>CANIUD010000228.1:0-307500 GCA_947470075.1 Closterium sp. Yama58-4 | reverse complement strand
CTCCCCTGCGTTAAGGTCTGTTTTGATTTTTGTTGGTTTTATTTTTTGTTGGTTTTGCCCCTTTGTTATTTGTTTGTGTGTGTGTGTGTGTGTGTGTGTGTGTGTGTGTGTGTGTGCGTGCGTGCGTGCGTGCGTGCGTGCGTGCGTGCGTGTGTGTGTGTGTGTGTGTGTGTGTGTGTGTGTTCCCTTTTCTCTAATGCTGGGACAGCCACAAAAAAAAAAAAAAACACATATCCACAGCTGCAACCGCTCCTCACCTCCCGGACCACCCTTCATCCCGAAACATCAGGCTTGGTTGGACAACTCGCGACCCGGCTGCATTCTCACTCTGGACTCGCGCTACAACCCTGAGGGGGTGCTGGCTGTGGAGTCGGCTGTAGCGCGGCTCTTGAGAGACTTGGGGGCGGAGGCGGAGTGGGTGGGAGGGGGGGGGATAGGGGGAGAGAGGATGAGGGGAAACGGGAGACGGGGAGAGCGGGTAGGTGGAGTAGGGATACTGGGAAAGGAACGTGTAGGGGCAGGGTTGGGGAATGGGGAACAAAAAGGCAGGAAAGGGAAGGTGAGGGGACGGGATGAGAGGGAGGTGGAGGGAGGGAAGGTGGGGAGGAGAGAGAGGGATGAGGAGGGTGGGTGGTATGGAGGACAGATGGGGAGGCGGCTGAAGGGAGGAGATGGGGCGGGGGATGGGGAGGGGGAAGGGGAAGGTAAGGGGGAGGGGAACGGGGAGGGGGAAAGGAAGGGGAAGGGTACGGGGGAGGGGGAAGGAAAGGGGAAGGGGGAATGGGAGGAGGAGGGCGGGGGTGAGAAGGTGGCGGAAGAAGGTGGGGGAGGGGCGTTCCAGAAATGCCAGAAACTTGGCAGAGGTTTTATGATGGGCTGCCAAAGATGATGGATGCCGATGGGAAGGAGTATGTGGGAAAGATGCCTATATGGGTCGCTTTGGCTGTCAATATGTGAGTACATCTTACCATGTGAGTACATGTTACGATGTCCTCATGGGTGCATCTGTGTTAGCATGGGTGCATTTGTGTTACCATGATGCCAGAGATAGGGCGGAGGTTCTATGATGGGCTGCCTAAGATGATGGATGCCGATGGGAAGGAGTATGTGGGAAAGATGCCGATATGGGTGCTCTGGCTGTGAACATGTGAGAACATGTTACCATGTCCCCATGGGTCCATTTGTGGTACCATGCCCACATGGGTCCATTTGTGGTACCATGCCGACATGGGTGCATTTGTGGTACCATGCCGACATGGGTGCATTTGTGGTACCATGTCCCCATGGGTCCATTTGTGTTACCATGCCCACATGGCTGCATTTGTGGTACCATGTCCCCATGGGTCCATTTGTGTGACCATGCCCACATGGGTGCATTTGTGTGACCATGCCCACATGGGTGCATTTGTGGTACCATGTCCCCATGGGTCCATTTGTGTTACCATGCCCACATGGGTGCGTTTGTGGTACCATGTCCCCATGGGTCCATTTGTGTGACCATGCCCACATGGGTGCATTTGTGTGACCATGCCCACATGGGTGCATTTGTGGTACCATGTCCCCATGGGTCCATTTGTGTTACCATGCCCACATGGGTGCATTTGTGGTACCATGTCCCCATGGGTCCATTTGTGTGACCATGCCCACATGGGTGCATTTGTGGTACCATGTCCCCATGGGTCCATTTGTGTGACCATGCCCACATGGGTGCGTTTGTGGTACCATGTCCCCATGGGTCCATTTGTGTGACCATGCCCACATGGGTGCATTTGTGTGACCATGCCCACATGGGTGCATTTGTGGTACCATGTCCCCATGGGTCCATTTGTGTTACCATGCCCACATGGGTGCGTTTGTGGTACCATGTCCCCATGGGTCCATTTGTGTTACCATGCCCACATGGGTGCATTTGTGGTACCATGTCCCCATGGGTCCATTTGTGTTACCATGCCCACATGGGTGCATTTGTGGTACCATGTCCCCATGGGTGCATTTATGTAACCATGCTAACCTAAAAGGATGTGTTGATACCATCACCATGCATCGTGGCGACATGGGGTACTGGTTGGGTGGGGGGAAAAGGGTCAACTCGGTCAACGCAAGTCAACATGAATCTCCTTGTTACACGCCCCTCCTCTCTGCCAGGCTGTATGCACGGCGGCAGGGGTATCGACTGGTGGTCGAGAACGAGTCAACTCGGTCAACGCAAGTCAACATGAATTTCCTTCTTACACGCCCCTCCCTCTCTGTCAGGCTGTATGCGCAGCGGCATGGGTATCGACTGGTGGTGGAGAATGGGACAAAATACACTCAGGATCGACACCCCTCGTGGTTCAAGGTGAGTGCAGCAGTCAATGGGGTGAGGGCAGCAGTCAATGGGGTGAGTGCAGCAGTCAATGGGGTGAGGGCAGCAGTCAATGGGGTGAGTGCAGCAGTCAATGGGGTGAGGGCAGCAGTCAATGGGGTGAGGGCAGCAGTCAATGGGGTGAGGGCAGCACCCACTTACAAACATACCCCCTCAGGATAGACGCCCCTCAGGATAGACACCCCTCGTGATTCAAGGTGAGAGCCTATGAGGAGAGGGCACCGGGCAGCACCCTCTTACAGACAAACACAGGACAGACACCTCTCGGGATAGGCACCCCTCAGGTTGACTCTTCCCTGCTCTCCTTTGCAGGTGCCGTTTCTTTTGGAGCACCTATCATGCTGCTGCCAGGGGGCCTTTTCGTAGCCCACATTGACAGCATTTACTGCATTGACTCTTCCCTGCTCTCCTCTTCCCTGCCTTTCCATAGCCCATATGGACTGCATTGACTGCATTGACCGCATTGACTGCATTGACCGCATTGACTGCAATGACCGCATTGACTGCATTGACCGCATTGATTGCATTGACCGCATTGATTGCATTGACCGCATTGTCTCTTCTCTGCTCTCCCCAAAGGTGTCGTTTGCATAGCCCACATTGACCACATTGACTGCATTGAATCTTCCCTGCTCTTCCCTGGAGATACCATTCCTGCAGGAGCAACTAGCGTGCTGCTGCCAGTGGGCCTTCTTTCCCACATTGACCGCATTGACTGCATTGAATGCATTGAATGCATTGAATCTTCCCTGCTCTCCCCCTCCAGATATCGTTCCTGCAGGAGGAACTGGCGTGCTGCTCCCAGTGGGCCTCTTTGTCCTGCATGCTCATCCCATATCATAATTTCCCATGCCATTTCCTGCTCTCCCCTGCAGATACCATTCCTGCAGGAGCAACTGGCGTGCTGCTGCAAGTGGGCCTTCTTTCTCGACTCAGATGCATACATGCGCATGAACCACCACCGCCTCTCCATTGAAGCCTGGATCCAAAGCATCAATCAACCCGTGAGTGCAAGATGCTGCACTATCATCATCATCGTCATCATCATCATCGTCATCATCATTGTCGTCGTCGTCATCATCATCATCATCATCATCATCATCATCATCATCATCATCATCACCACCACCACCACCATCATACCTATCAGTGCATTCTCGTTCCATCTTCGAATCTGACGGCATCTTCCATTTCAAACTTCTCGGATTCTCTTTTTCAGGCTGCGTGTTCATTTCCTTGAGAAAGTTCTCAAAAGTCGTTTTTCAAGCTGCATATTCATTTCCTAAGTGTTCCAAACAAACTGTGTATTTACATTTATATGCTAGCGTATTAACGCATTACACTCTCCCTGCTGAGGGTGTTTCCCAACTTAGACTCTCACGTAGCTTTAACTAACAGCTTCCTGTGCCTCTCATAACCTTGTACACCCCTTCCATCAGAATTATTTCGATTGGTTGTTGAGAGCAAACCGTACGGAATCACTGGACGGCCAGGTTTGGGTCCCACAAGACCCAGCCCTGCTGCTACAGCCGACCAACGCGCTACAGCCGGAAGGCCCTGTGGTTCTGTTACCACGGAATGGGGACCTGGGAGCGGGGTTTGAGGGGGGCGTTGGGACGCTGTTTAAGGAGAAGACAAATTTCATCAATGCGGGAGTGATGCTCTGGCGGAGGTCTCGAGACAGCTTCAAGGTTAGTCTGGATTTTCTTGAATAAATCATTTCTTTTTACCTTTTATAGCCAAGTCTGTCTGGGAGCAAGCATCCTGACTTTTGCCCTTTAATGAAGTAAGTGAATGCATGTGTTATTTTCTTTAAGGTTTCCATGCTCTTTTTACCCTCAAGCATCCTCTTGCCTGCTCTTATCTCAAGCATGTGTCACACACGTACAATGTTTGTCCCTTCTCCATTGTCTTTTCCCAAAGGCATCAATGCAATCACAACTGATACAATCACTTTTGGAAGCATCCAGAGTGTGCTAAGCTCGCTAATGCAATCCTATTGAGCGACACAATGATCTCTAATGCCATCCTGTTGTTCCGCTCCCTTCCCTTTACCTCCCGCAGTTCTTCCGTCAGGGGCACAATGTGCTGCACCAAAGCGTGTGGGAGCAGGGAAACCTGACTGCTGAGGTGCCTCAAAAGTTGTTCCGCTCCCCTCACTTTATCTCCCACAGTTCTTCCGCCAGTGGCACAATGTGCCTGAAGAAGAGAACGAAGTATGTCGTCACGTGTGAGAGCAGGCAAATCTGACTGTTGTGGCGCCTCAAATGTTTCCCCCCCCTGCAGTTCTATCAACAACTATAGAATGTACGTGAAGGCGAGTACGAGCTATAATCGAGTTTTGAGACGTATGAAACCCTGCTGCTCTGCTCCCCTCTCACTGCTTCCTGCACTCCTCTCAACAACGGTAGAATGTACAAGAGGGAGAGAACGAGCTGTACCATTGCATGTGGGAGCAGGCAAACTTGAATGTTGAATCGGCCGAGGAATCATCTCATCCTGTTGTTCCGCTCCCTTCCCACCGTTCCATGCAGTTCCTTCGCCAGTTGTAGAATGTACAAGAAAACGGAACGAGTTGTACCATCATGTGTGGGAGCAAGCTAACCTTATTTTTTAGTCAACTAGAGAGTCGCTTTATCCTGTTGTTTTGCTCTCCTCTTACTGTCTCCTGCAGTTCTATCAGCAATGGTACAACGTACGTGACGATGAGTACGGGTTGCAATGAGTTTTGAGGCGTCTCAAACCCGACCGTTCCCCTCCCCTCCCACTGTCGCCCGCAGTTCTATCAGCAATGGTACAATGTAAGTGACGACGAGTACGAGTTGTACAATCACGTGTGGGAGCAGGCAAATCTGAACAACGTTGCTCGTGAACCGGAGTGGAGGGGGAAGGTGATAGTCGTGCCATATGCCGAGCTTACAGGCCCGCAGGGAGCATTTGTTAGGCATGTGTGGGGCGGGTTGCCCGAGGGAGAACACGGTCGGGTGGTGGTTGAAGCGTTAGAGGAGGCGCTGGGGTTCCTGTAGAGTGGAGGGGGAAGGTGATTGTCATGCCATCTGCCGAGCTTACATGTCTGCAACGGGTGTTTGTGGTAGGTATGGGGTGACTAGGGTTTCTGCAGTACTGTGGTTTTGTGCACCGCCTTTAGAGGCGGCGGTGCACAATATGTCAGGAATGCAGTAAGGCACTAGCACACATATGAGCTGTTGGAGAAGGCACTAGGGCTGGCGATAATGCCGCATATATACATGTTCAGGAATAATGGAATAAAGTACTCTCTCGCATCCTACTGCCAATTGTGGTAGGTGGCAGCTGCTTCCATTATTGCTGTATAATGTGAAGGGCGCTCTGTTGAAGATGCGTATCAGAACAGTGCTGTAAAACTGTATTTCTAGCGACGTTTTTCATAACGGATATCATGGCCACCTACCACATCCCCGAACATGGTTCGAATACCGTACAGTTGTGTGATGGGCGAGCCCTTGCCTGGTTGGGGCACCCATCAACGCACCTCCTCCTCCAGTGCTGTCCCACCACACGGTTTACTTTGTACTGTACAGTATCGCACTCCGTGGCATGACGTTGCGATTGCGGGGCGCTTGATCAGTCCACCTCTGGCAATATCTGTTCTTTGGAAACGCTTTCTTTGCTTAGTCAGGTGAATCGAATACGCCCTCGTAAAAATGTGTCCCCAAGATTATCTTATCCAAGTTCAGGAATGAAGACCAGCAGCAGCATGCAAAAATCGGGATTATCCTGTCGAGGTGATCGAAGCTGTACACAAAGCAGCCCAACCCAAGCAGCTAGTTCCAGAGAACACTGGCACGAGTAGTAGAGGTAGAAGCAGGGATTCCCGGCGTGGGTGAGGTTCGGCCTTCGTACTAAGAACTGCTTCTCAAGGGCTGGCTGATTTTCTGCAACTGGCCTTCTCACGCCAGTGTCGGTTCTTAACATTCAGAATAACCGACAGAAAGCTTGGTCATTGTCGACGTGGATGCCACTCGTCATTCCTGCTTTGGAGGTTGGCAGTAGGATGCGAGAGCGTGAGAACGGTTTCGCCTCCTTTCGCCACTGCTCTTCGCCGTCGTTCGCAATCCCTATCTGCATGCTCCGTAGCTCCTTATTGTCATCACTATCGCCATCAGACTAATGCCGGCTGCGCGCTTCGATTCCATTAAGAACCGACGGCGCTTCGATGCCAGCAACTCTCATTCATCCACCTAGACTGCATTATAGTCAGTATCAAATGTAGTTAGCATATTAGACTACATTCCAGAGTGCCTTCTAGGATTCAGGTATTACCTTTGATTGCAATTCATAGCAGGATTTCGTGTATTAGTGGTTCGTCACTCTGGATTCAAGCTTCGGGTCGAAAAATCATTAGCTCCTCACTCCCAGTTGGACTTCTGGACTGAAGGGAAAACGTTGTTTCGTCCTTCTCCAGAGTTGCGCCATTCCACCGTGTTTTATCGTATACGACCGGATTCGACCGTACCGCAATTTACCATAATCTATTTTGAGACAAGACACTGCATTCTTCGGTCCTCCTGCCTTACCAGCATCCTAGTTTATAGGCCATTTCATTATCATTATTTATTTCGTTCAAAGCACATTCCGTCATGGCGAGCAAGAACGACAAATCCCACCGACGCTCCGCCTCCTCTTCGATTGGCGGAGCCGCCCACGTGTCCCCGCAGCAGCTCTCCAAAGCAGCAACGCTCATGGAAAAACTCCAACAACCCGAAAACGCCGCCAACACGCGTCAGGTGGCCAAAGCGCGCCAAGTCATGACGCTCCTGCAGCAGCAGCAGCAGCAGCAGCAGTCGCCGACGGGTCAACACCCAGCACGGCCGTCTACAAGCGGCGGCCGTCCAACGGCCGTCGGCCGGCCGTCAAGTTCTGGCGGTCGACCGGCAGCGCAGCTGCTTGAAAGGCCGAGCACGCCTAGTAAGGGCGACGGCGGCGGGCGCATCTCCGCGAGCGCGGGAAGCGGCAGAGGCGGATCGGGATCCGCTTTTTCAGCGTCGGGCAGATCTATGTCGTGTAGCGGTCGCGGCTCGCCACTTACGCCGCCCGGAATGCACGGCGCGGCATCGCCGGGATTCGACGATCGGCCGGGGAGCAGCAGCGGTAGCAAGGGCGGCGGTGTTGCGGGGAGGGCGTTTCGCAGGCAAAACAGCACGGAGGGGGAAAGGCCGCCACGTGGCACTCCGCCGCCTGGCGGAAGCGCGGGGCGGGCGGGGAGGGAGAGGGAGGGGAGGCGGAGAAGTGAGGGGAGGAGAGGGGAAGAGGAGGAGGAAGGGGGGCGGGAGAGAGGGTATGGGAGGGAGAGGGAGTATGAGCGGGAGAGAGAGTATGAGAGGGAGAGGGATAGGCATGGGGAAGGGAGGAGGCGTGGTGGGGAGATTGATAGAGATCACGAAAGGCACCTGCATGAGCGTGACTATAACGAACCTGATTATAAAGGTCGTGACTACAGGGGGCGTGAATCGGACGAAAGTGAGGATTCGGATTCTGAAAGGAGAGCATACGAACGGGATTATAACGAGTATGATGGGAGTGGGGGTAGAGGACAAGGGAGAAAAGACGACAAACGAAGGGTCGGGAGGGTTGGAAGGGGGGAAGACGGAGAGGAGGAGGAGGAGGAAAGGGGAGAGGGGCAGGGGGGTAACGACAGAGAAGACTATGAGGACGAGGAGGAGGAATGGCGTGGAGAAGGAAGAGGTTCGGGAAGGAGAGGGGAGGAGAGGACGGGAGATGCGGAGGAGAGAGACGAATCTCCTTTGGGAAGTGAGAACGATGGTGGAGAGGAGGAGAGGCAGAGAGGAGGTTTTTCACGGGATGAAGACTTAGGCTCGGATGAAGGCTCGGAAGTAGGCTCGGATGAAGAGGGAGGCGCAGTGAGGAATGAGGCCGGGGAGTATGAGGAACGCGGGATGGGCGCAGATGGATATGCGGAGGAGTTGGGGGAGGGGGAAAGGGAGGGGGAGGAGTGGAAGAAGGGAAGGGGATGGAAGGGGATGGAAGGGGGGGAGGAGGATGAAAAGGAGGAGTGGGAGGAGGGAGGTGGGGTTAGAAACAGGAGGCCGAAGGAAGGAAAGGGAAGCATGCTAGGGGATGATAGCCGAGACATCTACGGCACCCGCAGTGCTGATAGCGGTGCCAATTTGCGGGATAAAGGGCTGCCCCCCAAAGCTGGTGAGTTAGCGTGAGGTGTTTCTTGCTAATAGCCTAGTGGAGACATCTACGGCACCTGCAGTGCTGACAGCGGTGCGAACCTGCGTGACAGAGGGCTGCCTCCCAAAGCTGGTGAGCATGGGTTGATGTTTAGGCGCCTCAAGAGAATGACTGTGTGCTCCCAATTGCTCATACCCGAGACATTTACAGCACCCGCAGTGCTGACAGCGCTGTGAACCTGCGCGACAGAGGGCTGCCCCCTAAAGCTGGTGAGTGTGCCATGGGGTGGGGGAGCCAATGCTAAAAGGGGTCAGTAGCGGATTGCTAGGTGACCTACACAGCACATGCTCCCCTCCCCTCCCCTCCCCTCCCCTCCCCTCCCCTCCCCTCCCCTCCCCTCCCCTCCCCTCCCCTCCCCTCCCCTCCCCTCCCCTCCCCTCCCCTCCCCTCCCCTCCCCTCCCCTCCCCTCCCCTCCCCTCCCCTCCCCTCCCTGCTCCCCTCTCCTCTCCCCCTTCCCCCACTCTATTCCCAGCAGCACCAGGGGGTCGTGTGCTGCGCAAGCCGCTCTCAGAACGAAGCATTTCCACCACCAGCGACTCTGCTTTTGATACAGACCTCGATGCTGCTGCTGCCCCTGACCCCCCTCCCCTCCCGGCCCTCCTTCCTCCCCCCCCCGTCCCCCCCTCCCCCACTCTCTTCCCAGCAGCACCAGGGGGTCGTGTTCTGCGCAAGTCACTCTCAGAGCGAAGCATTTCCACCACCAGCGACTCTGCTTTTGATACAGACCTCGATGCTGCTGCTGCCGCTGCTGCCGGTGTTTCTCCTGGCATGGAGACACTAAGGCAGGAAAGCCTCCCCCTGGACCCCAGGCGCGGAAGGGGTTTGACAGAGCCAGGGGGGGGGTTGGGGAAGGGTGACGGGCGGGCGGATTGGGATGAGGATGGGGGGAGGAGAAGAGGGGGAAGAGGGGCGTCTGGAGGGGGCCTTCCGCCTGTTGCGGGGGGAGCTTCCCCCGGTCTCCCCCCTGGTCTTCCCCCCCTTGCTGGGGGCGGCTCCCCTGGCCTTCCGCCGGTTTTTCCTGGTAGAAGCTCTTCTGTTGCTAGCGAGGAGGCTTATGACGGGGATGAGAGGGTGAGGGGGAACAGGAGGCGATCGTTTGTTGAGGAGGAGAGGGAGAGGGGTGGAGGTGGAAGAGGAGGGGAGAGGGGGGAGAGAGGAGAGAGAGTGGAAAAGGGGGGGAGGTTACCTAGGCAAGCGAGTGAGGGAGGTGCGATGATGAGGAGGTACGAGGAGGAGGAGGGGGAAGAGAGGAGGCATAGGATTAGCAGGCAAAGTAGCCTCGATCAAAGGGAGAGGGAGGAGGGGAGGGGTGAAAGGAAGGTCCGGGGAGAGAGGGATGAGGGTAGGGTGGAGCGTAGGGGGGAGAGAGATGAAGGAAAAGGGGCTAGAATCCCGCGTGTGCCCCGCCATTCGAGTGTAGATGGCGGGGGTGCGGAGAGGGAGAGGGAGGAGAGGCGGGGGGATAGAATTCCGCGTGTCCCTCGGCAAGGGAGTGTAGATTCTGGACGGGCGGACAGGGATAGGGAGGAGAGGCGGGGAGGGGATCGGGTTCCCCGGGTTCCCAGGCAGGGTAGTGTGGATGGCGGGGGATGGGAGAGAGAGAGGGAGGAGAGGCGAGGTGAGAGGGTAGGTGAAAGGGACGAGAGGAAGGGGAGGATTATGCGGCAAGCGAGTGTTGACAGTGGGCGGGAGAGGGATTGGGAGGAGAGGAGGGAGAGGGAGAGGGAGTGGGAGGAAAGAAGGGAAAGAATTTCTCGTCACTCCAGCGTTGATGAGTGCAGGGATAGGGATCGGGAGAGGGAGAGGGAGACAGAGAGAGAGAGGGACAGAGAGAGGGAGAGGGAGAGGGCAAGGGCTGATGAGGCGAGGCGAGGAGCCCTGCGTATCGCCAGGCAAGCGAGTGTGGATGCAGGGTGGGGGAGAGAGAAGGACAGAGAGAGAGAGAGGGAGATGGAGAGAATCCGAGGTGGGAGGCCTGGGGGTGGGGTTCCAAGACAGGCGAGTGCAGACAGTGGGAGAGAGAGAGAGGGAGAGCGAGGGGGAGACGGAGGGAGGGGAGAGACCAAGGGGCGGATAGCTCGAGGATCAAGCATGGATGTTGGTGTAATGCTGGGAGGCGGGGGCGTGGAGAGGAAATACGTGGGGCAGGGGCAGTCACACTTCTCCCACTCCCCCCTGGCGCGATCCCAATCGCAGTCGATGCAGCAGCAGCACCTGCAGCAGCAGCAGCAGCAGCAGCGGGTGCCTTTACCGAGGCGTGCTTCTGTTGAAAGTGATCCGCATTCCCCTCACCGCTCCTCTGGGAGTGTCGGGGGTCCCCATAGCCCTGGCGCATCTGGATCTCCTGCTGCTGGTGGTGGTGGTGGTGCTGCTGCTGCTGGTGGTGGCAGTGCAGGAGGGGACAAGAAAATCTCCCGCCTCTCCTCTCTTTCCGCCGAGGACCTGAACGCGTTAGGGGCAGTGGAGGGGGACGCAGCATGCAGTGTGGAGGAAATCCAGACCTCCTTTTTCAAATCCAGCAAGAAGGGTGGGCTGTTAGGGTTTGCCAAGAGGGGCCTGGCTCAGATGAAGCGCGGGTTCTTTGGGAGCGGGGGCGGGAGCGTGCTTGGGCGGGAGTTCGGGCGGCTGGAGAAGAAGTATATGATGGTTGAGAAGGAGCTTGGGGCGGGGCAGTTTGGAGTGACGCGCGTGGTGCAGTGCAAGCAGACCGGGCGGCAGCTGGCTTGCAAGTCGATCAATAAGGGCGACTTGAAGGTGAGAGAGGGAAGGGTGCAAGCCTGCAAGGGGTGGGGAGGTGAGAAGAATCATGGGGCGGGTGGGGGGTGCAGTGCAAGCAGACCGGGCGGCAGCTCGCTTGCAAGTCGATCGAAGGTGAGGGGGAGATGCACGTAGATCAATTTGGGAAGGGCGCAAGGGGAGGACCTAAAGGCAGTGAAGCAGGAGGTGATGGTGTATGAGATGGTGGGCAGGCGTGAGTACGTGCCTTTAGACTCGCTCCCCACGAGCCCTGTCCTTTCGCCTTCTCCCTCCTGCCCACTGCAGAGCAAGGCGGACGTTGAAGCAGTGAAGAGGGAGGTGATGGTGCATGAGATGGTGGTTGAGGCGCTTAGAGACTAGGAGTCATGCTTCCTTCTTCCACCACTCTCCTCAACCTCCCTTCTTCCAATACTATCCTCCTGCCCTCTACAGAGCAAGGCGGATGTTGATGCGGTGAAGAGGGAGCTGATGGTGCACGAGATGCTGGGCGGACATGGTGCTTGACGCACTTAAAGCCATGCTCCCTTCCATACCGCCCCGTCCCCCTCCCACACTTCTTCCCTCCTACACCCCGTCCTCCCACACACTACAGAGCAAGGCGGATGTGGATGCAGTGAAGAGGGAGGTGGTGGTGCATGAGATGCTGGGCGGGCAGGACTATGGGCTTATAGACTCCCTCTGTCCCCCTCTTTCTATCCTTCTGCCCTGCACAGAGCAAGGCGGATGTGGATGCAGTGAAGAGGGAGGTGGTGGTGCATGAGATGCTGGGCGGGCAGGACTATGGGCTTATAGACTCCCTCTGTCCCCCTCTTTCTATCCTTCTGCCCTGCACAGAGCAAGGCGGATGTGGATGCAGTGAAGAGGGAGGTGGTGGTGCATGAGATGCTGGGCGGGCATGCCAACGTGGCGAAGCTGGAAGACGTGTTTGAGGACGAGGAGGTATGTGGTGGTGGTATGCGGTGGTGTGCGGTGGTGGCGCTAGAAGCCTGAGGCTAGGTGAAGCTTGGTGGTGCATGAGATGGTGGGCGGGCTTGTGAACGTGGCAAAGCTAGAAGACGTGTTTCAGGACGAGGAGGTACGCGGTGGTGGTATGCGGTGGTATGGGGTGGTATGTGGTGGTATGTGGTGGTATGCATTGGTATGCAGTGGCATTTGGTGGTATGCATTGGTATGCGGTGGTATGTGGTGGTATGTGGTAACCGAGGAAATATGTGGGTGAGGGGGCGTGTGGTGAGCGAGGGGTGTGCGGTGGACGAGGGGTTGTGGTGGGTGTAAGGTAAAAGAATATGCGGTGGGCGCGGGGTAGCTAACGTGGGGAAGTTGAAAGTGTTATATTCAATTTCATGTGTGCAGGCATTTTTGAGAATTCTCCAAAAATCCTTGAAAGTGTTGTATTCAATTTCATGTGTGCCGGCTTCACATTCCACTGGTCTAATGTGGAAACGTGTGACATCACCTTCTGGAAACGTGTGACATCACCTTCTGGAAACGTGTGACATTTCGTGAAATCGCACTGAATCGCATCGCATCGCATCACGTTGCATTACATCCCATCACATGGCATGGCATGGCCCACCAGGCGGTGCATCTGGTGATGGAGCTGTGCCATGGGGGCGAGCTGTTTGATCGCATCAAGGAGAGACGACGGCTGGAAGAGAGAGACGCACTGTGCATCATGCAGCAGGTGAGACGAGGGGCACTCATGGCTTGAACAGGCATGATAGGGCATGACAGGGTATGACAGGGTATGACAGGGTATGACAGGGCATGGCAGGGCATGGCAGGGCATGACAGGGCATGACAGGGTATGGCAGGGCATGGCAGGGCATGATAGGGCATGGCAGGGCATGGCAGGGCATGATAGGGCATGACAGGGTATGGCAGGGCATTGCAGGGCATGATAGGGCATGGCAGGGCATGGCAGGGTATGATAGGGCATGACAGGGTATGGCAGGGCATGGCAGGGCATGATAGGGCATGGCAGGGCATGGCAGGGTATGATAGGGCATGGCAGGGTATGACGGGGCATCATGCAGCAGGTGAGAGGAGGGACGGACACAGGGCAATAGAGGGCATGGCATGGCATGGCAGGCGGTTCATCTGGTGATGGAGCTGTGCCATGGGGGCGAGCTGTTTGATCGCATCAAGGAGAGACGGCGCCTGGAAGAGAGAGACGCACTGTGCATCATGCAGCAGGTGAGAGGCGGGGTGTAGTACTTGGAGGCACACACAGCATCTCACACAGGGCACCATATATGGGCCATCATACACACAAGGCATTATGCTGTAGGTAACATCTCGTTCTGAGATGACTCTAAGTGCAGCCTCTTGTCTCACGTAGGCAGAAGACACTTGGTGACAACAGTTTGACGGCAAAACTTGGGAACCCTGCTCCTCCTCTACCGTCCCCATCCCCGACCTTCCCACCAGGTGCTGTCGGTCCTAGCGCACTGCACTGCCACCACCGCGGCATCGTGCATCGCGACATCAAGCCAGAGATGATGCAACTGAATGCACGCCTGCCCCTATCCCCTTCGTTCCCCTATCCCATCTGCTCCCTTATCCTTCATTCCCACCACCAGGTGCTGTCTGTGCTAGCGCACTGCCACCAGCACGGCATCGTGCATCGCGACATCAAGCCCGAAAACATTCTCCTCAAGTCGCAACAGTCCCTCTCTGACTGCCGTGTGATCGACTTTGGCATCGCCGCTATCGTGAAACCAGGTGAGCAGTGCTATCGCTGCAGACATCTGGAGTGCCGGGGTCGTGCTCTATGTCACTCATTCTCTCTGCTTCATCTCACCACTCCCCACCACTCCTCACCACTCCCCACCACTTCACACTGCTCGCAATCCTGCAGGTGCCAAGCCCCTAACCGAGTTCATGGGATCACCATATTATGTGGCACCAGAGGTGGTGGAGGGAAGCTACTCCTTCCCTGCAGACATCTGGAGCGCGGGGGTCGTGCTCTATGTCATGCTGGCTGGTGTGCCGCCCTTCTGGGCGCGTACCGAAGCTGGTGTGATCAAAGCTATAAAGGAAGCCAAGGCGAGCTATAGAGGGGACGTGTGGCGCGGCGTGAGCGCGGAGGCAGTGGATTTGTTAAAGAAGATGCTTGTGAGGGATACGAAAAAGAGGCTGACGGCACAAGGGGCGCTTGGTAAGAAGGTTCTTCAGTAGGCTTTTTTCTCTTGCATTTCCTCCATTTTTCTTCTGCTCTTTCTCTTCCATTTCCTTCTTTCCCTTCCTTCCGATTCCCCTCCCCCCCATCCCGGGTGTGGTTCATGTGCGTGTATACCCACATGCGAGGACAAATCATGTGTTTATTCCTGCTTGACAGCTTTCCCACTGTGTAGTGTTTACAGTAATGATATTTGTCTTCATCTGTGGTTCATCCATTCTGCCTTCCTTGTTCCTGTGGGCAGCTCACCCATGGTTTACTGCGCGGTGACGTTTCCGCAGTACGGTACCTTCCCAATCAATTGAGAGTTGAAACAATGGTTGATTGAGGGTAAATTCCTGGCACGCGTCACAAAAGACACGGTGCAGTGCGGTGCAATGCGGAAGCAGCAAACAGAATTAGAATTTGGTACAAGGCTGCTAGTGTATCTTTTCGTTCTGTTGCGCGATCTGTTTGTAGCACCAATAGTTATAGCCCCGATAGGATGGCTTATGGATCGAGATACAGGGTATACACAGGTTTGCTTTTGTGAATGGATTTGTTCATTGAAGGTCAGATTTTTCCGGGTTCTTTGGCCAAGTACTGTGCTGAGAGTCATAACAAGGTCATAACATTTGTGATCGACGAATCATGTTCGTCCTCCTAAAGCGTGATCTGGAGAGTCACTCAGCAGCGCACCATGCCCGTGGCATACCACCCTTCTCGGGTCACCATTTCACCTACGACCGGGTAACATCGATCGCGAATCTCACTCCCGTCTTGACGAAGTCATCCCAGTGGCTTTCGAGTGGAGAGCGACAGAGCCGAAATTACTTTCCAAAAACATGATTGGACCACGAGCTGCGCACGATACCCAGTTGACGCAAGGTCGTTGTCAAATCACAGCCTAGTACCCAACGATGGCCCCATGCCTCAGCAGAACGAGGAAACATTATCTGTGTCAGGGGGAGCAGCAGCGGGGAAGCGGCTTTGCTCACACAACGGCGCGGGGACACCCACGGGAGGCAGCACCGCGGAGCCACCAACGCGGAAGCAGCAGCGCGGAAGTTGTTGCGCGCAGCCACTTACCGGAAACGGCTGGCGGAGAAGCAGTAATCCAGGGGCAGAATTCGCGCAAGGTACAGCACACTCCCGCGAGGGCCGTTTAGGGTTTAGCAAGCATATCCTTTCTCCTCCTCCTGTACTTACCCCTTTTTCTCCCTCCCACCACCAATCCTAGGCAGTCTTAGGAGCCTCGGGCGTCCGTCCCGCAACCTTTTCGTTGTAGTTCCGTCCCGTCCCCTCGCTACTGTCACAATGGTGAAGTTCCTGAAGCCGAACAAGGTGGTGGTGGTGCTGCAGGGCCGCTATGCCGGCCGCAAGGCGGTGATCGTTAAGAATTTCGACGACGGAGTTTCCGGCCGGCAGTACGGCCACGCGCTCGTTGCCGGGATCTCCAAGTATCCCCGCAAGGTGAGGTGGCCGATCTTGGCGTGGGATGTGACCTTGCGTCGGATCAGGAACCTGCAATTATGGCGGTTGACGTGGAAATTGATGCGTAATTTGCGGCGTCGACTAGTCTTGAGTAGTAGTCGTTAGTTCCGTATGTTCGACTGTGCAGTACCGCAATAGTCGTTTGTACAGGAGGCCGCGCAGTAAGCAGCATCCTCGAAGCAGCACCGTCGATCAGAAGCGGTCAAGGAAACATTGTCGATTAGACAATCTCGAAACTACCGTAGACGTCGAATTCGAAGCGACGCGCCGCGGACGCCCACGTGTGAGTATCAGCTTGTAGAACCGGCAGACAGACATGCGGGATGGTTGGAGCGAGCGATCGAAGGACCGAGGGACCGAAAATGCGCCCCGTGAAATTCAACGTGTTGCGCCTGCAGAGAGACATGCGGAATGGTCGGAAGGAGGGAAGGACCGACGGACCGTTAGTCCAGGCGCCTCAAGAAAAGGCGCGGAATGTCAGCTCGGCGGACAGACATGCGGAATGGCCGAAGGAGGAGGATAGACGTATCGCAGCAGCGAGGGACCGAGGGAGCGAGGGAGGGAAGGACCGAGAGACCGTTAGTTTGGCCGTCTCGCATGCGCGTCGTGAACATTAACACTCAGAGCCAGATGACAGAAATGCGGCCCGTGTGAGCGAGGAGGGAACGAGACCTAGGAACTACCGAGGGGTTATGGGATCAAAGGGCCGTGACCTAGGTGGGACGTGCGTTAACTTGGCGTTTCTCGTTTCCGCGCTGCGAGGAAGAAGTGGTCAGCCGTCAGTCAGGCTTGAATTCACCGTCAGCCATCGGACAGGCTTGGTTTGGCCGGCAGTTGTCCGGCACGCTTAGTTTGGCCGGCAGTTGTCCGGCAGGCTTAGTTTCAGCGTCAACCGTCAAGCACCAGCCACGCTTGAATATGCGGAAATAGTTCATTTGTTGCGGGAAGCGGATTAGGGTTTCTTCATTTGCGGTCCTTTGTGCGCCAGGCCGCTTTTGAGGCGCCTCAAAGGCAGTTTCTTCTGCGGCGATCTTTTGTGCGGCAGACCGCCGTCGTCCCGATGTTTTCGGCGCCGCGTTCAGGGTGCTTGTGGTTTGGACGTAGATTGAGATACGTGTCTTGCCGTATAAAGGATCAGTCACTTGTCTTACGGACGTGGATTGACGGCTGAGATGACGCGTTAGAGATGTGTATGAGTTCTTGCGTTGAGGTGAAAGGGTGACAATTTTCCCACTCCAAAGACCTGCGCGCCCCTCCACACGCCTCCCCACTCCTCCCCACTCCTCCTCACTCCTCCAGGTCACGAGGAAGCTCACTCCCAAGACCCTCGCAAGGGTGTCTTTCCTCTTCTCACCCCTCCCACATCCCCAGACATCTTCCCACTCCTCCCCTCCCCGCCCCACTCCTCCCCACTGCTTCCCACCCCTGCTCACTCCTCCAGGTCACGAAGAAGCTCACACCCAAGACCCTCGCGAAGCGCTCGCAAGTGAAGGCGTTCATCAAGCTCGTTAACTACAACCACCTCATGCCCACTAGGTAACTAGTCTGCCCACTAGGTAATTAGTCCGTTTTTGAACGCAAGGTAGTTATTCCCCTTCCTCGCAAGTGAAGGCTTTCATCAAGCTCGTTAACGACAACCACCCCATGCCCACTAGGTATGTAAAATTTTCTTGAAACGCTGAGTAGTATTTTATTTCATTGCTCGCAAGTGAAGGCATCAAGCTTGTCATCCACGATCACCTCATGCCAAGTAGGTAATAAATTCGCCGAATAGGTTACTAATTTCCCGACTAGGTAACTAATCTGCCCATCAGGTAATTAATTGGCTCCACTCCAGCTTTGACCGCGCCCCCACCTTCCCCTTCTCCCGTTCACCCCTCCCCCCCTCCTTCACGTCCCCGCCTTTCCCTGGCAAAGTTAAACACTCCTCGCAATTCCCCTTCTCTCTCCCCTATCTCCTTCGTACCTTTCAGCATCCCCGTCCCCTGTTTCCCCGTATCCCCCTCTCCCATTTCTCCACATCCCTCTCCTGTTCCCCATATCCCCACTTCCTGTTCTCCGCATTTCCTTCCCCTATCCCCCGTATCTCCCTTTTTTTATTTCACTTTCCCACACCCCTCGCCTGTTTTCCTTTATTCCCCCTTTTATTCCCGTGCAACCTTCCCGGTTACCCCCTCATCCCCCCTATCCCCTACATCTCCATTTCCCCGAAACACCCTCTATTTCCCCTCTTCCCCTCTGCCATGTCCCCATATCCCATCCTATATCCCCACGTCGCCTCCTATTCCCCCACACCCCCCTTCGCGTATTTCCCGAATCCCTTTCCCCTATTTTTCCGCATGTCCCTTCACCATTCATCTACACGGCCTTCATATCACTACGCCATTGCCTTCCTTTTCACCGCATGCCATGCCGCGTCATTCCCATGCCATGCCCATGCTATGCTGATGCGCTCCGATGGCATGTCCATGCCATTTCCACGCCATGTCCATGCCATGCCCAAGACCCCCCCAACATATCCCTCCCGCATCACATGTCATTCCGTCCCCTAATCCATTCGCCTTAAACTCTTTCACCCCCCGCCTCTCTCACATTCCCCTTCATCCCCCGTTTCCCCCTTTTTTTTTTCCCGTTCGTCGCTTCTCCCCCGCATATATCTACGTACTCCCCGTTTGACTGCATTGACTCGTTGACCCGCGTTGACTGGCGTTGACCGCAGGTACGCTGGACGGCTGACAAGCTTGACCAGTTTGACCCACCTTTCCATTGACTTGTCTGACTAACATTAACTCCCCTCTGTTCCCGTTGACCCGCGTTGACTGGCGTTGACCGCAGGTACCAGCTGGACGTGGACCTCAAGAGCACGGTGACGGCTGATAAGCTTGAGAGTTCGGCGAAGCGGGTGGAGACCAAGAAGGTGAGTGATTGTTGGGGAATAAGAAAGGAGAGAGAAGGGGGAAGGGGGAAGGTGAGGGATTGTTGATTTCTTGTCTTTTTACATACTCCTTTCTCTGACTGTGCCATATCCCCTCTCCTCTTACCTACCCCCCCCCCACCCCTTCCCCCCCCCCCTTCCCTTCCTTCTCTGACCCCCTTAATCTCTCCCCCATTCCGTCCATCCATGTTTTCTTCCGTTTTCTCGTGTGCTGTGCTATTGTCCCCGTTCTCAAGCTGCCTCTTCTTACCCCGTTTACTTCCTCGACTCCCTCTGCCCATTTACTGTCCTACCTGCCTATTATGCCCATCTGCCGGTATGCCCATTTATTGTCCTACCTGCCTATTATGCCCATCTGCCGGTATGCCCATTTATTGTCCTACCTGCCTATTATGCCCATCTGCCTGAACGCCCATTGGCACACTTGCCTGTTCTCCCCAGCTGCCTGTTGCCCATCGTCCAATTTTCCACCACAGGAGCTGAATTAGATCTTTGAGGAGCGGTTCAAGACGGGCAAGAACAGATGGTTCTTCTCCAAGCTCCGGTTATGATTGCTGGTGGAGAGGCACATGGTTCTAAGCTGCCTTCTATTAACCCCACCCCCCTCCCCCACCCCCTCTCTCTTCTCCTCCTCTCCCTCCCCCCCCCCCCCCCTTTTCCCCCCCTTCCTTTTTTCTGTATTCCTGTCCTATCCCTTCGTGTCTATTTGCCCATATGCCTGTCCGCCACTAGTTTGCTCATCATCCACAGGAGCTGAAGAAGATCTTTGAGGAGCTCCGGTTCTTCTCCAAGCTCCGGTTATGATTGCTGGTGGAGAGACACATGGTTCTAAGCTGCCTCCTATTAACCCCACCCCCCTCCCCCATCCCCTCTCTCTTCTCCTCCTCTCCCTCCCCCCCCCTCCCCCCCTTCCCCCCCCTTCCTTTTTTGGTATTCCTTTCCTATCCCTTTGTGTCTATTTGCCCATGTGCCTGTCCGCCTCTGGTTTGCTCATCATCCTCAGGAGCTGAAGAAGATCTTTGAGGAGCGGTTCAAGACGGGCAAGAACAGATGGTTCTTCTCCAAGCTCCGGTTCTAATTAGCCTCCCATTACCCCCCACCGCCCTCTCCCCCCCTTCCTTCCCCTCTGCCCACAGGAGCTGAAGAAGATCTTTGAGGAGCGGTTCAAGACGGGCAAGAAGAGATGGTGGTTCTTCTCCAAGCTCCGGTTCTAAGCAGCCTCCCATTACCCCCCACCGCCCTCTCCCCCGCTCCCTTCCCCTCTGCCCACAGGAGCTGAAGAAGATCTTTGAGGAGCGGTTCAAGACGGGCAAGAAGAGATGGTGGTTCTTCTCCAAGCTCCGGTTCTAAGCAGCCTCCCATTACCCCCCACCGCCCTCTCCCCCCCTCCCTTCCCCTCTGCCCACAGGAGCTGAAGAAGATCTTTGAGGAGCGGTTCAAGACGGGCAAGAACAGATGGTTCTTCTCCAAGCTCCGGTTCTAAGTGCTGGTGGAGAACACTTGGTTACACTTTCATAAGCCGTGTTTCGTACCGACAACCGGGGAGGACTTCTGATTGTGTGGTTCAGTGTGAAGCCTGCACTCTTGTTGAGCCCGTGAAAGAAGCATATGGCGGATAGGATATGAGAAATATCAGTGTTTTTTTCCTGGCTGTATGTGCATTTGGAATAGTGATGAGTGCACCCATTTCCACATTACTATTCTGGATCTCAGAAAGAAGCTGGCGGCTTTAAAATAGTCCGATGCATGCTTTTGCTGACACGTTGCTGAGCTTGTGATGCGTTTGATTGAAGCTTCAATGTCATAAGAGCGTGGTACACCCAGGTAAAGATCGTGACAAATGAAGGATCGTTTCGGCGATCCTTGCAGAACAGTACCCCACCCACCACTCTACAGTAATTACTGTACCAGGTGTTGTACCAACAGAGCGAGGATCGAGATCATGAGTAGTCTACGCTACCCAATCTTTGCGTTTCCGAAAAGATCGTGGTGACTACCAATCTCACGGCGATCCTTGCATCTCTGTACCACTCGGAGGGTGATCCTTGTTGACGAAAAAACAGGCCGTCGCAATGGTATTACACAGCGGTAACACGTTCGCAACTAATCAAAACGTTTTGAAAAGGAGATTCGAGCCAATGAAGCAGTTGCGTCCTGGTCTGTAACACGGTCAAAATGGTCAATGCAAATTTTGAAGCTCGCGACGTCGCGTAATTTCCGGCGACGTCGCCTTGTCGCAGAGGATCACCACCTCAAATTTGCAGGTGGTACACCTGCAAGGATCGTCATGTGCCCCAAAAACTTGTTGTTTGACCACTCATAAACCTGGGATTGGGGTGACGGTGATCTCAACAACGCGATCTTTGAAAATAGGGCAGGTGTAACACGCTCTAAGACTTCAGAACCTTATTAATTCCCTTGTGTATCATATTGTGACGTATCTTGATGATCTCGAAGCAAAAGCTCTGCAAAAACCTGGCCAGGTTTCGTGTCGGGTTTGCACGAGGACCACGCTGCACTGTTCACAGGTCGTGCTGGGAGTGCGCCTCGCGTGCAGGGTGTATTTGTCGTCGGCCTCTTTCATTTCCCCTGCATTGGATCAGAATCGCAACTACAGTAATTCTGATCCACACATTTGGTTTCCCTCCCTTGTACTGTAGGACGACCTCACTCGTTCAGTGTCCTCCCATGATGTCCGCCGCGCTTCCTCATGCACGTCACCTCGATACACAGACGCATTGCTAGCTTTGAGTTGCGACTGTGGTTGTAACCATTCGTACTTCCAAAATATATCCACAGGACGTGTCAGAGAGAGTTCACGTTCTCCAGGAGGAATATGAAAAGGAAAAACTACAGTATGTCCAGTGGAGTGCTTTGCTGGAAACAGTGAAAAGTCACTGTTAACCGCACTACAGCTTCCACCACGAATCGTAATCGAATCCATTGGAGATTCCGAATAAATCTGCATTCATTGGGGCTGTTCTCACCTCAGGGCCATCATCTCCTCCTGGCAAACATGGATGTACAATACAGTAGTGTACAGAAAATGACCTGCAAGGTTCTTGAAGAAAATATCAATTGGGAACTTGAACAGCCTCGCATTTTTTACACATGAGCTTAGAAGGTAAAAAATGTCGTAAGTCTTTAGGTTCCAGTATCGCGACAGTGGTGCAATAAATTCCTTGTCATTTCAACACGACGACAAGTCAATGTTTTTTTAGCTGGGATGCCCAGCAATTCAGCAAAAAAAACATGTATTCTTGCAAGGTTTCTGCGCCCGAAAGTCATCCATTGCTCGTGCGTGCTCAAGACTTCAGTACTGTACGTAGGCCATCGCTCGGATGTTTCGGTGTCAAGGATCACGTGCCAGAACATCCTAAAATCATTTTCTTGACGGTGCGTCCATTTTCTGTAGACCGTACAGTAGCGGAAAGGCCGCGCTTGAACAAGATATGGACGCTAGTGGCAGTCCAACGGTAAATGACAGGCTGGCGCTCGACAAACGACAGGCATTCCCACCTTCGTAATCTCCTTGGCGGAGAAGTGACTCCAAGATTTCAGAGTCCTCCATTGGCTGATGTGATGCATCCGGATTTTGGCACAGTTACCATCGTTTCAACGTAGGCAAAGAATTTGTGTGTACACCTGATTCTCGTTTGCGTTGCCCATTGTTGCCTTGTGAAGAGGGTGCTTAAATGATTCTTGCATTTCGCAAAGGTTTCGTCAATCTGCAGCTAGCAAAAAAGGGCTTTTAAAAAAAATTTTCAAATGTTCGTTCACATTTTGACTTTGGTCTCTTTAGTTTGACTTCAGTCTCTTCGTTACTATTAATTCAGAATCACTGCAACTTGCACGGAGTGCTTATAATGTGGGTGCAACTAGCCGGTCCAAAAATCACGGGTGCATACTTTCCATCAGGTCAAAGGCAAATCCGCGTGCAGGGGTTGAGCATCGTGTATAGTAATTGCTTCATATGAATGTGCCTGAAAATTTCCGAGACACAAAGCCTTCGAGAGATCATGTTGTTCCAATACAGATCACTGGCATCCACCAAACTGGAATGCAAATTACGAGGGTGTAGCAGATGCGTCAGAATTCCTAATTAATAACCAGTTTAATCCAAGGTTTATTCCTTCCTCATCCCCCACCCCCATCCTAAAGTGGCCTAGTCAAGTAGATGGGACTTCCGTAGGATGATGCTCCAAGTTCAAACCCCCGTGCCGGCGAGGGTGTTCTGCCAGCCCCCCAGAAGGGGGTTTCGCCTCGCTCATCTGGGAGTGGATATTTCTGACCTTGATACCCAGCGAGGCGTGTAAGTAAGTGGGTAGGGGGATTACGATCGACAGCCGGGGTAATACCAAAGGGGGTTTCCCCTTAAAACCGGGGTGCACATTCACCTGGTTACGCATCAGTGGTTATCCCTTGATCCAACATTACGGCCAAATTTGGCCTAAACCCCCGAATTTACTGTTCCCCATCATGAATGCGTACCCCAGTTTTAAACCCTTACCTTTACACCAATACTGCGATATTTCCACACCCCTTATCTTTACGCATTTTTTCCTTTTGTGGGGCAATCTGACCTCGGGCGGCCAAAAAACGACCAAGGGAGTGCACGCGTGTCTGAGTCGGCAAGGGGGGTATTGACCGATTGAACTGGGCGCGAAACAAGTTT
The DNA here is from genome assembly GCA_947470075.1 of Closterium sp. Yama58-4. Taxonomy (NCBI): domain Eukaryota; kingdom Viridiplantae; phylum Streptophyta; class Zygnematophyceae; order Desmidiales; family Closteriaceae; genus Closterium; species Closterium sp. Yama58-4. Next base: position 283,876 of record CANIUD010000228.1, on the reverse strand, counting down.
TCGGCTCCAGTGCATCAACCCACATCGGCAATCCATGGATTATTTATTGATCACGTGTCAACAACGCATTCGCAAAATCGAAACGCCAGAAACGCTACCACACAGTTAAATGCACGAATTGACCCAAAATGACGAGTGCATGAATCTGACGTGTTACGCTATGAATGCAAAAACTCATTCGCATTTCTATCTGGGTAGGTCGCATCGTCAGCACGTTGAAATTTTCGCACAAACACATTCGACACCAGAGGCTGCAATTTCTCCCAAGTATCAGCACACCTCCTAACAGCCTTTCCAGCATAACAAAATGAAGACTTCTAGAAAAAACACAGCTCTAACTCGTGTAGAGAAGGCCGCTTTATGTGAGTTTCGCGTTAGAAACAAGAACCGCAGAAAGAGCTGGCGTTATAGTGCTTCAAGCAGTTCAAAAAACACCAATGTCGTACCACGGTTTTTAGGATTCTTAAAGCGACGGGCAACTTTTGGCAGTGTTGGGTTCAGAAGTTTTTTTTTTGAACCAGGCTTGCCAGCGCGAAAGTGTTGGCTGGCGAAAACCAGGATTTCGTGCAGACACTTTTCATCTGCAGTAACAGTTCGCCAGGGTTCTGGGTTTTGGGTGGCAAATGTGCACCGTCGCTTTAAAGATTCAGCCAAATAGACAGTCCCTTCTTTACTCCCACTGGACCGTAAACGCCTCCGTGAGGGCAAGTTCCCCGCCCTTGAAGCCAGGCTGCATGCGTGGGCAGTTAGACACATTGCAGCAAACTTACCGATCACCTTCTACGTCCTTTAAAAAATCGAGGCATTTGCGAAAGCTATGCGTCTTCCTAGCGACTTCAAGGTTTCTCCCGGGTGGTTATGCCGCGCACTCGCACGAGTGGGGATGTCATCCTATCAGAGGAAGGGCGAGGCAAAGGATGTTAATGCAGAATCCATTGGCCTCGCGAGGGAGGCCATTCCGAAGATCCTAAAGGATTATGGCTATAATAGGCCTTCACTTAGGACGTTATTTCTTTATTTGTGTCTTTGTGTTGTAACTAGATATTCACCCAATGGGTGGACGCAATGGACGGCGACATAAGATTCGAGGACTGGAGGATTGAAATACTAGTGGACAACGCAAGCTCACACACCGTCAACGACATCTAGGGGAAGCGAGAGTATTGGAGGGACGAGATCAAGATTGTCTAGCTTCACAACATGAAGATTATTTATCTACCCCCCGAATTGCACTTCCCACGTTCAACCATTGGATCAAGGCATCATCGCAAGATCGAAATTGCGATACCGGAAGATTTTGGTCACGTGGTTGCTTGATGAATTCAAGCGCACACGTGATCAAGCGGCCCGTAAGTCGATTCGGCCAGATTTAAGGCTTGTCATTACGTGGATATGTGGAGTTTGGAGTACTATGGGTCGAGAGATAATAAGGCGGTATTGTTGGCGGTCCGGTATGGTGCCTTACCAATGGTTGGAGGAGTGGGGGTTGGAACGAATCTTACAAGGACCTTCAAGGGATCCCGAGGCGGCCGACATTATAACTCTGGATGTATTAATGAAAAAGCTGAAGATTGACGACCCTTTGACGACCGCACGGGAGTTCGCTGGTTGTGACGACCACGTCGCCACTTCTACACGCTTAGCCAACAACTTGGTATAGGTGGGTCGGAATTGGTGGGTTGGCCTACCCGGTAATCGTGATGTTCCCTTCGATCTGAATGATGCACCCCCCTCTGAGGCATGTATGGCGAATGTAGAAGCGGCCGCCGCCACAACGGCGTTGAATGAGTACGCCAATGACTCATCCATGGCGAGGTATGTTCGTCCCGCCGTAGATCGCGCCGCCGGTACCTACAACTTCATGGATCTTCTTTCAGATGATAACATGGCGTTCGCGTATGCTGGACTGAACATGTAGTGCTCCTTGTTACCCTATATTTCACAACGTTGGCACTAGGCATGAAGAGACGCTCGCGTTTCCTATTTCTGGTTTTGTTGTGATGAGAATTGAATTTACCTACCTGTGAATCTGATGCTTTTATGTTTTCGAATTTGTTTTCCACTATTTTTCAACTTCGACCGTTTTTTTATTCAACTTCTCATTGTTCCTCAACATCACACACTACTGTGTCAGCATGGCAATTTCACTTTCCACGCGCGCTGAGTCAGCGCTCGTGAAATTAACCGAAACAGGTTAACTACTGCTAACTTCACACAGCCCAGAGAGGACAAAGCATCGTGCGCGATTTTTTAGAGTGTAAAAATATCGGGACGCAGGTGTATCTCGTCCCCCGAACCACTCTCCTTCCCACCCTCCCTGGTTGACTAATTTGGCCCTACCTACGCTTCCCATCCCAAGTCCACGCCAAGCGCAACCACTAGATGCACCGCACGCCACGCCAGCGCCGCAATGCCAAGTTCTGTGACACACAAGTTCCCAAAAAAAGCGGGGTTCTCCATTCACCGCTAGTGTTCGGACGAACGGATTCGGGCGCGCGGGAATCCTGGAGGGGAGGGTGAGAGTGCGCAAGCGGACAGCCGAGCCCACTCTCCGCGTGATCCAGGGAGAGAGCCTCCCCCAGCACGATCCAGGGAATGCCATTTCCAAGCGTCCATGTGAGGAGACGCCATGGTGTTCCATTCCAAGCAAGTGAGCTGGCTGTCACAATCAGGTTTTTTGTAATGCGCATACTTTTAGCCTCCGCACGCCATAATTTCCGCTCGTGCAGGAGGAGGTTTCAGTGAGCTGGCTTCCCAGCATATTGCGAATTTCGGCTCTATCCAACGGATTAACTAACTACCTCCTACAGTTCCCTCCGCGAACATATTCATAGTTCATTGCCGCGACCCTCGCGAACGTAGATTTTCCAAATCGTCACAACAGACACTCCCTTGCTTTCACTGCTCAACCACGAAAGCTTTTTATTTGTGTAACCACATATCCCTCCTTTCATGAGATTTTCTTGAGAGCTGTTGATAGTGTAACTAACTGGCTTCAACTCGAGTACGCTTGAAGAGTCGGCGAGATTCTCGTAGTGGCGAACCCCGAGCGAGAAATGTCGTGGCAATCTGGGTCAGAAGTCGAACCGCCGCAACCGGCGCCGGCTTTGGCGCAACAGCAGCAGCAACAGCAACAACTACAGCACCAGCGCCATCGCAACAGCCATTCGGAAGAATTTGAGTCAGCAGTCGCTGCCGTCATTTCGCGAATCAAGATTGACAAACCCTCCTCATCGAATGTTGAGTCGGCGCCGAAGCCGCCTCTCCCGGCGGCAGCGCGCGATCCGGCAGAATTTTTTATTGGAGAAGCTCCGACGGCGCCGCGTTTCGCGGCGGGATATCAGGCCCATCTTCAAAATGACGCTGGAAGCCCTTGGGACAACCCAAGCGTACATTCCACGGGGGATATGATTGTGTCTCCGTCGGCGACGGGTTTTTTCCGCCAAAACCGCTTCGGCGCGCCGCTAGTGCGTCCTTCTAGCGCGGGGAGTTCCCGCGGAGGCAGTTCCGCCGGCGGCGGGAGTTTCCGCGCGCAGCGTGGCGACGCGTCGCCGCCAGCGTTTAATATCCCTTTAACTACCACTCACACGCAAAAGCAGCGCTGGCCGGACAGCCACGGTGCGCAAACCCTAAGCGCGTGGCTCCAACGAACCAGCAGCTCAGGCTCGGGATCTGGCTCGGAAGGCAAAACAGCGCAAGATCGCTCGGCGCTGCAGCGGTGCGCTTCGGCGCCGCACGAACGCAACGGCGGCGGCGGCGTGAATTCCGACAGCGCGCCGCGCGGCGGCGGCATCGAAGCGCGCGAGGTGGCGGCGACGCTGCAAGCCGCCGCCGGCGGGATACAGCAGGAAACCGAGGAGGAGCGCTCGATAAAGCGCCGACTTCTAAACCGCGAATACGCGAAGCGGTCGCGGCAGCGACAGCACGAGCGGTTCGTGGAGCTCGAGGCGCAGGTGAATTCCATGGCGGCGGAGAAACGCGCCGCGGACCAACGGCTTCAGGAGATGGAACAGGCGCTGATGATCCTCCAGGGTGAAAACGCGCGTTTGCGGCAAATAGCCGCGGGGCGCTACAGCCGCGACATGGCGGAGATACTCCGCGCGATACAACAGGCGGGGGGGTTTTCCGCGGAGGCGGCGGCGGGGCTTTCCGCCTCGGGAGGAGGGGTTTCCGCGGGAGGACCTGCGGCGCAAGTAGTAGCGTCTCCGCAAACAGGCTTCGCTCGCGACACTCGCGACGTTCGCGACGCTCGCGGTTTCTTAGAGGAAGGCGCGTCCGCGGCCGCTTCCGCTTCCGCTTCCGCCCCCGCCGCCGCCGCAGCAGCAGCAGCAGCGCGAGCAGAGTTACGGCTCAACGCCGCGGGCGCGTTTCCTGGCGCGAGCAGCTATCAGGGGACAGGACTCGCGGGGACAGACACTGGGACCGCGATTGGGGGAAGCTGGCCGCGCATTTCTTCCGCCCCTGCACCGGAATACGCGAGCGGAGCCCATGCTCCGCCCGCGCCAGGTCGGGAAAGGGGGGCATTTCCCCCTGCACCTGTGCAAGCTGTGCCATCGATTGAGGGTTTTTTCGGGCTGCCCGGAGAAGCAAGGCTGGGCGGCGGAGATTGCGCGGTGGGTAATTTTCCCCAACTGAAGACAGAAATGAGATGATGATTTTCGCTGCTGCTGCATCGGCTGCCGCTGCTTCCTCTGCCCCTGCCCCTTCTGCTTCTGTTGGTAACCCCATGAGTTTCGATGGCTTCGCAATCGGCAGTGGCCACGCCAGCTCAGGTGCATTTTCAGGTGTTTTCTCCGCTGCTGCTGCCGCTACAACTACAGTAAATCCGAGCCTTGATGCTGCCTATAACTCACGAGACAGTACCAACTTCAATGCCGGATTCCCCACTGGCTTTGCTGCTAACACCCGTGCCACTGGCCTCACCCGAAACCACCATAATCCAGCCATTCCCGGGGCCACTACTGCTGCATTCAGCTCAGCGTGTTTAGGGTTTCGCGCTGCTGACGTGGACGTTCCCCTGGTGGCAGATGAGGACACGGCTGCTTTGCTGGCTGTGGCAGGGCTCGTGGGGGGGAATGGAGGGAGTGGGGAGAGATCTAGGCCTAGTGGGGCGAAGGAGGGAGCGGAATTGGGGTATGGGATGGAGGTGGGAGGGGTGGGAGGAGGGGAAGGAGGGGAGCGGGTGGAAGATTTGAGCTGTGGAGGGGTGGGGGGGAATGGGGGGGAGTGGAATGAACACGAGGGGACCCTTTTTGCGATGATCCATCACCTTCACAAGCAGCTGTGAGGCATCATCTTCTCAAGCAGCTGTGAGGCATCATCTTTTCAAGCTGCGGTGAGGCATCATCTTCTCATTCACACTTCTAGAGGAGCATGAGGGCACTCTGTTTGCCACGAGCATCACCTGGGCAGGCAAGCAAGCAGAATGCTGGAAATCCGATTGGTAGAAGCATTATTTGATTTGTTCATTATTTGATTTGTTTATTTTTTTCCTAGCACTTCACCATATCTGTTTATTTATTGTTTCCCGGCTCTGTTTTTTAAAATGCGTTCTCTTAATGAAATACCAATCTGTCAAATGTTATAGCCTCTAGTGGGACATGCTATATGGGGTACAAACAGTTAGGGTTAGGGCGTGTTCCTACGGCCCCTTATCAGGCCAACCTCTTATCAAGCTCGAGTCAAAACACACTGAAAATTCCCTAAACCCAGAAACCCTCGCTACTTTAACCTAGCAAAACTGACAAGAGGTTCGCATTGTCAGAGGTCCACTGGTGATCCCCGATTGATCCTAGGGAAGGGTTACAGGCATGGCGGCCTGGGGGGTTATGGGCGCACTCACCCGCTACACAAACAAGCCCTTTTATCCCAGTGGTTAGTGACTGGGATTCTGACACGCATGATACGGTAAGAGCGTAGGAACACGCCCTTAAGCATTTGTACCCCAACACAGTCAATCTAACTCATTCCGCTGTTTTCACTTTGTAAGATGGTATCAGCAGTAGGTTCGCCGTTCCTAGGCCACACCTAGTCGCCGCCCTTCCTAAAACTTCGTCTCTAGCCTTGGTGCGCCCTCCCCACCCCCCCGTTTGCCCTACACGCCCTAGCCAGCAGGCCCGCCAGCGCCCTAGCCAGCAGGCCCGCCAGCGCCCTAGCCAGCAGGCCCGCCAGCGCCCTAGCCAGCCCGCCCGCCAGCGCCTTAGCCAGCCCGCCCGCCAGCGCGCTCCGCCAGCGCCCCACGCCAGCGCGCCCCGCCAGCGCGCACGCCAGCGCGCCCCGCCAGCGCGCACGCCAGCGCGCACGCCAGCGCGCACGCCAGCGCGCACGCCAGCGCGCCCCGCCAGCGCGCACGCCAGCGCGCACGCCAGCGCGCCCCGCCAGCGCGCACGCCAGCGCGCACGCCAGCGCGCACGCCAGCGCGCCCCGCCAGCGCGCACGCCAGCGCGCCCCACCAGCGCGCACGCCAGCGCGGCCTGCAGACGTGCACGCCAGCGCGCAGCGCCACCCACCCATAGACCCGCCGCGCCGCTCGCCGGCCAGCGCGCCGTGCCGCGCCACCTGCCCGCCTGCGCGCCTGCCCACACGCCACTGACTGTCTCACCCTCCCGCGGCTGGCAGCCGCGCTCTCCCACTTTCGCCCCTTATGGCGACCTCCCGAGTACTTCGTTTTGACCCTGAGGGGAGACCCATAGACTTTAGTACGTGGCTTACGCAGGCGCAGCGCCACCTTAAGAGCCAGCGGCAGGATGGCGTGCACCTGTTCGCACACGCGTCCGGTACTCAGACCGCTCCTCCGCAGCCTAGCCTGCTGCCCACTACCCCACCGCCTACTCCTGAGCAGGAGGCCGAGTACCGGCGCCAGTTCCTCGCTCGAGACGTATGGGAGTCTCGTGACGCCGCTGCCTGCCTCGCCCTGACCGACCTTCTCCCGCCGACAGAGGCAGTCCACTTCACTCAGGTCGAGTCTGCTGCAGATCTGTATAAGGCTATTGTTGATCGCTACTCCACTCCCTCCTCTGCTTCACTCAGCCGCCTCCTCGTCCCCTTTATCTACCCTGACCTCGCCTCCTTTGAGACTGTCTCTGACCTCGTTACCCACCTTCGCTCCCTTGACGCTCGCTTTCGCGCTGCTTGCACTGAAGACCTGCTTGCCCTTGCCCCGCCCCCTATGTGGCTCACTATTCACTGGCTAGTCACTCGCCTCCCTGACCGCCTAGCCACAGCCCGCGACGCGCTTCTTCTGACGCACCCCACTGAGCTTACCATCGATCTTCTTGAGACTGCTCTCTCGAAGATCGAGAGTAACCTCCTCGCTGTTGCCTCTGCCTCTTCCGCGCCTCCTCCTCGTCTTTTTGAGGGGTGTGCGGTACCACAGCTTCCCACCTTCACTGCCTCCCTTGCCACCCCCACGTCTTCTGCCTCTGAGGAGACGGCGGCTGTTTCTGTCTCTGGCGGACAGAAACGTGGCAAGGCCGGTAAGAAGGGCGGGAAGGGCGGCGGAGGTACTGGAGGTGGTGCGGGTAGTGGCGGTGGCGGTGGAGCAGGTGGTGGGAGTGGTGGTGGGGGTGGCTCGGGACCTGACGGCCCTCCTCTCGACGGTGGAGTTTTCACTGGTGGTGAGGGGTTCCAGCAGCAGCAGCAGCCGGCTTCTCAGCAGCTGCCACCGCCTGGACAGCAGCAGCGGCAGGGACAGCAGCAGCAGCGACAGGGCCAGCCGCAGCGCCCGCCACAGCCGCAGCCGCAGCAGTGGGGCCCTCCGCAGCCGTGGGGCTCTCCGCAGCAGTGGAGGTCTGCGGGTCCCCCGAGCACTGGGCGCAGTGCTGCCCCCTCCAGTCGGGGACCTCGCTCGGCCGGTCGCGGCATTGGTCCCTGTGAGTACTGGATCCTTACGGGTCCACGTAGGGACTCGTACTGTGGCCGCCCTGACCACTCTGCTGCACGCTGCTTCAGTCGTCTCGACGACCTCTACCGCTTCCACCACGGCCCCTCCGCTCCCCCGCCGCCGCGTTGGGGGACACTTCTTGCTCGTGGTATCTTTTTTTTTTATATGACTATGGATGATGCTAGGTCTTATGCCACGTATGCTGATGTTGCCTATAATGCTCCTGGATCTGTGTACTTGCCTGTGCCTAGCGTAGGCTCTTTGCCTATTACTAGAGTAGGTGCTAGTGTAGGATCTTGTTTAGCTACTAGTACAGGTGCTCCCTCGGCAGACGCGTCTCTCTCCTTCACGCTGGACTCGGGAGCTTCACACTGTTTCTTCCGCGACCACACGACTCTCTCTCCACTGCTGGCGCCAGTCCCTGTAGCACTGGCCGATCCCTCTTCGGGACCGGTCATTGCGACTCACGCCACTACGCTCCCGTGCCCGGCTGCTCCTTCCGGTTCCCTGACTGGCCTCCACGTTCCTACGTTCTCTAGGAACCTGGTTGGTGTGGGCCCCCTGGCGAGACAGCACGTCGGGGTCTGGGTTGAGCCTTCTGGTGACACCGCGGTCTGTGTGGACGGTGACACATACGCCCCCTTGGCCCCTTTCGCCAGGAGCCGGGCTCCGGTCTGTACACCCTCCACACCGACCCCCGTCAGGTTCCTCTGTCCTACCAGGTAGCCAGGTCCAGTCAGGTTGCTGTGTCCGGTCCCGTTGCTGCGTCGTGCTCGTGTCGGTCGCTTGCCCACCCCTCCCTCCTCTGGCACCACCGCCTTGGTCACCCGTCCCTCCCTCGTCTTCGCGCTATGTCCAGTCAGCGTCTTGTCTTAGGCCTCCCCCGAGTCCTTCCGCCGCTCCCGCCGTCCCCAGCTCCTCCTTGCGGTCCTTGTGTCGAGGGTCGGTTGCGCGCCACCCCTCACTCCTCCTCCCTTCGTCCGGCCACCGAGCCCTTTGAGACACTCCACTTAGACGTCTAGGGCCCCGCTTCCCGCCTTGGCCCTGAGCGGGAGAGTTTCTTTCTGGTGGTCGTTGACGACTACTCTCGGTACACCACCGTGTTCCCCTTGGCGAAGAAGTCCGACGTGACTTCTACGCTGATCCGGTGGCTGCTCGCCACCGAGAGTACTCGCCGTCGTCGTGTCAGTTGTCTCCACTCCGACCGTGGGGGTGAGTTTCGCTCCGGCGTTCTCGCCAGATTCTGTGCTGAGCAGGGCATCTCCCAGTCCTGGACTCTTCCAGACTCTCCACAGCAGAATGGGGTTGCTGAGCGCCGCTTAGGCCTGGTCATGGAGATTGCCCGCACCTCCATGATCCACGCCCGCGCGCCCCATTTTCTGTGGCCCTACGCGGCTCGGTACGCCGCTCACCAGCTGAACCTCTGGCCTCGTGTCTCTCGGCCAGAGGCTTCACCGACCAGTCTTTGGACAGGGTCCCCTGGTGTAGCGTCGAGGTTTAGTGTCTGGGGCTGCTTGGCTCTTGTCCGCGACACCTCTGCGGACAAGATCTCACCTCGCGCCGTCCCCTGTGTCTTCCTTGGTTTCCCAGAGGACTCCTCTGACTTCACCTTTTACCACCCTCCCTCCCACCGGTTCTTTGACTCTCGTGACGTCCGTTTCGACGAGTCTGTCCCCTACTACGTCCGGTACCCCTGTCGAGGTCTCTCGGTTCCCCCCCCTCCACTTTTTCTGGCTCCAGCTCCTCCTCCTCCCGCCCCTGCTCCTCCGGTACCCCCCCCTGTTCCCGCTCCGTCTGGTGTGTCCCACGCTACTCCCCCCCCCTCGGTACCCCCCCAGGTCTCTCCTCCTTCCCCACAGTCGTCCTCACAGCCTCCGCAGCAGCCGTCAGCGCTTCCTTTACCGGCCACTGCGGACTCTGAGGGTGTTGGTGCTCGAGGTGAGGGCTCTGGCGGTGCTCGCTCTGGGGGTGCTGGCGTTGGAGCTGTTCGTGCACCTACAGGAGCCGCCCGTTCTGGGGGTGTTGGCGTTGGCGCTGAGCGTGCACCTGCCGCAGCTGCCCGTTCCGAGGGTACTGGAGCTCGTGGTGGTGCTGGAGCTAGTGGTGTTCCTGGAGCTGGAGGGTCTGGGACTGGTGCTGGTGCCACTGGAGGCACCACGACTGGGGGTGCGGGTACACCTCCTACAGGTGCTGGTCGTGCTGTCGCAGGGGGTACTCGCTCTGGGGGTGCTCAGCCGGGTACTGTCGAGGGCGGAGCTGGTTCTTCTTCTTCGTCTCCTGACACCACTCCTCCTCCTCACCCCTACCCTACTCGTTACCAGGCCCTTCTTCGTGTTGAGCGTGAGGAGCAGCAGCGTTTGGAGCGTGAGAGGTTGGAGGTTCAGCGGCGGGTGGAGCGTGAGCGGTTGGAGTTGCAGCGGGAGCAGCAGCAGCAGCAGCAGCAGCAGCAGCAGCAGCCGCCGCCGCCGCCGCCGCAGCAGCAGCAGCAGCAGCAGCAGCAGCAGCAGCAGCAGCCGGAGCAGCCTCCGGCCCCTGTTTCTGGCCTTCGGGCCCTTGGTCTCCCCTCCTCTCCTCCTGTGTTCGGTCCTACGTTTCCTCCTCCGGACTCCGCTCCGGCTGTGTTCCCTCGTCCTCAGTCTCCTCCGTCTCCCTCTCCTCTCGCCCACACTTGGGCCTCTCGTCCTCCTCGTGCTCGTCCTCACCTATCACCGACCTCTGTACTGTGTTGTTCCGTCCTAGTCCTCCTCGTTCTCCTCCGTCTGTCCTTCCTCGCCCTCCTGAGTCGTCTCTCACTGCCTCCCTGTCCACTCCAGTCACTCACTACTACCGCACGTACCGCTCCACTCTCTCTCGTGTTCTCTCCTCTCTTGTTACCGACTTTCGTGCCTCTCCTTCCTCCGTCGCGGTCCTCACTGCCGCTGTCACTGACTTTACTGCTACGCGTCGCCTTGACTACGCCACTCGTGTTGTGGCCGCTCCTCCTGTCCGTCCTCTGTCCGCCAGGGGTGAGTTTGCCCTTGGCTGTGACGTCCTAGAGGACAGACAGTTTGAGCTAGAGTTCCTGGCAGCTGCTTCGCCTCATCTCTGTGCCATGCTGCTCGCTCCTGAGGGAGACCCCGACGCTCCTGACATACCTACTCCTCGCACTTACGCTGAGGCAGTGTCAGGGCCTTGGGCCTCTCAGTGGAGAGCTGCCATGGACGCAGAGATGGCCTCCTACAGGTCCACAGGCACTTACGTTGACGAGGTTCCCCCCCCAGGGGCGAACATAGTTGACGGCATGTGGATCTTCAAGGTGAAGCGGCCGCCGGGATCTCCCCCAGTCTTCAAGGCACGCTACGTGGCTAGAGGTTTCAGTCAGCGCGAGGGGGTTGACTTCTTTCAGACCTTCGCGCCCACCCCGAAGATGACCACTCTTCGGGTGTTACTTCACGTAGCGGCACAGAGGGACTACGAGCTACACTCCCTCGACTTCTCCACCGCCTTCCTGCAGGGCAGCCTACACGAGGAGATCTGGCTGCGTCGTCCTCCGGGCTTCACTGGCACCTTCCCGCCTGGGACCCAGTGGAGCCTCAGACGACCGGTCTACGGTCTCCGTCAGGCACCCCGTGAGTGGCACGACACTCTCCGCTCTACTCTGTCCGACCTCGGGTTTGAGCCGTCTTCCGCCGACCCGTCGCTGTTTGTTCGTCGTGGGCGCACACCTTTCTTCGTTCTGGTCTACGTTGACGATTTGGTTCTTGCCACAGTCAACACAGTTGCACTGGCGGAGGTGAAGTCCGAACTGCAGAAGAGACACACCTGCACTGACCTTGGGGAACTGCGCCGCTACCTTGGCCTGCAGATCTCCAGGGACAGAGCCGCTCGCACCATCACTCTGACTCAGTCACACATGGTGCAACAGGTCCTTCAGCGGTTCGGGCTTCAGCACTCCTCTCCTACACCCACCCCTCTTGCTGTAGACCACAGACTCACTGGGCCTTTTCCTGACGAGCCGTTCGAGCCCAGTGGTCCCTACGCAGAGCTGGTGGGCTGCCTCATGTACCTGATGACGTGCACTCGCCCGGACCTCGCCTTCCCTCTTAGCATCCTTTCTCGCTTTGTTGCGACTGGGAGACACCGTCCTGTTCACTGGACGGCGGCTAAGAGGGTGGCGAAGTACCTTGCCACGACACGGACATGGGGCTTGTACTTGGAGGGACACAGCCAGTTGTACTCACCGGTCACTGCGACTCCTCCTACGCCGACGACGTTGAGACTCAGAGGTCTACGCAGGGTTACTGTTTCAGTCTGGGCTCTGGAGCTGTTTCGTGGAGGTCTACTCGGTCCTCCTCTGTTGCGACTTCTACCGCAGAGGCCGAGATCTACGCTGGAGCCCTTGCTGCACAGGAGCTACGCTGGTTGACCTTCTTGCTCACTGACCTTGGTGAGCGACCGAGCTCTGCACCGACCTTGTTTGCTGACAACAAGGCGATGATTCTCCTGTGTCGTGAGCCTTGACTGGAGAGCAGAGTGAAGCACATCGACGTCAGGTACTTCCTCCTTCGAGAGTTGCAGAGACGCGGTCAGGCGCGTCTGGACTTCGTGGCCTCCGAGGCCAACACTGCAGACATCTTCACCAAGGCCCTTCAGCCTTGTGACCACCGCCGGTTTTGTCTGCAGTTAGGCCTCGTTGAGACTGGGTCTAGTAGACTGCAGTAGTGAGTTCTTGCCCCTTGTTTGTTTGTACTACATATATATTAGCTTGTGTCAGAGGTCCACTGGAGATCCCCGATTGATCCTAGGGAAGGGTTACAGGCACGTTGGCCTTGGGGGTTATGGGCGCACTCACCCGCTACACAAACAAGCCCTTTTATCCCAGTGGTTAGTGGCTGGGATTCTGACATGGTATCAGAGCGAAGGTCTCGGGTTCGAATTCCACTGTGTGCACCTCGGGCATCCCAGTGCGGGGGGGTGTCAGAGGTCCACTGGAGATCCCCGATTGATCCTAGGGAAGGGTTACAGGCACGTCGGCCTGGGGGGTTATGGGCGCACTCACCTGCTACACAAACAAGCCCTTTTATCCCAGTGGTTAGTGGCTGGGATTCTGACAGCTTGTACTCTCTTGAACTGGCATTGTGACCTCTTGTTTGTGCTCAGACTGGTGGTGACGTTGTGATCCACCCTGAGCTCTGTTTGCTCTCTTGCTTGTGACTGGTCTTGTGACCTTAGGTTGTGTTTTGTTGCTTGGCATTCCCCACTTAGGCTATGGGGGTGTGTCAAATGTTATAGCCTCTAGTGGGACATGCTATATGGGGTACAAACAGTTAGGGTTAGGCATTTGTACCCCAAAACAATCAATCCAACTCATTCCACTATTTTCACTTTGTAAGACTATCCAAGCAGCAGGTTCAGCAGAGCGATCCAGATTTTTAACACAGGTTTGTCATAAGGTCTCATCCACACAGGTACCACTACTTGAGTCTGACAGTCACACACCTACAATACACGAGTATTGACACTTTTAACATTCTCCTATCACACCCTGCAACAGCAGCACACACAATGGGCCTGTTCCATTACCATACTATAAAGCAGGAGGCGGGACCTGAAAGTGCCAAGATTAACTATGGTAAAAACCCCAAATACGGAGTGAGCCAGCCGAGCCAGAGAGAAGAGCAGTCACCAATGAAGGAACCTAAGCACAAACATGTCTGCATGTCTGCTCGTCGCCTGAACAAGCCAGCAGGATCAGTGGCAGAGGCTTCGAAGCAAAGTTCAATCGAACAACAAGCTCGCAGGCGTTGTAGTTACGATTGCAGAAAGGGGAGGAGGAGCGAGGCGTTCTAAGTGTTAGGGAACCCGATCCGCACGACAAACTCGCATGCGTTGCAGTTGCGGTCGTACTGCACGTCGCCTGCCATGGCGATGAGAATCTTGCGGCACACCGAGAGGGGAGGTGCGGGAGGAGGTGAGGAGGAAGTGGAGGAGGTGAGGAGGAAGTGGAGGAGGTGGAGGAGGAAGTGGAGAAGGTGGAGGATGAAGTGGAGGAGGTGGAGGAGGAAGTGGAGGAGGTGGAGGAGGAAGTGGAGGAGGTGGAGGAGGAGGAGGTGACGAGGAATAGCGAGCTTCCTAAGCGAAAGGGAACCCAATGCGGACGACAAACTCGCAGGCGTTGTAGTTGCGGTCGTACTGCACGTCGCCTGCCATGGCCAGCAGGATCTTGCGGCACACCGAGAGGCCCAGCCCCTCCTGCGTGCGCGTGGTGGGGTCTGCCTCGTCGTACAGCTGCTGCACCAGCTCCTGTGGGAGGGCACCTGAGTGTTGCACTCTGGAAGAGGGGAGGGAGCGGGTAGACACAACACATGTAGGGGTCACAAATCACATCAGGCACAGACAGAGAGAGGTGTGGTGGGGTCTGCCTCGTCGTACAGCTGCTGCACCAGCTCCTGGGGGAGCGCTCCTGAGTGTTGCACTCTGCAAGGGTTGTGTGACAGGGAGGCATGGGAGGAACAATACCTGAAGAGGTTACTACAGGCAGGGGTGGTGCCCCCACAACCCCTTCCCACACCCCCCCCACACCCCCCCCACACCCCCCCCACACCCCCCCCACACCCCCCCAGTCCCTGTCCCCCTTTCGCCCTTCCCCATAAAACCCCCGTCCACATGCTACCCGCCCCCTATCCATGCAAACCCCATCCCTGCTGCCTTGTACTCACCGGAACTCGCATTTGAGGGAGCCCTGGTCGCCAAAGAGACTGCGCGTGCTGGTAACCAGGCGCACCTTCACCCACCCGCCTTGCGGCGTGAACGCCACGGCACTCGTCAGGTACTCAGCCAGGGCCTGCTGCAGGCGAGCAGGGTCTCCTGCGAGGCCGGGGAACGAGCGCAGCTGCGGCGGCGGGTCGAAGGAGAGGGAGACTCCGCGGCGGGAGGCCGCTTGCTTGCCCTGAGCGATTACTGCATCGATGACCGAAGCGATGGTGAACACCGCTGGGATGATGTTCACGTAGCTGAATATTTAGCGGAAGGAGAGGGGAGGGGGAAAAGGCAGAAAGGGCGAGAGAGGGCAGGAGAAACGGAGGGGGAGAACGGAACAACATGATGCCAATTCTGTCCCCAAGAAGAATACAACCTGCTCTGCTCCTAGATTTCAGCATTACTCATGTACGGCGTGCTTGGCCTGTTCTTTCTTTACACTCACTTTCCTTCATTCATTCATTCAACTCACCCCTCAATGGTATCAATATCATCATCCCCCAGAATCCTGTCCACCTACTCCTTGCACCACGCTGCCACCCTCGCCACACCCCTTCCTACCCGAGACACCTGCGTACGGCGGATCAGGCAGATCTCACGCTTCATTCACTCAATTCACGCCTCTTCTTGCTTCAACTCACCCCTCCTCGATGGTGTCAATGTCATCATCCCCAAGAATCCTGTCCACCTGCTCCTTGCACCGCTCCGCCACACCCACTGCATTCTTCTCCTCCTCCCCAACCAGCCGCCCCTCCCGCTCCTCCTTCCGCAGCCCCTCCAGCGCGTGCTCGATCCCGTCCAGCGGCCCACGAATGGCATCTCTGGTGTACGCCACAGCTTTGGCCTTCTCCTTGGCAAAGTCCTGCGTGGCGCGCTGCAGGTTGAGGGCGGCTTGCAGCTCCGCGGAGACGGTGTGCAGGAAGCAGAACACGCCCGTCACATGGCCGTCAGAATCGCGGCGGGTCTGCACTGTCAGAAGAGCCTCCACCAGTTGGCCCTGTGTGGGTTGAGGGGGAGGGGGACGGGGGGAGGAGGGAGAGGAAGGGAGTGAGGGGTGGCGAGTCCTGATCGGCGCACTGCAGGTTGAGAGCCGCCTGCAGCATGGCCGAGACGGTGTGCAGGAAGCATAAGTCGCCTAGTTGATGACAATCATGAGCACTGCCGTTGGGTCCGCATTCATGCCTTCATGCTCGCTTGCTTACTTGCTTGCTTGTATACTTGCATGCTTGATTGCTCTCGCATTCAACGAGTATTACCCGAGGTGACTTTTGAGTCGACTCAAAAGACACCTTACTACCCAGCATTCACTTGTGCAATCATCAACTCACATGAGCATCGAGGAACTCGAGGGGATAGCGGTCGGTCATCTGGCCAGACAGCGCCTTGTTGATCACAATCATCAGCTTCGTCATCGTGTCTGCCTTCGTGCGTGCTTGCTTGCTTACTGGCATGCATGCTTATATGCATGCTCCCTCTCAGATATAAGGAGTAGCATCCAAACACTCACATGGGCATCGAGGAACTCGAGAGGGTAGCGGTCGGTCATCTGGCCCGAGAGCGCCTTGTTGATCACAATCATCAGCTTCGTCATCGTGTCTGCCTTCATGCGGCAGATGGGGCCGAAAATGCCGCCCAGCAGCAGCCGGTCGATCGCCTGCTGACGTGGCACCCCCGTGATCCTCTCCATAGCCGGGTTCCAGTCCGTGCAGTTGCCGAAATCTGATGAATGAACGGGGGACGGGAGTCGAGGGGGGTGGGGAGGTGGGGGGGGGAGGGACAAGGCATGGCATGGCATTCACGCATGAGTGGCAAGAAGGGGGAGAAGAGGTACAAGATAGTGAAGGGGTGAGAGGGGTGGACGGAGTGGACAAGAGGGGACGAGGGAGGGACAAGGCGTGGCATGGCATGCAAGCATGAGTGGCAAGAAGGGGGAGAAGAGGTACAAGATAGCCTAGGGGTGAGAGGGGTGGACGGAGAGTGACGAGGGGGCGGGATGAGTGGGGAACAAAGAGAACACAAGTGGTGGAAGCAGTACAGGAATTGAACAGGTTGGAAGGGGTGGACGGGGGTGGAAGGGGGTGGAAGGGGGTGGAACGGGGTGGAACGGGGTGGAAGGGGGTGGAAGGAGTTGAAAGGGGAGGACTGAGAGTGGCAAGCACGACTCTGGCAAGGCACACAGGCACTCCCGTTACCAAGCACCCATTTCAATTACAATTACGCACCCACATCCAAGCACCCCCATACCCAAACACCCAAGCACCCAAGCACTTGGGCACCAAGCACTGACCATCAGTGGAGAAGATGGGGGGATGAGCGAGTTGTTCCCATGAACAATGGCCTCGTAATCCCCCTGTAGGCGCGTGAACTTGCCCAGCACCGCATTTCATGCCCTACCCACCCCCAAGCTCCCTTTCCCACCCCCTCATCAGCCCACACCCCAGGCACCCAGGCACTGACCATCGGTAGAAAAGATCGGGGGGATGAGTGAGTTGTTGCCATGAACAATGGCCTCGTAGTCGCCCTGCAGGCGCATGAACTTGCCCTGCACCGCCTTCTGCGCCGTCACGTCCTGCCCCACGAAGCACACCCCCACCACCCCCTCGCACGCACCCAAACTCCTCCCCACCTCCCCACCCCCCCACCCCCTTACTAGCAAGCACACACCCCGGCGCCCCAAGCACCATAAGCACAAGGCTCACCATCAGTAGAGAATATTGGAGGGATGAGCGAGTTGTTGCCATGCACAATGGCCTCATAATCGCCCTGCAGGCGCGTGAACTTGCCCTGCACCGCCTTCTGAGCAGTCACGTCCTGCCCCACAAAGCACACCCCCACCACCTCCTCCATATCATCCCCTCCCATGGCTGTTCCGCGGCTGGCAAAGGCGTTGACAACGAGGATGACCGAGTCCTTGGAGGACTGCACAACTCCCCACGTGCGCAGGTGGATCTCCAGCTCCTTGCTCTCCTGGCCTGCAGTTGCAGCGAGGGAGGGAACGGAGGGAGGGGAAGGCAGGGGCGGGGAAGGCAGGGATGGGAAAGGCAGGGATGGGGAAGGCAGGGATGGGAAAGGCAGGGATGGGAAAGGCAGGGATGGGAAAGGCAGGGATGGGGAAGGCAGGGATGGGAAAGGCAGGGATGGGGAAGGCAGGGATGGGAAAGGCAGGGATGGGAAAGGCAGGGATGGGAAAGGCAGGGATGGGGAAGGCAGGGATGGGGAAGGCAGGGATGGGAAAGGCAGGGATGGGAAAGGCAGGGATGGGGAAGGCAGGGATGGGAAAGGCAGGGATGGGGAAGGCAGGGATGGGAAGGCAGGGATGGGGAAGGCAGGGATGGGAAAGGCGGGAATGGGAAAGGCAGGGATGGGAAAGGCAGGGATGGGGAAGGCAGGGATGGGAAAGGCAGGGATGGGGAAGGCAGGGATGGGAAAGGCAGGGATGGGGAAGGCAGGGATGGGGAAGGCAGGGATGGGAAAGGCAGGGATGGGAAAGGCAGGGATGGGGAAGGCAGGGATGGGAAAGGCAGGGATGGGGAAGGCAGGGATGGGAAAGGCAGGGATGGGGAAGGCAGGGATGGGAAAGGCAGGGATGGGACAGGCAGGGATGGGAAAGGCAGGGAGACGGAGAGGGGAGGGGCGGTCATGACGAGGATGAGAGAGTCCCTGGAGGACTGCACCACGCTCCTGGCTCGCAGGTGGATCTCCAGCTGCTTGCTCTCCTGGAATGATGGGGGAGAAGGAAGAGAGAGTGAGACAGAAGAGGAGCTGAGAACCACAAGCCCCAGTGACTGAGTCTAATCCTTGGAGGACTGCATCACGCTCCTGGCTCGCAGGTGGATCTCCAGCTGCTTGCTCTCCTGGCCTGGTGATGGTGAACAGAGAGGAAGGTAGGGAGGGGATGGGAGGGAGGGGCAGAGGAGGGGAAGGCAGGGAGACATGGAGTGCAGAAGCGTGGAAAACAGGGAGGGGGGACGCAGGGCAAGGCAGGGAGGGGGAGGTAGGGGAAGGTAGGGAGGGGAAGGGAGGGAGGGGGAGGTAGGGGAAGGTAGGGAGGGGAAGGGAGGGAGGGGGAGGTAGGGGAAGGTAGGGAGGGGAAGGGAGGGAGGGGAAGGCAGGGAGAGGGAGGTAGGGAAAGTTAGGGAGGGGAAGGGAGGGACGGGAAAGCACATGGCATACGGCACAGCACACGGCACACACACAGCACACAGACGCCATGCCAGCAACGAGCCTACCTTGCAGGGCGAGGAACAGCGCGCGCCCAACAGCGTCCACGTTGCTCTCCACCACCAGGTCCGTGATCAGGTGCTTCCCCAGGGCGTCCCCTGTGGCGAGTCCTGTCAGCGCCGCCAGCCTGGCGTTCCACCCGGTGACACACCCGTCCCTGTCCACAGCCAGAATGGGCGCTGTTGCCGTCTCCAGCACTCGCACCATCTCACTCTCTGTGGCGCTCAGGCGATCCATTTCCTGCCAGAGGGTGGGGGGGTTGGGGAAAAGGAATCGGATGGCAGAGGGTTGGGGAGAAGGGGAATGGGAAAAGGGATTGGGAAAAGGGGAACAGGAGAAAGGGGGTTCAGGGTTTGGCGTTCCACGCAGTGACACACTTGTCTCTGTCCACGACCAGGATGGGCGCTGTTGCTATCTTGAGCACTCGCCTAGTTTTGAGGCGCCTCAAAACTAGACTTTGGCGTTCCACGCAGCGACACACTCGTCCCTGTCCACAACCAGGATGGGCGCTGTTGCTATTTTGAGCACTCGCACCGTCTCGCTTTCAGTGACGCCCGACCATTTCCCGGTGTTTGTACGGGAGAGAGAGGGGGAGTGGCGATAGTGTGGGTGGGGGTGGGGTGGGAGCATGGGGGGTTGGGTTTCGAAGCAGCAGCCAGCGGCAGCACTCGCACCATCTAACTCTCTGTGACGCAAGGTGGCCCTTATACCCGCACTCAACCCCCCTCCACCCCTCACCTGGCCGCGCATGCGGTTGAGCATCCTGTCATGCATGTCATTGTCACTGAAGCTCGTAAGGTGGCCTCTATAACCATACACAACCCCATTAAACCCCTTACCCCCACCAAACTCTCACCTGGTCGCGCATGCGGTTGAGCATCATGTCGCGCATGTCATTGTCACTGAAGCTCGTCAGATGGCCCCTCAAGATGAGCTGCAGCGAGTGCACCGCGTCCATCTCCACGTCCTCCCATGGCATCGACCGCTGCCGCACCACCTCCAGGAAAGCCGCAAAGCTCGCCCGCGGGCCCATGGCCATCCTCTCCGGACGCTCATCCTCCTTGTCTCTATTATCATGCTTCTCCCCTCCCCACCGCACCTCCTTGCGCACGTGCGACCGGAACCACAGCAAGACATCCCTAGCGTACAGCCGCGCACACGCCATCCCGCACACCCCATCTCCGAGCTCCTCAGCTCTCGGATACCCCGCTTCTGCCAGGCTGTCAGTGCTCAGACCGGACGAATCGGGATGCGCAGTATCCAGCCAGTCAATAATATCCAAGATCTGCATCTCAGTGGGAGTGGTTCCCAGTAGCCAGAACCGCCCAGCATAGTACAGCGCCGCGCCGTCGCACTTAACCAAGTCCTGAATATTCGGGTTCTGCGAGACAATCCCGAGGGGCGCGTCCCCGCGCATGAGGAGATCGCAGAGGAGAGTCTGCGTCCGGAGCATCTCCTTCTCGCGCTGCTGCCGGGCCATCTCAAGCTCCATGTTCACCTGCAGCGAGAACACCTGCATGAGGAACTCACAGGCCAGGCGCAGCGGGAACGGGAGGTACCGGGCCGTCTCGTGGTGGCACACCACCAGCCCCCACAGCTTCTTCCCCCGATTCGCCTGCGCGGGAGTTGCAGCCCCCGCCGCTCCCTGCGGAGCCTGCTGTGGAGCATCCTCGTCGTTGATAATCACGGCCATGGTCATGGATGCAGTGGTGCCCATGTTGCGCATGTACTGAATGTGGCACCGCTGGGCCGCTCGCAGCTGCGACCCCGCCAGCGTCACCGGCTGCTTCAGCCTCCCTTCATCCCTCACCACCTTCACCTCGTCGGAGTAGGCATCGCAGATGCATCGCACCCGGTTCTTCATGAAGAGAAACCGGATGGCCTGGGGAATGTCAGTCGCGGGGTAGTGGAGACCGAGGTAAGGCTCCATGGATTCTTTCCTGGCTTCTGCCAGCACCTCCCCATGCTCATCCTCATGGAATTTGTAAGTCATGACCCGGTCGTATCCGGTTAATTCTTTCACCTCCTCCACGACAGCCTGGCACAGCATGATCATGTCCCCGGGCGGCATGCGTTGGAGCCTAGCGATGGCCTTGGCAGCGAGCTTGTGCGCCTGGAGGGCGCCGGCGCCGGTGAAGATGTTTTCGGCGTCGCGGATGGGCTCGAGGTCGATGACGATGCCCACGTCGATGCGGTGCAGGATGGCGTAGAAGGGGCGGTGGTCCCCGCGGTTGGACACAGCAGCTTCCACCAACACTGGGTTGATCATGCTGAGATCAGCTGCTCCTGTGGCCTTTTCGAGGGCTGTCACACTGTCAGGGGTGAAGAGAGAACGCGCGTCCACCCCGAAATCTGGAAAGAGAAAGGTGGGGAAGGGGGGAAGGTGGAGGGGAGTGGGTGGGGGAGCGGGGGTCAAAGCATATCGATCCAAGGTCAGGAGTTTAATGAGTGAAGATAGGACTGGTATAGAGGTCATTTGGAAGGAAAACGGGCAAGAGGGTAGGGTAGGGTGGGGGGAAGGGGAGGGTGACTTTGGTGTGACAGGGTGAAGTGAGAGTGGGGAAAAAGGCATGTACCCATGCAGATGCTGTGGATGTGGGCTCCCTCTCGCATCCACATCCACTCGTCAGCATATCCCATACCCATGCATCATAATGTTTGTTGAGCCGATTATAAGCGCACACGTGTTTGCATGGTTACAATACGATCATGCATACCATATGTTGATGGCATGCGTGTGGATGTGCTTAAGAATCTTATTAGTGTTACTGATGATAGCATTTCCTCCTCCCCTCAATTCTCAAGCGCACAACATGATGTGTGATGACGTCATGCGTGCGTGTATGCATGGACATGGATGCTCCCCCCAAAGCTCCCCCCAATGCTCCCCCAAATGCTCCCCCATGCTCCCCCAAATGCTCCCCCATGCTCCCCCCAACGCTCCCCCCAGTGCTCCCCCCAATGCTCTTCCCGCCCTTTCAAAAGTCAGTACATTGGCTTACCGAGCACGGGGAGCGGCGGAGGCGGCGGCGGAGCCGGCGGAGCGGATTCCGCGTCCCCCGCCTTGCTCAGGTTCGAGTGCGCGCCCTCCCAGTCCTCCGCGCGGCGGCTTGCGCGGAACCCGCTGCGCCACGAGCGCGAGGGGGACTGCGAGCGCGCGGGGGAACCCACGCGCCCGCCCGAGGTCGCGGAAGGCGCGGCGCTGCGCCCGCGCTCCTTGGAGTGCTTGGAGCTTGCCGCGTTGTGCCCGCGAATCGCGGAGGAGATCTTGTCCTTGAGAGACGAGAAGGCGCGGCCTGAGCGGGTGAGAGGGGGGGGGGGAGGTGGGTAAGGAGAGAGAGAGAGAGGAAGAGATGGATAGGGAGAAAGGGGGAGAGGGATACGGGGAGAGAGGACGAAACGAGGAGGGAGGGAGAGAGGGAGAAAGGGAGACAGGGCGAAATGGTGAGGGAGGGAGAACGGGAAGGAATGAGTGACAACAATCAAGGAGAGTGGGAGGAGAAGGGACGCGGAAAACGAGGAAGGAGAAGCGAAAGACGAGAGACGAGGGGGTTGAGGGAAAGGGAGAAGGTAGACAAGCAGAGAGGCGGAGAGGGATACGAGAGGGAGGGCGAGAGGGCGAGAGGGAGAGGTGGTAAGGGCACTATGATCCATGCATCGCAAAGCGCACGGCTCGCCAATGTAGGAGTGGCGGAACAATTCGTTGCTCATACAAGCCCCGCCATTCTCCTACTCAAAGTTTCATCTCTTACGTTATGCACAGCAACGCGCCACTGGCGTGCCTAACCGTTCCTCACACACGTTTCACTATCCTTCAGCTGTCTCCTAGCGAACGTTCCTCCTACACAATTTATCTCACCATTGCCCTGCTGGCGTACCTAACTGGTTACTCGGACACGTTGAAGTCCTAAGACGCCTCACAGAATTTTCCAGAAGTCTCGAATGAGCTTTCAGCCTAACCGGTTCCAAACACGCGCTTAACTCCTCCCGGACTATAATCTCACCCAAGCGTTACTCACCAATGCCCGACTTTCCGGACTTGCTTGGGGACGCCGTTGCCGCCTCCGCCTTCGCGGCCTCTTCCGCCTTCTTCCGCTCCGCCTCCTCCGCCGCCTTCTTCTCCGCCTCCAATTCTTCCTCCGTCTTGGGCTTCGGAATCAGCCCCAGCAGGTCCTTGGCGTTCTCGCTATAAGCAAGCACGTTAAACGTCGCTTCTTCCACGACCACCAGGCACCCGAACGCTTGGATCAACCCTCCGCGCTGCATGCGCTGCAGGTACGACGCGACCGGCGCGCCGCCGGGTTTCCCGCCGCCTTGCGCGCCGCTTTGCCCGCCATCCGTCTGCGTGATGCCCTTGCTGGCCTCCACCGAGTCGTGATAGTCGAACCCTTCCGACGCGTCCTCGTACGCGCTGTCGAGCCGCGCGTCGGCCACGGCCTGCGCGACGCGGATGGCGCGCTTCGCCAGGGCCTTGGTGCCCGTAACACTCGACGAGCTCATGGAGGCCGGTGCTCCGGACGGTGCGGCGGAGGTTACGGTGGACATGGTGCGGGTGCTGTGGGTGGGAGAGCTAGTATCAGCGGTCGACATTGTCGCAGAACTCATAGCTGGGTCTTGGCTTGCCATACTGAAACTCTTATCGGCCTCGGCCTAGAGGTTTATAACGAGTACCCTGTTCGGCAGCCGACAATAACGACCTGAGCTGTTTGACGCTAAGTAGCTGACGGAAACTAGCTTAAAGGCAGCTATTTGATGGGAACTAGCTGCAAGACTCTTCGGTAGGTGCTGTCGTTACTCTCTGCTGAGTCGGCGGTCGCCTGTAGGCTTCAACTGTCGGGAAAAAAGGGTGAGGAAGGGTGGTCGAAGGAGATAAATAGCACTGCTTAGGTCACCTGCACACTGTCAAGGCGATCACAGAAGAAAAGAAGAAATAACAGTTACAATAAATAATTAAAAAAAGAATAATAAAACGCGCGGTCGGAGAGTGTAGCGACAAGGTAACACATAAAAGGAAGAACGTGTTCAATGACGTAAGTAGAGGATAACAATGCATGAGCCGCATGTAATGTGGGACTACCAAAACACGCATTCGGACAGACAACGAGAAAGGACATGTCTGCGAAGAAGGAAAAAAGACCGTGATATGCCGCTTTTTTTCTTGTAAGTGTGTATGCTTCTCCAAGCGGTGACGCATTGGCTAATGTCGACTATGGCTGCTTGACGTTTCCAGTATGGTTTTCACCCAATGCACCACGAAAAGCAGTGGATACAGAGGGAAAAGTATGCATACCTCATCACGGTACAAGATTTCACTGAAATGGCGTACTAAACTATCTGCTGCGCCTTGCCCACGCTTGTTTATCGCAATTTTGGTACTAAGCCTTACTTAACTGGTAACCAGCTAGCTTCACCACTTCGGATAATCTCCCTAAAGCTTCAACAAGATTACTTTCAATTAGCTTAGTTTCAACCGAACTCAGAATCAATGGCAGAGGCAGCAGAGGCAGCAGAGGCAGCAGCAGCAGAGCCAACTATTCCAGCAGAGCACAGACCATGCTTTGTTGGAGACAGGAAAGGCGCGAAATGTGTTGCTGCTGGTGGCTGGGCTGGAATGGAGCCTGGGGGTTGCCTTGCCAGTTTGGTGGATGGATAACGCGCGGGGGCGATGCTTGGGGAGCCAGCCAGGGGCTACAAACAGCCCCATGAGGGACCAGTTTGTTTCTGCCTTGGGACTCTCCGGAAGGGGGTTTTTGCTGACGGGCCACCATTATCAGGGAGAATGCCCATTTTTCGTTTCGGCAGGCCTTACCACCTGCCCAACTCGGCAGGCATCTCACCCAAGAACATCACCTTGAACATGAAAATAGGTGGGAAATAGGAAATTATATGGTGTTGCTTTCTACGTAACCGACCTAAAACGTGATGAACCGTCTCTCGACCCACGAAGAATGAGCAGTAGGCGCCCGCGCCGGTCACCCCTTTCTGCCCGTAAAGGTGTACGAATGGAGGGAGTGCTCCCGAAGCTGGGTGGACAGAGGTTGCATTCTACTTTTCCAGGGGCTGTTCTGGTTTTCAACAACGGTCAGATGCCAGGAAATCCGGGGCGGGGAAGCTGCGGTCCGCAGGAAACCAGGCATTGAGCATCACGCGAGCTTTTGTCTGCAAATTGAGGTGACGTTGGATTTGGCTGACAGTGAATAACGCCACGTCGTCATCCTAGACCAATGGATCACCCTGCTTCGTTTGAAGGAAGATCTGCATACTCCACATTAGCACATAGGGTCGAGGCATCGAGGATAAACCCAGTGGGGCTTGGGTAATTCTGTACTGTACAGTGTTTAGGAGGGAGGGAGGGGGAGGCCAGCGGAGAGAGCCGTGGCCGTGGCATGGCACAAAACTACGCGATTCGAGTAAGCGGGGCATTGGCACGCTCGACAGAAGTCTGCCTGTCTGCTGAGTCGGACGCGTGAGTGAATCATTTCGCAAGTTGGGTGACACATGCTTGGTGGCATAACAGAATATCAACCGCCAACCAGATTTCCATTCGGAAGTGCACTTTCCACCACACGAATACGTCGACATCATGTGAACTGACTGTGGCGTGATTACAGCGGACCAGTGAACTCAGGCCCACACACAGCAAGATCCAAGGTGTATTATCGCGTATGCACAAGGTCGTTACAAATATTTTTTAATTGTGCACATACGTCTACACAAGTACAAGCTCTTAACAATAGCATTACCTACTTTTTTCGCGAACTTCTGCCCCCTGCCCTGCATCCTAAAATGCAACCCCTTACTGCGGCAGCCCCATGATCTCCAGCACGCCCTCTAATGAATCCCCTTCGTGTGATCCATCAGACAGACTTTTGAGTTGCTTTGAGAAATCTCGATTGCAACCCCTTACTGCGGTAAACCCATGATCTCCTGCAGAGCCTCCATTGACACCTTGGGATGTGACCCCTCGGGCAGATCACTCCACGTGTGCCGAATCACTGCTCCATTGGGGCCTGTCAGCTTGGCGCACAGCACCACGATCACTCTCCCTTTCCACTGCTCCTTCTGACGAGCAATGGTGTTTAAACTTACTGTGGTAACCCCATGATCTCCTGCAAAGCCTCCATTGACACCTTGTGATGTGCACCTTCAGGTAAATTACTCCACACTTTACACATGCCGAAGCATTGCCCCGTTGGGGCCTGTCAGCTCGGCATATGCACTCCACTAGCAAGCTCACACCCTTCACTGCGGTAACCCCATGATCTCCTGCAGAGCCTCCATTGACACCTTGTGATGTGTACCTTCAGGCAAACCACTCTGGAGTTGCATTTCAGAATTCTCAAAAGCGCTCCCTTACTGCAGTAACCCCATGATCTCCTGTAGAGCCTCCATTCACACCTTGTGATGTGCACCTTCAGGTAAATTACTCCACACTTTACACATGCCGAAGCATTGCTCCGTTGGGGCCTGTCAGCTCGGCATATGCACTCCTCTAACAAGCGCACACCCTTCACTGCGGTAACCCCATGATCTCCTGCAGGGCTTCCATTGACACCTTGTGGTGTGTACCTTCAGGTAAATCACTCCACACGTGCCGAACCATTGCCCCTTTGGGCCCTGTCAGCTCGCTGTAAGGGACTATAATCACCTTCCCCTTCTACTGCTCCTGACGGACTAAGGCGTTCAGGTTCGCTTGCTCCCACATGTGATTGTATCTATGAAACTCGCCTGCTTCAGTGATTGCGTACCATTGCTTGAAGAACTGCGGGGGAGTGGGAATGGGAGGGGGCAACAGTCAACACATTATTCAACTCGTCTGCTCCCACATATGAATGCAAGCATGTTGCCCAAACACGCGCGAATGCGATCCGAACAAGTTCGATTGAAAGGCTCCCAACCCCTGTCTTCCCCTTTGTGAGAGTACGACGGCTTATGCCAGCTATGCATGCTTTATTATGCTACTTCTAGCTTAGGTTTATTTTATGCATGCATGAATTGCTTGAATTCCTAGGCTAGGTGCTTTCCTATATTTTATTATAGTTATAGCACCGAGCTAGGTTGCGTGCACCGAATTCAGGGCTATTCGGTGTCAAAATGCTAGGCCAAAACGAGAAACAGGCAAGAAGGGTGTTGACTAACAAGCATAGGGATACATATATGCAAACCCTAGAAGGGCTGTACTCGCTATAGAGTACCCCACTGCAGGCTAGACAACCATCACATTCTGACACACCCCCATAGTCAAAGTGGGGTACAATCAACATAACAAGCAGACAGAGCAATAGTTCACAATTATAAGCAAAGCTAGAGGCTATCACAGAGGGCAAGTGAGGAGGAGGAGAAACTGTGGGAGCAAGAAGATGAGTCCCCTCTCGATGTGCGGCCTGTCCTGCACATTGCCGCCCGTCCGCTGCAGCGCCCGTCGCTCGTCGCCCGCTGCAGCTGCTGCCCGCTCGTCGCCCGCTGCAGCTGCCGCCTGCTCGTCGCCCGCTGCTGCTGCCGCCCGCTCGTCGCCCGCTGCAGCTGCCGCCCGCTCGTCGCCCGCTGCAGCTGCCGCCCGCTCGTCGCCCGCTGCAGCTGCCGCCCGCTCGTCGCCCGCTGCTGCTGCCGCCCGCTCGTCGCCCGCTGCAGCTGCCGCCTGCTCGTCGCCCGCTGCTGCTGCCGCCCGCTCGTCGCCCGCTGCAGCTGCCGCCCGCTCGTCGCCCGCTGCAGCTGCCGCTACCACGGGCCCGCCGCCGCAGCTACCGCCTATGTGTCGCCCGCAGCCGCTCCCGCTCGTGCGCCGCGGCCGCTACCGCCCGTGCGCTACTGTTGCGCCTGCTACCGCTGCCGCTGCTGCACTCGCTCCCGCTGCAGCCGCCGCTACTGCGCCCACTGCCGCTGCCGCCCGTGAGCATCAGCTGCTGCCGGCCCCGTTGACACCGCCCACAGCTTCCCTGCGGCCTCATTCTTACTGTTTCTACCGCTACTGCTACTGCCGCTATGGCTACTCCTACTGTACTTACTTTCGATACTGAGGGCCGTCCAGTGAAGTTCGAAACCTGGCTCGATGACCTCCACCTCTTTCTACAGCTCACTGCTAAGGAGGACATTTCACTGTACGATCACGCCCTAGGCAACGCTACTGCCCCTCCTACCACTGCTGACAGCACTCAGCGCTCACAGTGGCAGACTCGTGACGCCCACGCTCGCTTCGCTATTCGTAACTCCCTACCGATCGACGAGCGCGAGCACTTTGGCCAGCACAAAACTGCTAAGGACCTGTACACTGCTGTAGTCGCTCGCTACTCCTCCCCCGCTTCTGCCACACTAGGCCGCCTCACTCTCCCCTACCTGTTCCCCGACCTGGCCTCCTTTCAGACAGTTGCTGACCTCATCACCCACCTTAAGACCAGTGAGGCCCGCTTTCGCGCTGCTATGCCTGCCGAGTTTCTCACTAGCAACCCCCCCCCCGCTCTGGATCACTCTCTACCACATAGTCACCCGCCTCCCCGACTCCCTGCGCACAGTCAGGGACCACTTCCTCTCTCGCTCCCCCACTGAACTCACCATTGCCCTCCTCGAGAAGGAACTGCTTGCAGCTGAGGCGAGCATCGTCGCTGTAGGCACCTCTCGTGGCGACCCCCGCACCCCGTTCTTTGAGGGGTGTTCCCCTTCCCCTCTCCTCCCCTCTGTCGCCTCTGCTGCTGCTGTCGACCTCCTTGGTGCTGAGAAGGTCGGGACCGCGTCTGCTTCGAGCGGGCGCCGCAAGAGCAAAGGGGGCAAGGGTGGAGGTGGCGGCGGAGGAGGTGGGGGTGGAGGCGGTGGGAGTGGAGGAGCGGCTGGGGAGGCTAGTGGCGGCAGTGGGGGTGGTGACAGCAGCGGCGGGAGTGGCGGCAGGGGTGGAGGCGGCAGCGGAGGCGGAGGTGGTCGTGGCAGCGGCAGGGGTGGAGGTGGCCGAGGCGGTGGCGGCGGCAGTGGTGGTCGTGGAGGCACTGGCGGTGGCCAGAGTCAGCAGCCCGCCCCGTCGCTTCAGGCCGCCCGTGAGTGGTATGCGCAGCGTGGCTTTACCTGCACGTACGTCATTCGCACTGGTGACCGCACTGGCCAGCAGTGTGGGAGGCCGCATCCCACGCAGCGCTGTTTCGCGCGCCTTACTGACGCGTGGCGTGCCCAGTTTCCTGATGCCACTGAGCTGCCCCGCTGGGCTGATCTGGAGAAGAAGGGAGTTGATATCTGGGCTTTAGACTTTGATGCTATTCTCACTGCCATGTATGCGATGTTTACTAGTGGAGAGGGTGCTCAGTACTTGCGTGTTCCGCCCGACCCGGGCATTCAGACCAGTCCGGCTGCCGCTCTAGGTGCTAGTGAGTCTGCTGCTCTAGGTGCTAGTGAGTCCGTGCCCTCTGGTACTGAGTCGACTGCAGCACTGCACACCTTCACACTGGACTCAGGTGCTTCTCGCTGTTTCTTTCGTGACCGCACTGTCCTTGAGCCGCTCGCTCGGCCAGTTGCTGTCTCCCTCGCTGACCCCTCTGGGGGTCCGGTCGTTGCGACCTCCTCCACTGTCCTTCCTTGTCCTGCGGTCCCGTCAGGCACACTGTCAGGCCTCTACCTCCCCTCGTTCTCTACGAACTTGGTGGTAGGTAGTGCGCTCCAGGACGGGGGTGTTCACCAGTTCACCCCTGCTTACGAGCGCGTGACCCACTGCACGTGTGCTCGGACGGGCCGTCACCTGGCTACCTTCACTCGGCAGCCGGGGTCGGACCTGTACACACTGACCACTGAGTCCCCTCAGGTCGCTGCGTCCGCGTCTGCGTCTGCGTCAGGTCAGCTGTCCGCCCCCTGCTCGTGTCGCTCTCTGGCGCATGAGACTGTCCTCTGGCACCACCGCCTTGGTCACCCGTCTGTGCAGCGCCTTCGGGCCATGCACAAACGAGACCTTGTTGCTGGTCTTCCCAGGGTTCTCCCTCCCCTCCCACCCTCGCCTGCTCCTCCCTGTCTTCCCTGTGTCGAGGGGCGGCAGCGCTCCTCACTCCTCCTCCTTTCCCCCGACGACTGCTCCTTTGCAGACGCTCCACATGGACGTGTGAGGCCCAGCCCGCGTCCGTGGTCAGGGTCAGGAGAGGTACTTCCTGATTATTGTTGACGACTTCTCGCGCTACACCACGGTCTTCCCCTTGCGCGCCAAGGGTGACGTCCCTGATGTCTTGATCCCTTGGATCCGCAGATCTCGTCTCCAGCTCAGTGAGCGTTTCCGCTCCGACTTCCCTGTCCTGCGTCTGCACTCTGACAGAGGTGGGGAGTTTTCCTCTGGCCTCTTGGAGGCCTTCTGTCAGCAGGAGGGCATTGAGCAGTCATTCACGCTTCCGGCCTCTCCACAGCAGAATGGGGTTGCTGAGCGCCGCATTGGCTTGGTCATGGAGGTCGCTCGTACCTCCTTGGTTCATGCGGCTGCCCCCCACTTTCTGTGGCCGTTTGCAGTCCGATACGCTGCGCATCAGCTCAACATCTGGCCCCGTGTCTCCTTACCTGAGACTTCTCCGACACTGCGTTGGACGGGAGAGGCTGGTGATGCGTCGCGTTTTCGGGTCTGGGGATCCCGAGCTTTTGTTCGCGACACGTCCGCGGACAAGCTCTCCCGTCGCGCTGTCCCCTGTGTCTTCCTTGGCTTTGTCCCGGACGCGCCTGGTTGGCAGTTCTACCACGCCACCTCGCGTCGTGTCCTGGCCTCTCAGGACGTCACTTTTGACGAGTCCGTCCCCTACTACCGCCTCTTCCCCTACCGCACTGCCCCGCTCCCCCCCCGCCTCTCTTCCTCGCTCCAGGTGCTGAGGTACCAGACCCCCTCCCCCCTCAGGGTGCCGCTCCCTCAGGTGTGTCCCAGGTAGACCCGGGTGAGCCTGTCGAGGTAGCTGTCGACTCTCGTCCTGCTAGGGGTGCTGAGCCTGGGGGTGCTGAGCCTGGGGGTGCTGCGTCTGGGGGTGCTGAGCCTGGGAGTGCTGAGTCTGGAGGTGCGGAGCCTGGGGGTGCTGAGCCTGGGGGTGCGGAGCCTGGAGGTGCGGAGCCTGGAGGTGCTGAGCCTGGGGGTGCTGAGTCTGGGGGTGCTGAGTCTGGGGGTGCTGAGCCTGAGCGTGCTACACCTGGAGGAGCCCTCTCCTCCCGGCAGCTGCAGGAGAGGTACCTACAGTACTGCCGCCTCCGGAGAGGTGCTGCTGGAGCTCGTACCAGTACTTCCCCTCCTGCCCAAGAGCTCCCCCCCATTCAGCAGATCCGAGAGTGGTACACGCGGCGCTGCAGTCTTCGGAGTGGTGCTCCTGGTGCTGCGGACCCTGGGGGTGGCGCTGCTACTGGTGCTGAGGACCCGGGCGTTGGAGCTGCTGCTGGTGCTGAGGACCCGAGCGGTGGAGCTGCTGCTGGTGCTGAGGACCCGGGCGTTGGAGCTGCTGCTGGTGCTGCGGACCCGAGCGGTGGTGCTGCTGCTGGTGCTGAGGACCCGAGCGGTGGAGCTGCTGCTGGAGCTG
Organism: Closterium sp. Yama58-4; assembly: GCA_947470075.1. Lineage (NCBI taxonomy): Eukaryota > Viridiplantae > Streptophyta > Zygnematophyceae > Desmidiales > Closteriaceae > Closterium > Closterium sp. Yama58-4. The sequence goes on along the minus strand of CANIUD010000228.1, from coordinate 252,532 downwards.
AGGACCCGGACGGTGGAGCTACTGCTGGTGCTGAGGACCCGAGCGGTGGCGCTGCTGCTGGTGCTGAGGACTCGGACGGTGGAGCTGCTGCTGGTGCTGAGGACCCTAGCGCTGGTGTCTCTGCTGCTTCTGGAGACGCTGCGCGGCCGCGACCGGGCTTCGTACCGCTCCTTCAGCAGGTTCTTGGTCAGGCTCCTCCTCCTCGTCCTCCTCCCTCCGTAGAGTGTCCTCCGCCTGTCCAGTCGCAGTCACAGTTACCGCCTGCCTCGCCTCTCCCTGGTCCCTCTCCCTACACTGGTCCCACAGGAGGTCTTGCAGAGCGTCGTGAGCCTGCGTCTCGTCCTGCGTCGCCTGTTCGTACTGCTCGCACTGGTCGTCGTGTCCCACGTGAGCGTCCTCCTCTTGTCCCTGGCACTCACTACATGACTCTGCGTCCCTCCACTGCTCCTCAGCGTGTCCCGCTGCCGTCTCCTCCTGCGTCCTCTCTGCCTACTCTTCCTGACCCGGAGTCTGACGCCCGTCGTGCTGCCAGTCCCACGGTCACCCGTCTTCTCGCCACTGTTGTCACTGACCCTACCTTTGAGTCCTCGGCTGCGTCTGCTCTGGTCGCTGAGTTGATAGACTTTGCTGCCCGGTGTCGTCTAGACTACGCCACTAGCCTTGTTGCTGAGTCTGAGTCTGTCTGTCCTCCGTCCGTCGGGGGTGAGTGTGCTCTTGGCACGGACGTCCTTGAGGACAGACAGGAGGAGTTCCAGTGCTTTGCTGCTGCTTTGCCCCACCTCGTGTCCATGCTAGTTGCCCCTGAGGGAGACCCGGATGCACCAGACATCCCGACCCCGCGCACTTACGCTGAGGCGATGGCGGGTCCCTACTCCTCTCAGTGGCAGACAGCCATGGACGCAGAGATGGCTTCCTGGAAGTCCACACGCACCTACGTCGACGAGGTTCCCCCACCTGGGGCGAACATCGTCAGTGGCATGTGGATTTTCAGGGTGAAGCGGCCACCGGGTTCTCCTCCTGTCTTCAAGGCGCGCTACGTGGCTCGAGGCTTCAGTCAGCGAGAGGGAGTCGACTTCTTCCAGACCTTCTCCCCCACCCCGAAGATGACCACTCTTCGGGTGCTGCTGCACATAGCCGCTCAGCGCGACTACGAGCTTCACTCACTTGACTTCAGCACTGCTTTCTTGCAGGGCAGCCTGCACGAGGAGATCTGGCTGCGCCGCCCTCCTGGCTTCACTGGGTCGGTTCCTCCTGGTACCCAGTGGAGGCTCCAGCGGCCAGTCTACGGTCTCCGCCAGGCACCGCGTGAGTGGCACGACACACTGAGGACGACACTTGCGGCTCTTGGGTTCGCTCCCTCTACTGCTGACCCGTCACTGTTTCTACGCACAGACACCTCACTCCCGCCGTTCTAAATCCTCGTGTACGTCGACGACTTGGTCTTTGCCACTGCTGACACCGCGGCACTCGCCCACGTGAAGTCGGAGCTGCAGAGGAGACACACGTGCACAGACCTGGGTGAACTGACAAGCTATCTTGGCTTGCGGATCACCCGGGACAGAGCACGGCGCACCATCACCTTGACTCAGTCACACATGGTGCAGCAGATCCTTCAGCGCTTCCGCTTCACGTACTCCTCGCCTCAGTCCACTCCTCTGCCTACCGGTCACTCGCTCTCAGCTCTGCCTTCGGATGAGTCCGTAGAGCCGAGTGGCCCGTATCCAGAGCTTGTGGGCTGCCTCATGTACCTGATGACCTGCACTCGACCTGACCTTGCATACCCTCTTAGCATCCTTGCACGCTATGTCGCTCCTGGCCGTCACCGGAAGGAGCACATGGATGCCGCTAAGAGGGTGTTGCGCTACTTGTGCAGTACGTCGGGTATGGGGCTAGTGCTTGGAGGGCGAGACCGAGTTGTACTTACTGGACACTCAGACGCTTCTTGGGCGGACGACCAGGCTACTCAGCGGTCGTCTCAGGGTTACACCTTCAGCCTTGGCTCTGGCTCAGTTTCTTGGCGTTCTACACGCTCTTCTTCTGTTCTCAGCTCCAGTTGTGAGGCTGAGATCTATGCCACAGCCATGGCTGCCCAGGAGCTACGCTGGCTGACCTACCTGCTGATCGACTTGGGAGAGCGGCCTCGTTCTCCTCCAGTGCTGTACGTCGACAACCAGGCTGCCATTGCCTTGTGTGAGGAGCACAGACTGGAGCACAGAACGAAGCACATCGCCCTGCGGTACTTCCTTGCTAGAGAGCTGCAGCAGCGTGGTCAGCTTCGTCTGCGTTATGTGGCCACTGAGGCCAACCTTGCTGATGTGTTCACCAAGGCGCTCCAGCCTTGTGACCATCAGCGTTTCTGTACTCTTCTAGGCCTTGTGCCTGCTGGACCTCACTTACTTACTTCTTGACTCTGCTTGTACTGTGATCTTTATATATATGCCTGCATGTTTACACTTGCTAGGTTGTGATCTCTGTATCTCTTGTTATATTATCAACCTGCATGTGAACTGGTCTTGTGACCACTTGCTTGTGCTCGGAATTTGTGTGGTATCCTTGAGATCCACCCTGAGCTTGTTTTGCTTTGCTTTGACTGGTCTTGTGACCCCTTGCTCTCCCACACTTTGCCTATGGGGGTGTGTCAAACATTATATGTGTTGTGTCTGTTTAGGCTACAGTGGGTTAGCCTATAGGGGGGAAAACAATTCTTGTACTGATTTCACTGTTAGTTCAATCAATCCTGTCTGTTGATTCCGACACAACAAGCTTTCGGGTATGCTTTGCTGACCTTTCATTCTGTAGCTAAGCGTTGTTTCATCGGCGTTGTGTGTAATATCTTCTCGTCCATTCGCTTGTGTATCACGTTGCTTGTTTGATTTTATCATCCCCTTTCCTCCCACTTGCTGCAAATAGAGCCCCGATTTCATCCATACCCGTACAACAAGGTTTGACTACACCAGAGCACAGAGCGAGCTCTGGATGTCCATGTCAACAATGTTTTCTCAACACAACAATGAGGACTTCTACCAGGGACTGGGGAACATGCTTCGTGACGGCGACTGGCAGCAATCGTTCTGGAACGTGATGAAGATATGGCAGGAAGTTGCCATCCTCCCACTGAGCACACTCGAGTGCGAGAGGGGACTCAACAAACAGACGGGCTATCGTGTGGGCTATCGTTCTGTACGGGCCGCGCGCAGGCCACGACGGGCGACGGGGGGCGACGCGCGGGTCCCCGTCGCCCGTCGCAGCGCCTCCCGGGGGCGACGCGCCGAGTGACGGGGCAGAAAACCGCCGCGCGCCCGGGGCGCGCGGCGGGAAGAAAAAATCGCTGCGCGCCCGGAGCGCGCGGCAGGCAGGAAACAGCAGGAAACAACAGCGGAAGCTTCTGGTGGGACCACCCACAGGATCGACCCAGGAGGGTCGACCCGCTCTGATAGCATGTCAAAATGCTAGGCCAAAACGAGAAACAGGCAAGAAGGGTGTTGACTAACAAGCATAGGGATACATATATGCAAACCCTAGAAGGGCTGTACTCGCTATAGAGTACCCCACTGCAGGCTAGACAACCATCACATTCTGACATTCGGTTGCCACCGAATTGCCTTCTACCGAATTCGGGAAGGGTCTGTTCGGGACGCTTCGCGACCCCCAGAACCTTCGCGTAACACCTGGTTACTGCCCCTTGTGTCGAGCCTATATATAGCCTCGTGTTGTACCCAGGTGATCATTCAATTCAAACTCTCTTTTCTGAGCTCGATCCTAGATCCTCACACTTGGTAATCAGAGCTCGTTTACACGCGAAGTTCTTTCGACCGCTAAAAACCAGTCTTAAAAAAACCGCGGGGGCGACGCAGATAAACGACGATTTCGGGTACGTAAAACCGGTTCCGTGTTTTTCCGCTCCTCCTCGATTCGGTTTTTCGGACGCGTAATGTCAGGCATGGAAGGCCAGGGCGACAACTACGCGACAACGAGCGACGTCGCGAGCCTCCGCACCGACATGGAGCAGACGCAGGCGACGCTTCGTCGACTCGAGGCTTTTCTGACAAGCCATCCGGCGCTCGCCACGACAGCAGCAGCGACTGCAACGACTGCAGCACCGACAACTCCAGCAGCAGTGGCGACACCGACATTTCACGGTCCGATGGCACCACTGACGCCGAACCTCGAAGCAGCACGACCGAGGCTCCCGGAAGCGTTCGATCCAAGCGCGAAGGGATCCGACGTCCGGCGTTTCGTGGCAACCCTCGAAATTTACCTTGAGGCCATTGGCTGTTCGACCCCGACACACGACGCAACACGAATCCGGCTCGCAGCGACACTGTTACGAGGACCAGCACTCGAGTGGATCTACAACACCGACGTGGCCCGCGGGGAGAAAACGTGGACGCAGTTTCGGGCAGAATTAATCGGGCGTTTCGAACCAATTAATACTACCTACATGGCGCGACAACAAATTCATCGGCACAAGCAGTACAGTAGTGTAACGCAGTACACGCAGCAGATGGAGCTCCTGTTCACCCGCATCCCCGACCTGACCGAAGGCGAAAAAATCCAGGCGTACACAGAAGGGTTAAAATTGGAGATTCGGCGGCAGGTGATCGCGGCGAATAACGACAGCTACAGAGACATCGTGCGTGCAGCCGAGCGTTACGACGCGCTGACCCGAGGTCAACCCGAAACACGACGTTTCGCGCCGAACCGTACATTCGGCACGGAGCGATCGGCACCCCCCACGTTCGCCGAACCGATGGACATCGACAAATTCGACGCGAAGCAGCAGCCGACCAAATGCGAATTTTGCGGCGCAGCAGGGCATCAGATTTTGTCGTGCTACAAGATGAAGAAAGTACGTGCGATCATGCAGGGCGGTAACAGTGCAGCACCCCCGAAGTAAAAAAACGGGAATCGCCAGTAGCCGCGGATCGAACTGGCGATCGCATAAAGATCCGAAAAAACGAAAAAGGGCGACGACGTGGCGACTTCGGAGCGGGCGAAAAAAGGAGAAAATGATGGCGCGAATATAAAACGTCACGACCGGCCGGCATCAGGGGAAATCGCCGAGGCAACTGGTGGCTCCGCAAAAAAAGACTCTGCACCGACCGGGAAACTCCAGCCGGACCCCCACGAAAGTAAGAATTCGTTAAAAGTATCCTATAAAGATACTCTAACGAAAAATATTGCTTCTCGTGGTTTTCAAGCCTTTGAAAAATTCAGGGGAGAATTAAAGGCCAAGAAAAAGCCTTTAGAAATTATTCAGGTACCTGCAAATTTGGGCAAAGTATTACGGAGCGTAGAAAAGGGTCGTGCGTTCCGTGGTGTTAATATTCTCTCCCCGCAGCGTAGTGTTAAGGCTCCCCGTTGCCCACAGGTGAAGCCTACACAGCTGCAAAGGCTTAGAGGAGACATCCAGGCTCAAGAGAAATTATACAAGCCTCGGAAAGATCCTCCTACCCCCCAGGTGAAGTTGGAAAGTGCTGAGTCGGGTATAGGAAGTAGGGAAGGTATTCATTTTGATGTACCCTATGATCCTATTAATGAGACCCTCTTTGGCTACTCAGCGCAGCAGAAACCACTACTCCTCGAGGTGTTATGCAATGGGCGACGCCTCCAGGCACTGGTGGACAGCGGTGCATCTCACTCAGTATGTGACCGCGGAGCATTGGAGAAAATTGGAGAGAAGGCGGAGGAGACCCAGTTTTCAGCAACCATGGTGGACGGTACGAAGCTTCCCATCCACGGCGAAGCAACCTTGCAGCTGCATATAGGTGCGTTGAGATGGAAGCCGAAGCTACCTGTTACCAACATCAAAGGGTTAGATTTCATCTTGGGACGAGATTTCCTGAAGTGATTCAACCCCGAGATCGATTGGGTCAACAGCAAGGTGTGCATCTACAACAACGGGAAGCGGATAGCACTACGAAGCTGGACGGATACAGGAGACATTCCGGAAACAACACTGGCACGGTTCAAAAGGATGGTGAACGAGGGCGACGCGGGTTACGTAGCACTGGTCATGGCAGCAGCAGAAGAGGTGAAACCGGGTTCCGAGCTACCCGCAGCAGTGAAAGAGGTCTTGGAGCAGTACAAAGACATCATGCCCGACGACCTACCTGCAGGCGTACCTCCTGCACGCACCCACGAACACGAGATCGTGGAGGAACCAGGTGCGAAGCCCGTCTCACGTACAACATACCGACTGAGTCCGACCGAGCTGACAGACATGAAAAAACAGATCGAATATTTACTGGACAGACAACTGATCCGCCCATCCACATCTCCCTACGGTGCACCAGTTCTCTTCACACCAAAACCAGACGGCAGTTTACGGATGTGCATCGACTACCGCGCACTGAACAAACAGACATTAAAAAATAAATACCCCATACCGCGCATCGACGACTTACTGGACCAACTGCGTGGTGCAACAGTTTTCTCAAAGCTGGACCTACGGTCGGGTTACTGGCAGATCAAGATGGCGGACAACTCGATCCACAAAACGGCGTTCCGTACGAGATACGGCTCCTACGAATACTTGGTGATGCCGTTCGGACTCTGCAACGCACCAGCAACGTTTCAGGCGGAGATGAACCACATCCTTCGACCTCTGCTGGACGAGTGCATAGTTGTGTACCTGGATGACATTCTCATCTACTCCAAGAACATGAAGGAGCACGTGGAGCATCTGCGGAAGGTGTTCGAAATCCTGCGGAAGAATAAGTTCTACGTGAAGCTGTCCAAGAGCGACTTCGCACTGGAGAAAGTGCAGTTTCTCGGGCACATGGTGAGTGCCAAGGGCGTGCACGTGGACCCGCGGAAAATCGAAGCCGTTAAAAAGTGGAAGGTTCCGGAGAACGTGAAGGAGTTACAGCAGTTCCTCGGCTTCGCCAACTACTACAACAGGTTTGTGCCGCAGTACGCTAAGATAGCAGCGCCACTGACCGACCTACTGAAAAAGGATACGCCCTTCAGATGGGATACTCCTCATCAGCAAGCCATGGAATAGCTACAGACAGCACTGACCACAGCAGCCAACCACACCGGCACACGTCCAAGCCGCACACGACTTCGTCACCACCATGCAGCAGCTATGGGAGAAGACTCAGCGGCGTCTCACCACGATGCAGAACTCCCAGAAGCAGTATGCCGATCGCCAGCGACGAGATCACTTAGTAGCAGTCGGAGATCAGGTGCTTCTCGACACGCGCAACTTGAACCTGTCTCACCTACCATCCAAACTCCGGCCTCGCTTCTGTGGTCCTTTTCTCGTGGAGGCACAGGTGACACCAGTTACATTCCGCTTGCGCTTACCAGATACGTGGAAGCTTCACAATGCTTTCCATGTTCAGCTACTGAAACCCTACAAGGACCCCAACCAACAGTTCCAGGGACGGCAGCTACCGCCACCTCCACCTGTTCTTGTGCAGGATGAACCAGAGTACGAGATCGAGCGCGTTCTCACTCATCGGCGCCGCGGCGGCAAGACCCTCGAGTTCCTGATACGCTGGAAGGGATACGACCCCACTGAGGACAGTTGGGTTGCAGAAGCTGATATGGGCAACGCACGCCGTGCTCTCAAGGACTATCTTGTCAAGCAGGGTGTATCTCACGCCACCCAGCTTTGAGGGGGGGACGTGTGAGAGTACGACGGCTTATGCCAGCTATGCATGCTTTATTATGCTACTTCTAGCTTAGGTTTATTTTATGCATGCATGAATTGCTTGAATTCCTAGGCTAGGTGCTTTCCTATATTTTATTATAGTTATAGCACCGAGCTAGGTTGCGTGCACCGAATTCAGGGCTATTCGGTTGCCACCGAATTGCCTTCTACCGAATTCGGGAAGGGTCTGTTCGGGACGCTTCGCGACCCCCAGAACCTTCGCGTAACACCTGGTTACTGCCCCTTGTGTCGAGCCTATATATAGCCTCGTGTTGTACCCAGGTGATCATTCAATTCAAACTCTCTTTTCTGAGCTCGATCCTAGATCCTCACACCCTTCCTCCCCTCTCCTCCCACCTACCCCTGCCCAAAAAGCACATGATTTACGTGTGAAAAAACTCACCTCAAAGGTATCCAGGGACCTTCTACAGAGCAGCACTCTTGCATTGAGATAGTCGTGGTTTTCCATAAACGGCACATCGGCGCCCCCATCATACTCCCCTCAAGAGTCCCCATTCCATGGTATACAACTGGTTCACCTCACCCACCTCTGGAGAGAGAAGTTTACCTCAAATGTGCCGAGGGTCCGCCTACAGAGCAGCACCCCCGCATCGAGATAGTCGTGCCCTTTAATAAATAACACATTGGCGCTCCCATCATACCCCCCCTCACTGCGTCCCCGTTCCATGGTACCAGCATCAAAGGCCCCTCCGGCTGTTGCGCGGTCTAGTTTTGAGGCGCCTCAAAACTAGACTCCACCATCATACCCCCCCACCGCGTCCCCGTTGCGTGGTATCAGAGCCACCTCTGGGAAAGCTCACCTCAAAGGTATCCAAAGACCGTCTACAAAGAATCACCCCGGCATTGAGATAGTCGTGCCCCTCCATAAATAGCACAACAGCATGGCCATCATATACACTCCCCACAAGTTTGGAGTTGAGTAAAAGTCATCTCACCTCAAAGGTATCCAGTGATCGTCTACAAAGAATCACCCCCGCATTGAGATAGCCGTGCCCCTTCATAAAGAACACGTCATCTCTCCCATCCTAACCCCCCCACCGCGTCCCCGTTCCGTGGTACCAGCACCACAGGTCCCTCCGGCTGTAGCGCGGTGGCCGGCTGTAGCAGCAGGGCAGGGTCTTGTGGGGCCCACACTTGGCCGTCCAAGGAGTCTGTGATTTGGGCGTCAACCAGCCAGCTGAAATAGTTCTGAGGATAAAAAAGTGGTGAGGAGGGGTGAGGAGGGGTGAGGAGGGGTGAGGTGGGGTGAGGTGGGGTGAGGTGGGGTGCGGAGGAGTGCTGAGATTTTAGGAAGCATGATGGGATGAGCATGATGGGATGAGCATGATGGAATGAGACTGATGGGATGAGACTGATGGGATAAGAATGATGGAACGAGCATGATGGGACGAGCATGATGGGACGAGCATGATGGCACGAGCATGCACTGACTCACAGGCTGCTTGATGTTCTGAATCCAGGCTTCGACTGAGAGGTTGTGGTGGTTCATGCGCATGTATGCATCTGAGTCGACAAAGAATGCCCATTGGCAGCAGCATGATAGTTTCTCCTGCAAAAAACGGTATCTGCAGGTGCAGGGGAGAGCAAGTAATGGCCAGAGAAAGCAAGGAATGCAGGGATGCAGGGATGTAGGAGTCCAGCCAATGAGGGAAATGGTAGGGGTCAATGCCAATGCAGGGAAAGCAGGGTAGGAGGGAAAGCAAGGAAAGCAGGGAAGGCAGGGAATGGAGGGAAGGCAGGGAAAGCATGGTAAGCAGGGAAAGCAGGGTAAGCAGGGAAAGCAGGGTAAGCAAGGAAAGCAGGGTAAGCAGGGAAAGCAGGAAAATCAGGGAATGCACCGAAATGCACCGAAATGCAGGCCACGCAGGAAACTCATGCCATCCACTCGCAGTGACACCGCTATAAGAAAATGCTATTCTCAACTAACCCAATTCATTCACACTCGCATTAGTTGAGTGACGTGCGACACTTACCTTGAACCAGGATGGGTGTCTGTCCTGGGTGTACTTGGGCCCAACTCCCACCGCAAATAGTGCAGAAGGTTGATGGATGATGCGAGGGCAGAGTTAATAGCCTTCATCTTGAGTAGCTGGCATACTCACCTTGAACCAAGAGGGGTGTCTATCCTGGGTGCAGGTGGGTGCAGGTGGGTGCAGGTGGGTGCAGGTGGGTGCTGCCCTTATCTTGAACCAAGACGAATGTCAATCCTGGGTGTAACCATTTCCCACCATGTTGTAACAAAATCATTCTCACCTCTAACACGCACCTTGAACCAGGAGGGGTGTCAATCCTGGGTGTACTTGGACCCATTTCCCACCATGTTGCAAGTTGCAAATGCAACCCCTCGCATAGTAACAAATGCATACTCACCTCTAATACTCACCTTGAATTGAACCAGGAGGGGTGTCGATCCTGGGTGTATCTGGACCCATTTCCCACCATGTTGCAAGTTGCAAAAGCAACCCTTCGCATTGTAACAAATGCATACTCAGCTCAGCTCTTATACGCACCTTGAATTGAACCACGAGGGGTGTCGATCCTAGGTGTACTTAGACCCATTTCCCACCATGTTGTAACAGATGTACCAGAAAGCAGAGAACTTGAAGCAAGCAGAGTCACTGACGCTCACCTCTAACACACACCTTGAACCAGGATGGGTGTCGATCCTGCGTGTACTTGAACCCATTTCCCACCACAAAGCGATACCCATGCCGCCGCGCGTATATCCTGAAGGAGGGAGATGAAAAGGCTTGCATAAATAAGGGTTATGGTCGAAGGAGTAAGGGTTCGTGGTCTATGGAAGAAAGAATAAGGAATAACCTTAAGGAATGTTGACTGCATTGACACTTTCTTTTCACACCAGTTGTTACGCATGCTGTCGTGCATATATTGTGGTGGAAGGAGTTTTTTGAGATGTCTCAAAAGTTCATTGTTGTGTGGAGGGAGACGAATCGGCTGGAAGGGGGAAAGAACGTTGACTCTGTTAATTGCGTTGACTCTTCTCATTGAACATTGACAGCATGTGGTAACACATACATTCCAGGTTGATGTGGTAACATAACACACATGCATGCACACATGACGACATAGTAGGAACACAACACATACTCACATGTTGACACTGTAAGGGCGTGTGTCCTTCGGCAAATTTTGTGAAGTTTGCTTTTTAAACTCAACTTTTCACACTTGAACTTGGTTCGAACTGTAGTCGAATTTTACAACTTTCCATGGTCCAGCCGCGAGTGCCCTTTCAAGCCAATCACATGTCACATCTAAGGGTCGAATATCGAGAGTGGAAATTTACAACCTAGCTCGCGTCGCGCATACGACTCGCAGGTTACCTTGTTTGCCATACTACACAAAAAAACATATTGTCACTTGTATAATAACACATGTTCGCATGTCAACACTTTATTACATTCACACACAACACGACATCAAACAACAAAAAACATATTGTTACTGTGTTATACATGCACTTGCATGTCTACACCCCAATCCACACGCACCATGATATAATGCGGCACAATAAGATGAATTTAATGTGTAACACTCACTAAATACAGCCAACAACAAAACACATGCACATACATAGCCATACGCACATGTTGACGGCCAGGGTGACCCAAATGGGCATCTTCGGCTGATCCTCATTCCCATCCGCGTCCAACACAACACCCCTGGCAGCCATATGGTGCACCCATGTGGTCAAGTTAACACATACGCACATGGTAACACGTACTCACATGTTAACACGTACTCACATGTTAACACGTACACACATGGTAACACGTACGCACATGTTGACGACCAAAGTGGCCCAAATGGGCATCTTCAGCTGATCCTCATTCCCATCCGCGCCCACCACCCTAGGCAGCCCCCCATAGAACCTCCGCCACGCCTCAGACAACCCCTTACTTCCCCCATCTTTCCCCTGCCCACTCCTTCATCCATCCGCCTACCCCACCATCCTCCATACCCACCCCATTCTCGATTCCGCACCATCCTCCTCCCCAACCTCTCCACTTCCACCTCCCTCCCACTCCGTTCCCGCATCTTCCCCCCTCCGCCCTGCCTGTCCCCCATCCCCTGCCCCCGTCCCAACACCCTCCCTTTCTCTCCCTTCTCCCCCAACTCTTTCTCTCCCTATTCCTTCTCCCCCCACCCTTTCCGCCTCCACCCTCTAGTCTCTCAAGAGCCGCGCTACAACTGCCGCCACTGGCTTTTCAGTAGCCCCCCCCACCCCCTCCGCCTCCATCCCAAGGTCCCTCAGGAGCCGCGCTACAGCCGCCTCCACTGGCTTTTGTGCCGACCCAAAAGTTCCGCCCGCCCCCCCCACCCCTTCCGCCTCCGCGCCCAGGTCCCTCAGGAGCCGCGCTAGAGCCGCCTCCACAGCCAGCACCCCCTCGGGGTTGTGGCGCGAGTCGAGAGTGAGAATGCAGCCGGGCTGCTCCCACTCTGCTTAAGACAACCGCACCGAAGGGGAGAGGTTCCAAAGCTGACTGATGTCCGACCGAGCCAGAGGTGTGGAAACGAAGGATGGGCATAGAGGAGAGGAGAGGTGTGGAGCTATAGGCGCAAGGAACATATCCTGAAGAAGATATGGTCAAGCAAGAGTCGCGCTACAGCCGCCTTCACAGCCAGCACCCCCTCAGGGTTGTAGCACGAGTCAAGAGTAAGGATGCAGCCGGGGCGCTCCCAAGTCGATAGAGGCAACCAGGCAGAAGGGGAGAGGTTCCAAAGCTGACTGATGTCCGACCGTGCCTGAGGTTCGGAAATGGAGGTTGGGCAAAGAGGCGAGGAGAGGCATGGGGGTGTAGGCAGCAGGGACAAATCCCGATAAATCTCTGGTGCACGCATACTAGCACGGAACGAGAGGCATGGCATTGAGTCTATAAGAAAATCCACTCACTTGGTCAGTGGTGGCAATCACGCACAGCACGAAAACGAGGAGCACGAGAAGCCCCCCTGCGCAACCAACGTTCCATGGCCGCAAATCCATGCCCTTCCGGCCTTCAGGCGGCGTCTCATAACCTGCGGCTTTTCGGCCGCGCTGTTCTAACGCGTCCCAATCTGTTGTTCCGTGCAGGATCGCCAATCTCCTCCTGCAATCCAAAAAAACTTGCGAGATTACGAATATAATCTGCTCCGTCCAATTTCAATCTTGATCGCGATCCAAGTTCCTAACCAAATCCATGTATTCGCTTCGGCCATGTACATGTCACTCGCAGATTGAAACTCAGGGCAAATACTATCCTCTTCGACATGCTCCCCTGACAGGATATGAAGCACCTCTTCACTGTGTGTCTCAGTGGATTGTTCCGTCGTCGCTCTCTTAGTCTCCCCAAATCTTTATATTTGAGACGCCTCAAAACTGGACTGTTCCGTCCTCGCTCCTTAAGTCTCGACGAATCCAGAATCCGGTGGACCGGCGTCCGAGGCTTCGCAGGCCGAGAATTCGGGAATCTCATAATTTATCTCAGCCATCAGTGCCGGGAGCACATACAGACACAAAGAAACGCTTTAAACTTCGTCGCTTGTCAAATGAAGTGATGCCCAGGATTTAATAAACGAAATTGGCTCATGCGGCGGCTCCCCCTAACGGTTGATGCGGGATGCAGATTCTGCAATTTTACGACTTTCGTAAGGGAGTAGGAGCGCATGTACTTTGTCGCAAGGAGCCTGTCGTCGACACGGAAATCGCCCGTAACCGGGCCGAAATACTCAGGCTGCCTCGAAGGCCGCAACCGAATCCACCAGTTCGCGAGCTAAAGGTTGGCTGGAACCGAACAGCAACACACACCGACTGACTAATGGCTCACTCCTTATTAGCGGCGTGTTTATAGCGGGGATGTCACCAATCGTGGAAAGACTCTAAAACAAGCATCCAATCACGTTGACAGTGCTGAGCTATTGGATCTTGAACATTTGACATATTCGACGGTTCACCTTTGTTATGGTGTTCCGCTTGAATTGGGACATGCTTTGGCTTCACTGTCCTTGGGAGCAGTTGAAGAGGAGAGAGGAGAGGAGCCTGACGGAAGGGAGGAGGCTGCCAAACGGTTGTGAAGGAACGACTGCAGCAAAATGACTGCAGCATAACTGGTCACCTGGTCCTCCGCACAGTCCACTCCTCTTGCTACAGGTCACTCACTCTCAGCTCCACCTTCGGACGAGTCCGTAGAGTCGAGTGGTCCTTACGCAGAGCTAGTGGGCTGCCTCATGTACCTGATGACCTGCACTCGACCTGACCTTGCGTACCCTCTTGGCCTTTTGGCTCGCTACGTGGCTCCTGGTCGGCACCGAAAGGTGCACATGGATGCTGCAAAGAGGGTACTGCGCTACTTGTGCAGTACATCGGGCATGGGGCTCGTGCTTGGAGGACGGAACGGCGTTGTCCTTACTGGGCACTCAGACGCTTCTTGGGTTGACGACCAGGCTACGCAGCGGTCGTCACAGGGTTACACCTTCAGCCTTGGCTCTGGCTCTGTTTCTTGGCGTTCTACTCGCTCGTCTTCTGTTCTCAGCTCCAGTTGTGAGGCTGAGATCTACGCCACAGCCATGGCTGCTCAGGAGTTGCGCTGGCTCACCTACCTGCTGACCGACTTGGGAGAGAGGCCTCGTTCTCCTCCAGTTCTGTACGTCGACAACAAGGCCGCCATTGCCTTGTGTGAGGAGCACAGACTGGAGCACAGAACGAAGCACATCGCCCTGCGTTACTTTCTGGCTCGAGAGTTGCAGCAGCGTGGTCAGCTTCGTCTTGCACACGTGGCCACCAAGGCCAACACTGCTGATATATTCACCAAGGCACTTCCGCCTGGTGATCATCAGCGCTTTTGTACTTTGTTGGGCCTCGTGCCTACGTTTCCTCACTTGCTGTAGGCTTTGCTTGTACTGTGATCTATGTATATATACCTGCATGCTTGCTCTTGCTAGGTAGTGATCACTGTACTGTGTTGTTGCATATATACCTCTGCATGTGAACTGGCCTTGTGGCCCTTTGCTTAGGCTCAGAATGCGTGGTGACTTTGTGATCCACCCTGAGCTTGCTTTGCCTTTCTTGACTGGTCCTGTGACCTCTTGTTCTCCCCCACTTTGCCTATGGGGGTGTGTCAAACATATATGTTGCTTATTGTGTAGGCTGTAGTGGGGTAGCCCATATGGGGTACAACCCAGATTATGTTTCCTACTTGTACCCATCATGCTGCTAGTTCATTCATTCCTGCCTGTACTTTCTGACAGGGGTAACTATGACCTTGTTCGATAGCCAACGGGAACGAGAACGGGAATGGGAGGGACTTGCTCGAAACCAGGCTCGGGAGGGGAAAATCGCATGGCGACGTCCGTGCGACTGAGACCGAACTACCTTGGCATGCTCGGGGATTTCCGAGCATAGTTCCTCCCATTTCTCTCCCGTTGCACAGTGCCCTGGCAACTGTTGTACCGTGAACCAGGCAAAATCCCCCCCCCCCCGTTCCCGTTCACCTGCTCCATGCAGAACGGGAATAGGTTTCGGGAAAAAATGAAAAGATTGGAGGGAGTGCTACGGGTAAATTTCTCGGTTGGGATGGTTACATTGTTTGGGGCAGCTTAGCTGCAAAACTTTGGCTGAGGGGAAAATTGCATTGCGACATCCATGCGACTGAGACCAAACTACATTGGCATGCTCAGGGTTCTTTTAGCCTGGTTCCTCCCATTTCTCTCCCGTTGCACAGTGCCCTAGCAACTGTTGTACAGTGAACCACATGCAAAATCCCCCCCCCCCCCCCCCCCGTTCCCGTTCACCTGCCCCATGCAGAACGGGAACAAGTTTCGGGCAAAAATGAGTAGATTGGAGGGAGTGCTACGGGTAAATTTCTTGGTTGGGATGGTTACATTGTTTGGGGCAGCTTAGCTGCAAAACTTTGGTAATCCATCTATGCCTACCCGTACCGGTTGAGATGGGTACCTGATTAGGCCCATGGTCGATCGCCACCGTACGAGGGTTTCATCTGGCGTTTCAGTCGAGTTTTGTCTTTTAGTTGTGTCAGGCTCGGGATGACCACCTCCTCCCGTTCCCGTTCCCGTTGGCTATCGAACAAGGCCTTTGGTAATCCATCTATACCTACCCGTACCGGTTGAGATGGGTACCCATTCAGGTCCATGGTTGATCGCCAACGAACGAGGGTTTCATCTGGCGTTTTAGTCGAGTTGTGTCTTATCGTTGTGTCATGCTCGGGATGACCACCTCCTCTCGCGTTCCCGTTCCCGTTGGCTGTCGAACAAGGCCTACAGTTGTCGTGGTTGGCCTCGAAAGTGCCGGGCCATGCCTAGCTGGGGCGCTGCGGGGGCAGTCTTCTGACAGCAAAATAACTTCCAAATACATTAGTTACACAGCATAGCACACGTGCAGCAAAGGGTAAGGGCGCGTCCCCTCCCTCGATCGATCGCGCGATCGCTGTGAAAAACCGATCGGGCACACCGATCGCAGGATTGGGGTGGGATTGGTAGGGGGTGACAACAGGGGATCGATCTCGATCCCCGGGTGACAGGATCGAGAATTTAAGGGGCAAAAAACCCTCGATCCTTCTAAAGCCGAGATCGGTGTGGCCACGAGGGCACATCGATCGTCACAGCGGAGGCGACAAGATCGTTGGGCACCAGTTACTGTAGATTCGCAAGCCTTCTCGAACTCTGGTTACCTTGTCAATTGCGACACTGTAGCTGTCCCTCGATCGATCGAGGGCAGGATCGATCGAGGGAGGGGACGCGCCCTAAATGTTTCGCAATTGTGGCTAAGAGGCTCAGAAAGCTAGCGAAAGGTGTGGTGGCGAAACTGATGTGGTTCGGGGAGGAATTATAGCCGGACCAGCTGGTGCTTGGAAATGTACTCTCTAAAAAAGGGAACGACAAGGTATAATAATTCCCTACATTGGCAAAAAGTATTAATTCCTTACAATCTGAAAACTGTTTCTCCAGGAGACAGGCAGTGGAGAGACCTATTTCCGCGACTCGCTGACTTGCTGTACTGCTGTGAATAGCCTCTCTCCTCGCCGACCTGCCACGCAGAGCCTTCCTAGGCTGATCCAATCTGTCAGCCGCAATCGCTCTCCTCCCGGACACGTCTGGGACACGCCGCTTTTTCAATCGACTTGAAACTCGATTCGGAGACGTATCAGAAGCCGCAGGAAACGCGTCTCCGGGACTCGGTTTTCCGGGACACGGTTGCCTAGCCACGATTCCCCCGCGCAGTCCACTTCAAAATGCTTACGTGAGCGGCCTCTCACTTCCGAGTCTACTACTAGCCAATGGCGCCGCCCGCGCGAGCCGCCGTTCCTGATGCGGCGGCCGCGCGGCATCTAACGGTCGACGGCGACGTGGGGCTGTCGGACGACGCGGCTCGGAGCCTCGCGCGCGGGTTCTTTCTGGGAGGCTTCCTGCTGCTCCCCTGGCTGTGGTTCGTTAACTGCTACTTCTTCTGGCCTGTGCTTCGTTATAACGCCGGCCACGACCCCCTGCTGCGATCCTGTGAGTATATCTGACAGAGATCAATGTAACACTGTCTATCCTTTTCATAGCTCTGCTTCCGTCCCCCCTTCCCCTTCGTTTTCCCCCTCCATCCCTGCCTCGATTCTGGCCCGTGCTTCGTTGTAACGCCGGCCACAATCCCCTGCTGCGATGCAGCATGATCTATCAGCTTCCCCCTTCATTTCCTGTGTGCTCCGCCCCAACGCTCCTTTCCACCCTCTCATTCTCCCTCGTTTTCTCTCCCTCTCTCCCCCCATCTTCCGCCATTCTGCCATTGGCTGCAGTGTTGCTTTCTCTCTCCTTGCCTCTTTTCCGATTCTTTCCCCTCAAACCCTCCCACTTTCCCCACTTTCCCTCATTTCCTCCCCTCTCCCCCTTCTCGCATTTACTCACAGACGTGGTGGGATCAGCCGTTGGCTGCAGTGGCCTCTTCTTTCTCCCTGCCTAGTCCTCTGAAGCTCCTCTCCACCAACCCAGTCTTCCCCATTTCTTCTCCTCTTTCCCCCCTTTGATTTCAGACGTGGTGGGATCAGCCATTGGCTGCAGTGTCGCCTTCTCCCTACTCGCCTGCTGGTCGCTAGCGTATTCTCTAGGAGGAGAGGCCCTATTAGGGGCTGACACGTGGCAGAAGCTAGCAGTGTACAATATAGTGGATGGTATATTGTAGTCTTTTACTTTAATGTTTGCATGGATTCTAGGAAGCTGAGGGGAAATGGAGGGAGGAGAGGGGAGTGGGGGTAGGGGGATGGGTCCAGGGCTGCTGCAAGGTTACTGGAGCTAGCACTGTATATTATTGGGTAAATGATAGGTACTGCTATTATTCGCTATTGTTAGGTGCACTTACCGAATGAATATAATGGAATGGCTCACTAGTGGTTGGTGGTACATACCCCAGCTCATGTGCGAATCCTGTACGAGCAACCTTACTGTAGTTGAATCTGTGCAACACGCCTCTATTGGAAACTTTCACAAACACACGATTGTCAAACAATACCGTATGTTTGTGTTGTTGCTGTGTAGGCTACAGTGGGTTAGCCTTTAGGGGGTACACAATTCTAGGGTTTTGTATTTGTACTCCCATCTTCTCATAGTGCACACACTTCTCATTCTAACATGGTATTACGAGCCTAGGTTAGGAACCTAGGACCGATCGTTCCTACAGGCCCACCGTTCCGCTAGTAGCGCCCTCGTGCGCCTTCCCCACCTTGCGCCCTCGTGCGCCTCGCTCCTAGGGCGCCCCCGAGCGCCTCGCTTTTCTGCCGCGTCGCCCGCTAGCCGCCCGCGCGCGGCCCGTTTTTTGCCCGCGCAGCCCGCTAGCCGCCCGCGCGCGGCCTGTTTCTAGTGCGCGCGACCAAGCAGCCGCCCGCGCCGTTGCCACCGCCCACGAGCAGCCCGCTAGCCGCCCGTCGAACGGCCATGCTGGCCGTCCAGCGCGCCGCAGCCCCGGCCGTAGGCCGTCGCGTCGCTGCTGTAGGCCGCCGCCCGCGCGCGACTGAAGCCCACGCACAGCCGCAGCCTACGCCCAGGCCCGCCGTCGCGCCTCCCCGCCCGTCAGAGCCGCGCCGCGTACCACAGTCCGAGCCGCGCCGCCCTAACCGAGCCGCGCCGCCCTGACCGAGCCGCGCCGCCCTGCTGTGTACCACCTGCAGCACCTGCTGTCTCTGTTACTGCTACTGCTACTACTGCTACTGCTGCTCCTGTTCCTACTGCTGCTACTGCCACTATGGCCAGTCCTACCGTTCTTACTTTTGACGCTGAGGGCCGTCCGATTAAGTTCGATGTTTGGCTCGATGACCTTCACCTCTACCTTCAGATCACCGCCAAGGACGATATTTCCCTTTATGACCACACGTCCGGCGCCGCTCCCGCACCTGCTGCTGATGCTGATAGCACTTTGCGCTCACAGTGGCAGACCCGTGACGCTCATGCTCGCCTAGCCGTTCGCAGCCACCTGCCGTTAGATGAGCGCGAGCATTTTGGCCAGCATAAGACCGCTAAAGAGCTGTACGACGCAGTAGTCGCGCGCTACTCCTCCCCTGCCACTGCTGCTATAGGCCGTCTCTCACTGCCCTACCTTTTCCCCGACCTGTCCGCCTTTGCCACTGTAGCTGACCTCATCACCAACCTTCGTACGAGTGACCTCCGCTACCGTGCCGCGCTTCCCCCCGATTTCCTCGCCAAGAACCCCCCCCCGATGTACCTCACACTGTACCACCTTGTCACCCGCCTCCCTGACTCCCTTCGCACTGTCAGGGACCAGTTTCTTGCCCTCTCCCCCACTGACCTCACTGTCGACCTCCTCGAGAAGGAACTCCTAGCAGCTGAGAAGAGTATTGTAGCTGTAGGTGCCTCTCGTGATGGACCCCGCACCCCCTTCTTTGAGGGGTGCTCCCCCTCCCCCCTCCTCCCCTCCATTGCATCTGCTGCTGCTGTCGACTACCTCGGAGCTGAGGGAGTCGGGGCCGCGTCTACCCCTAGTGGGAGGCGCAAGGGCGGCAGGAGCAAAGGGGGCCGGGGTGGTGGAGGTGGTGGAGGTGGTGGCGGGGGTGGCGGTGGTGGAGGGAGTGGGGGTGGTGGCGGGAGTGGGAGTGGCGCGGGTGGTGGGGGGGTCAGTGGCGGCACCGGGGGTAGTGGCGGCGGCGGCGGTGGTGGGGTTGGTGGGGGAGGTGGTGGCGGTAGTGGCGGCAGTGGAGCGGGTGGCGGGCGCGGTGGAGCGGTGCAGCGTGGAGGGTTTGGAGGTGGCCAGAGGCAGCCGCAGCAGCGTCCCGGCGAGACTCCCTCGCCCCAGCAGCTCCGTGAGTGGTACTCTCAGCGTGGGGGGTCCGGGGGTGGGGGTACCTGCACGTACGTCATTCGCACAGGTGACCGCGCTGGCCAGACTTGTGGGAGGTTCCACCCGGCACAGCGCTGCTTCTCTCGCCTCGACGACGCCTGGCGCGAGCAGTTCCCTGACGCCTCTGAGCTGCCTCGCTGGGCTGATCTGCTTAGGAAGGGAATTGATATCTTTGCTCTTGATTATGATGCTATCCTTGCTGCCATGTATGCATTGACTATTAGTGCTGAGGGTGACTGTTACCTGAGTGTGCCGCCCGACCCAGGTATTGGTACTGGTAAGGCTGCTGCGCTAGGTGCTCGTGCGTCTGCGTCTGCTGGTACTGGGTCTACTGCGGCACTGCACACCTTCACCCTGGACTCAGGTGCTTCCCGCTGTTTCTTTCGTGACCGCACTGTCCTTGAGCCGCTCGAGCGGCCTGTTGCTGTCTCCCTTGCTGACCCCTCTGGGGGCCCGGTCCTTGCGACCTCCTCCACTGTCCTCCCTTGTCCTGCGGCCCCGTCTGGCACTCTGTCGGGTCTCTACCTCCCCTCGTTCTCTACGAACTTGGTGGCGGGCTCTGCTCTCCAGGACGGGGGTGTTCACCAGTTCACCCCTGCCTATGAGCGGGTGACCCACTGTACGTGTGCTCGGACGGGTCGCCACTTGGCTACCTTCACTCGGCAGCCGGGGTCCGACCTGTACACACTGACCACTGAGTCCCCTCATGTAGCTGCGTCTGCGTCTGTGTCAGGTCAGCTGTCGGCTCCCTGCTCGTGTCGCTCCCTGTCACACCAGACTGTCCTCTGGCACCACCACCTTGGTCACCCCTCCGTGCAGCGCCTTCGTGGCATGCACTCCCGGTACCTTGTCTCTGGTCTTCCCAGAGTTCTCCCTCCCCTCCCACCCTCGCCTGCTCCTCCCTGTCTTCCCTGTGTCGAGGGGCGGCAGCGCGCCACCCCTCACTCCTCCTCGTTCCCTCCCACAGAGGCTCCACTGCAGACTCTCCACCTGGACGTGTGGGGCCCAACCCGCGTCCAGGGACAGGGCCGCGAGCGGTACTTCCTGCTGGTCGTTGACGACTACACGCGCTACACCACGGTCTTCCCCTTGCGCACCAAGGGTGAGGTCCCTGATGTTTTGATCCCTTGGATCCGCGCCGCTCGTCTCCAGCTCCGCCAGCGGTTCCAGTCGGACTTTCCCGTCCTGCGTCTGCACTCTGACAGGGGTGGTGAGTTTTCCTCCGCCCTCCTGGCCGCCTACTGTGCGGAGCACGGCATCCGCCAGACTTTCACTCTTCCGGACTCCCCACAGCAGAATGGGGTTGCTGAGCGCCGCATTGGTTTAGTCATGGAGGTCGCTCGTACCTCCTTGATCCATGCGGCTGCCCCCCATTTCCTGTGGCCGTTTGCAGTGCGGTACGCTGCGCATCAGCTCAACCTTTGGCCCCGTGTCTCTGCTCCGGAGACCTCGCCCACACTGCGTTGGACGGGGGAGGTTGGCGATGCGTCGGTGTTCCGTGTCTGGGGATGTCGAGCCCTTGTTCGCGATACGTCCGCGGACAAGCTCTCCTCCCGTGCCGTTCCCTGCGTCTTCCTTGGTTTTGTCCCTGACGCGCCTGGCTGGCAGTTTTACCACCCCACCTCGCGCCGTGTCTTTGCCTCTCAGGACGTCACTTTTGACGAGTCGGTATCCTTTTACCGCCTGTTCCCCTACCGCACTTCGCCGCTTCCCCCCCCGCCGCTCTTCCTCACCCCAGGTGCCCCTTCGGTAGACCCCCTTCCTCCCCAGGGTCCTGGACCCTCAGGTGTGTCCCAGGTAGACCCGGTTGAGCCTGTCGAGGTAGCTGTTGACTCTCGTCCTGCGTCTGGGGGTGCTGAGTCTGAGGGTGCTACGAGAGCCTGGGGGTGCTGAGCCTGGTGGTGCTGAGCTTGGAGGTGCTGAGCCTGGGGGTGCTGAGCCTGGGGGTACTGAGCCTGGGGGTGCTGAGCCTAGGGGTACTGAGCCTGGGGGTGCTGAGCCTGGGGGTGCTGAGCCTGGGGGTGCTGAGCCTGGAGGGCCTGGTACTGGTGGCGCTGGAGCTGGAGGTTCTGGAGCTGCTGGAGCTACCGCTGGTGCTTGAGGTTCTGGAGCTGCTTTGGGTGCTGACGCTGAGGGTTCTGAGTCTGCTGTTGTGCGGTCTCCTTGGAGTAGCCGCCTTCGTACGCGTGTGCCTCTCACCTCCCAGCAGCTGCGCGACTGGTACGGTCGCCGTCAGCGTCGCGCTCTTGCACCTGTCGTCGCCCCTGGAGCTGAGAGTGGTGCTGGTTTGTTGTCTCCTGGGGGTGCCCACGTCGCTGGTCCCGGAGGTGCTCGTACCGCTGGTACTCGAGCTGCTGGGGCTGGTGGTACTGTGTCTGAGGGTGCTCCCACTGGGGACACTGCGACTGGGAGTACTACTGGTGGAGATAGTCCTGGAGGAGCTGCCACTGGGGGTGGTGGGGCTGCTGTTGGTGCGGGAGCTGCTGGTGCTGGCGGCACTACACAGTCGCGCCTGTTCTTCGCTCCGCCGTCTCCGTCGTCTCTGCCGCCGCCTGACTCTGTCCTTCGCCAGGTTCTTAGTCTTCCGTCTTCTACCGGTCTTCCCCTCTTGCCTGACTCCCCGCTTCACCGCTGCCTGTTCCTTCTCCCTACACTGAGCAGTCCGGCGGTCTTACTGAGCGTCGTGAGCCTGCGTTGCGTCCTGTCTCGCCAGTTCGTTCTGACACTGTTCGTCGTGTCCCGCGTTCGAGGTCGCCGCCTGTCCCCAGCGCACACCTTGTCGTCCGTCGTCCTTCCTCTGTTCCACAGTCTGTTCCTCTGCCGTCCCCTCCTGCGTCGTCTTTGCCTCCTGTTCCAGACCCTGCGTCTGACCGGTTTCGTGCTGAGCACCCTACTGTCACGCGTCTGCTCGCCACTGTTGTCACTGACCCCTCGTTTGAGTCTTCTGCTGCGTCTGCCTTGGTCGCTGAGCTTGTTGACTTTGCTGCTGCCTGTCGTCTAGACTACGCTGAGGCGATCGCGGGTCCCTACTCCTCTCAGTGGCAGGCAGCCATGGACGCAGAGATGGCATCCTGGAAGTCCACTGGCACTTACGTCGACGACGTTCCCCCTCCTGGGGCGAACATCGTCAGTGGCATGTGGATTTTCAGGGTGAAGCGGCCGCCGGGTTCTCCGCCTGTTTTCAAGGCTCGTTACGTTGCCCGAGGCTTCAGTCAGCGAGAGGGAGTCGACTTCTTCCAGACCTTCTCCCCCACCCCGAAGATGACCACTCTTCGGGTACTGCTGCACGTTGCCGCTCAGCGTGACTACGAGCTTCACTCTCTTGACTTCAGCACAGCTTTCTTGCAGGGCAGTCTGCACGAGGAGATCTGGCTGCGCCGCCCTCCTGGCTTCACTGGGTCGTTTCCTCCTGGTACCCAGTGGAGCCTCCGGCGGCCGGTCTACGGTCTCCGCCAGGCGCCACGCGAGTGGCACGACACACTGAGGACTACACTTGCGGCTCTTGGGTTCGCGCCTTCTACTGCTGACCCGTCGCTGTTTCTGCGTACCGACACTTCGCTGCCGCCGTTCTACATCCTCGTGTACGTCGACGACTTGGTCTTTGCCACTGCTGACACTGAGGCTCTCGCCCACGTGAAGTCCGAACTGCAGAAGAGACACACGTGCACAGACCTGGGTGAACTGCGCAGCTACCTTGGCTTGCAGATCACCCGGGACAGAGCACGCCGCACCATCACACTGACTCAGTCACACATGGTGCAGCAGGTCCTTCAGCGCTTCGGCTTCACCTGGTCCTCAGCACAGGCCACTCCTCTGGCCATAGGTCACTCGCTCTCAGCTCTGCCTTCGGATGAGTCCGTAGAGCCGAGTGGTCCTTACCCAGAGCTAGTTGGTTGCCTCATGTACCTGATGACTTGCACTCGTCCTGACTTAGCGTACCCTCTTGGCCTTCTAACCCGCTACGTGGCTCCTGGTAGGCACCGAAAGGTGCACTGGGATGCTGCGAAGAGGGTATTGCGCTACTTGTGCAGTACATCAGGCATGGGGCTTGTGCTTGGAGGAGGGAGCCGAGTTGTTCTCACTGGGCACTCTGACGCTTCTTGGGTTGACGACCAGGCTACACAGCGGTCGTCACAGGGTTACACCTTCAGTCTTGGCTCTGGCTCAGTTTCTTGGCGTTCTACACGCTCGTCTTCTGTTCTGAGCTCCAGTTGTGAGGCTGAGATCTACGCCACAGCCATGGCTGCTCAGGAGTTACGCTGGCTCACCTACCTGCTGACCGACCTGGGAGAGCAGCCTCGTTCTCCTCCAGTGCTGTACGTTGACAACAAGGCTGCCATTGCCTTGTGTGAGGAGCACAGACTGGAGCACAGAACGAAGCACATCGCTCTGCGGTACTTTCTGGCTCGAGAGTTGCAGCAGCGTGGTCAGCTTCGTCTACGTTACGTGGCCACTCAGGCCAACACTGCTGATATATTCACCAAGGCACTCCCGCCTAGTGATCATCAGCGCTTCTGCACTTTGTTGGGGCTTGTGCCCACTTTTCCTCACTTGCTGTGGACTTTGCGTGTACTGTTATATATATATATATATATATATATATATATATATATATATATATATATATATATATATATATATATATATATATATATATATATATATATATATATATATATATATATATATATATATATATATATATATATATATATATATATATATATATATATATATATATATATATATATATATATATATATATATATACCTGCATGCTTGCTAGATATAGATCACTGTGATGCTTGTGTTACATATATGCCTCTGCATGTGAACTGGCCTTGTGGCTCTTTGCTTGTGCTCAGAGTGTGATCCACCCTGGGCTTGCTTGCCTTTCTTGACTGGTCTTGTGACCCATTGATCTCCCCCACTTTGCCTATGGGGGTGTGTCAAACAATATGCTTGTGTTGTTGCTGTGTAGGCTGCAGTGGGTTATCTTTTAGGGGGTACACAATTCTAGGGTTTTGTATTTGTACTCCCATCTTCTCATAGTGCACACACTTCTCATTCTAACAACGATGCTCGAGAGAGCCCCCCGTACTTGCCTTACCCTTTGGGCGTGTAAGTGTCTCTTGCATTTCGCGGAGGTTTCGTGATGTCGCAGCTAGCAAAAAGTGTTAAAGTAGCTCCTAGAACTTAGGAACCATAATCTAGGATTTAGGGTTCCTAGAAGAGAATCGAGCAAAGGAGAGGAAAGGTGTTTGGACTAGAAAGCAGGGGGATACAAATAGCAAGCCCAAAAGGGTTATACTCACTATTGAGTACCCCACTACTGACTAGATTAGCATGATATTCTGACAAAAAGGGCTTATAAAAAATATTGTTAACAACCCGTTGACTTTTTGACTTCAGTCCCTGCAAAATTCGACTTCAGTCACTTCGTTACCATTGGTTCATAACCAGTGCAACTTGTTTGGGGAGCTTGTAAACAGGGTGCAACTTCCCGTCACCAATTGTTCGTGGGCAGAGTTTTGCCAGGGGGCAGATCAAATTCGTGCGCAACAGGTGAGCATCGTGTGTACCGTATCGCCCACGCTCGATTCTGATATGTGACGCTCTACACTTTCGATTCGATTGAAATCGCAGGGATGAGATGTACGGTACAATTTGGTGCAATTAAATAACATATTTGTAATCGTCATTTTATAAGCGCATGCGCTAATAAATTTTACTCAATTATAAGCGCACCCCCCTAAAAAACACTGTTTTATTATGAGCGCAGGTGCGCTCATATCCAGGTGTTAAACTGTTATATATTGGTAGGCTGTAGTGGGGTAGCCAGTATGGGGTACAACCCCAACTAGGGTTAGCTACTTGTACCCAACTGTTTCATTCAATGCATCATTCTCACGCTAGTATTCTGATATGGTATTCAGAGCAGGTGGTCCCTAGGACCATCCGATCGTTTTTTTTTTAGGGCCCACCACCGCACGCTGCGGTTACCGCGTTACCCCCGCGCCCTACCCTCGTAGCGCCCTCGTTGCGCTCTAGCGCCCTCGTAGCGCCCTTTGTAGCGCCCTCGTGCGCCCTGCCGACCGGCGTCCTGCCAGCCCAGAGTCCCGCTCTGCCCCGCGCTGCCCGTCGCGCTGCCTCGCAGCCCCGCGCACCGCCCGCTGTGCCCCGAGCCGCCCGTCGATCTGCTGCGCAGCCCCGCGACCCGCCCGCCCTGCCCCGCGCTGCTCGTCGCTCGGCTCTGCAGCCCCGCGCGCCGCCCGCTCTGCCCCGCGCAGCCCGTCGAGCTGCCTTGCAGCCCTGCCCGCCCGCCCGCCGTGCTGCCCGCTTGCGGAGTCGCCCGCCTGTCGCGCTGCCCGCCTGCAGCGCCGCCTGCCTGCCGCGCTGCCCACTTGCAGAGCCGCCCGTCCGCCGCGCTGCCCGCTTGCAGCGCCGCCTGCTGCTCCCTGCCCGTGCGCAATTGCCCGCCCCTGCTGTGGTAGCTTGCGTTGCTCTGCCGTACTGTCGTTATGGCTTCCATCCGCGTGCTTTCGTTCGATGCTGAGGGCCGCCCTGTGCAGTTCACCACTTGGCTAGATGACCTGCAGCTGTTCCTCCTGAGCGATAGCAAGGAGCATGTGTCGCTCTATGATTACGCGTCTGGTGCTGCACCTGCCCCTCCTGCCACAGCAGAGCTTAGTGTTCGTTCCCACTGGCAGACTCGTGACGCAGCTGCTCGCCTAGCCATTCGCAGTCACCTGCCGTTAGCTGAGCTCGAGCATTTTGGCGACTGCAAAACCGCTAAGGCCCTGTACGACGCTGTCGTTGCCCGCTATTCCTCACCTGCCACAGCCGAGCTTAGCCGCCTTATGCTGCCTTACCTGTTCCCTGAGCTGTCCACCTTTGCTACAGTCGCCGATCTTATCACCCACCTTCGCACTAGTGACGCTCGCCTGCGTGCCGCCCTTCCCACCGAGTTCTGCGCTAAGAACCCCCCTCCACTGTACTGGACACTCCACTTTCTAGTCACCCGTCTCCCTGACACCCTTAGCTCAGTGCGCGACTATTTCCTTGCTCGCTGTCCCACTGAGCTCACTGTCGCCCTCCTAGAGGAGAAACTGCTAGCAGCCGAGAAGAGCATTGTAGCTGTAGGTGCTGCTCGTGGCGCTCCTCGCACCCCCATCTTTGAGGGGTGTTCTCCCTCTCCCCTCGCTCCCTCCTACGCTACTGCTGCTGCTGTTGACTTCCTTGGTGCTGAGTCTGCTGGCGCTGCTTCTGCTCCTGGTGGGAGGCGCCGCACCGGCAAGGGCAAGGGGGGCAAGGGTGGCGGGGGTGGCGCTGGGGGGGGAGGAGGTGGGGGGGGAGGCGGTGCTGGAGGGAGCGGTGGCGGGAGTGCTGGTGGGAGTGGGGTCGGCAGCGGAGGCGGGGGCGGCGGAGGGAGCGGTGGCGGTGGTGGCGGCGGCGGCGGTGGCGGTGGCGGCGGTGGCGGTCGGAGCGGAGGTAGTGGTGGCGGCGGAGGTCGGAGTGGAGGCACTGGCTCGGGCCAGAGCTCCCACCAGCAGCAGCGTCCCCAGACGACCCAGCAGCTTCGTGAGTGGCTTGCTCAGCGTGGGACGTCGGGGGGCAGTGGCCGCTGTTCCTATGTCATTCGCACAGGTGACCGCAAGGGACAGACGTGTGGGAGGTTCCACACCCCGTACCGCTGCTTCTCCCGCCTTGACGACGCTTGGCGTGAGGAGATGGGCGGGACTGTTGAGCGCCCCCGCTGGGCTGAGCTGATGAGGGCTGGTGTTGATATCTTTGCTCTTGACTATGATGCTATTATTGCTGCCATGTATGCATTGACTGTTAGTGCCGAGGGAGACTGTTACTTGTGTGTGCCGCCTGACCCAGGTATAGAGCCCGCTGCCCTGGGTACTAGTGAGTCTGCTCTCTCTGGTCTGGTGCCCTCTGTGGCTGCTCCCTCCAGTACTGTCCCTACTGCTTGTGAGTCTGCTCTCTCAGGTACAGCACCCACAGAGACTGCTCTCTCAGGTACTGCACCGGCTGAGGCCTTGCACACCTTCACCCTTGACTCAGGTGCTTCCCGCTGTTTCTTTCGTGACAGTACTGAGCTCACTCCACTTCCTGCACCGGTCCCAGTCTCCTTGGCTGACCCCTCGGGGGGCCCAGTCCTTGCACGGTCCACCACTGTGCTCCCGTGTCCGGCGGTTCCGTCTGGCTCGTTGTCGGGTTTCCACCTCCCCTCGTTCTCGACGAACCTGGTGAGCAACGCTGTCATCCAGGATCAGTGGGTTGACACCTTTACTCCTGGAGGACAGCGTGTGGCGATCCTCACGTGCTCCAGGACTGGCCGTCACCTGGCTACGTTTACCCGTCAGCCGGGGTCGAGTCTCTACACACTGTCCACTGCGTCTCCTCAGGTCGCTGCTGTCGGTCAGGTGTCCGCGTCAGGTCTGGTAGCCCACGCCTGTGAGTGTCGTTCCCTGTCGCACCAGACTCTTCTCTGGCACCACCGCCTGGGCCACCCCTCCTTGCCACGCCTCCGTGGCATGCACCGTCGCCACCTTGTGTCTGGTCTTCCCAGGTCCCTCCCTCCCCTCCCTGCCTCGCCTGCGCCGCCTTGCCTTCCTTGCGTTGAGGGGCGGCAGCGCGCCGCTCCTCACTCCTCCTCGTTCCCCCCGACAGAGGCTCCTCTGCAGACCCTCCACCTGGACGTGTGGGGCCCAGCCCGCGTTCGTGGCCAGGGCGGTGAGCGGTACTTTTTGCTGGTTGTCGACGACTACTCGCGTTACACCACGGTCTTCCCCTTGTGCACCAAGGGTGAGGTCCCTGCTGTTCTGATCCCTTGGATCCGCACAGTTCGTCTCCAGCTCCGCCGCCGTTTCCGGACGGATCTTCCTGTCCTGCGTCTGCACTCTGACAGAGGTGGTGAGTTCTCCTCCGACCTCTTGAGGACCTTCTGTCAGGCGGAGGGCATTGAGCAGACCTTCATGCTTCCGGACTCCCCACAGCAGAATGGGGTTGCTGAGCGCCGCATTGGCCTTGTCATGGAGGTCGCTCGTACCTCCTTGGTCCATGCGGCGGCTCCCCATTTTCTGTGGCCGTTTGCTGTCCGGTACGCCGCGCATCAGCTCAACCTCTGGCCCCGTGTCTCCTTGCCGGAGACCTCGCCCACACTGCGTTGGACAGGGGAGGTTGGTGATGCGTCGCGCTTCCGGGTGTGGGGTGCTCGTGCCCTTGTCCGCGATACGTCCGCGGACAAGCTCTCCTCCCGCACGCTTCCCTGTGTCTTCCTTGGCTTTGTCCCTGACGCGCCTGGCTGGCAGTTTTACCACCCCACCTCGCGCCGGGTCTTCGCCTCTCAGGACGTCACCTTTGACGAGTCGGTCCCTTTTTACCGTCTCTTCCCCTACCGCACTGCCCCCCTCCCTCCCCTGCCACTTTTCCTCGCTCCTGGTCCCCCTCCGGTAGACCCCCTTCCCCCTCAGGGTCCTGCTCCTTCAGGTGTCTCTCAGGTAGACCCTCCTCCCGTCGCTGAGCCTGTCGAGGTCACAGGTGACTCAGGTGCTGCTGCAGGTGGTGCTGCTGGGAGTGCTGAGCCTGGGGGTGCTGAGCCTGCGGGTGCTGGGCCTGGGGGTGCTGCGGCTGCGGGTGCTGGGACTGAGGGTACTGGAGCTGAGGGTACTGTGCCTGAGAGTTCGGAGCCTGGGGGTGCTGAGCCTGGGGGTGCTGCGACTGGGGGTGCTGAGCCTGCGTGTACGGAGTCTGGGGGTGCTGAGCCTGGGGGTGCTGCGCCTGGGGGCACTGAGCCTGGGGGTACTGCGACTGAGCCTACGGAGCCTGGGGCTACTGCGTCTGGGGGTGCTCCGGTTCGGGGTGCTGAGCAGTCTCTCACACCGCAGCAGCTTCGTGACTGGTACGTCCGGCGCTTTCGCCGTCCTCGTGGCCCTGCTGGAGTTGGAGGTTCTGGAGCTGCTCGTCCTGGAGGTGCTCGTACTGGAGGTACTGGAGCTGCCGGGACTGGCTGTTCTGGGAGCACTGAGGCTGGAGCTGCTGGAGCTGGGGACTCTGGAGCTGGCGGTGCCAGCGGAGTTGGAGCTACCGGCTCTGGGGGTGCTCTTCCTGGCGGTACTGGAGCTGCTGGAGCTGACGACACTGGAGCTGACGGTTCTGGACACGGTGGTCCTGCTGGTTCTGGAGGTGCTGGCGAGGGGAGGTCTGACGCTGCTGGGGCCTCTGGTGCTGACGTCGCCGACTCTGGGGGTGCTGCGGCGGAGGGTGCTGGTCCTGGTGCTTCTGGTGCTGCGGGTGCTGGAGGTGCTGGCGGAGCTCCGCCGTCGCGCCTGTTCTTCGCTCCTCCGTCACCGTCGGCTTTGCCACCGCCTGACACGGTGCTTCGCCAGGTTCTTTCCCTCCCGTCTTCCACTGGCCTTCCCCTCCAGCCTGGCTCCCCCCTCCCTGCTCCTGTACCTTACACTGCACTGCCGGACTCGCTTACGGAGCGTCGTGAGCCTGTGTCTCGTCCTGCCTCGCCTGTTCGTGCTACTCGCACTGCTCGCACTGCGCGCACTGGTCCCACTGGTCGTCGTGTCGCGCGTCCGCGTCCTCCTCCTGTTCCTGGCACGCATATTATGGCCCTTCGTCCTTCCACTGGTCCACAGCGTGTCCCCCTACCGTCTCCTCCTGCGTCTTCTCTTCCTGACGTTCCCGACCCTGAGTCTGACAGTGTTCGTGCTGCCCACCCTACTGTTACGCGTCTTCTCGCCACTGTTGTCACTGACCCGTCGTTTGAGTCTTCTGCTGCGTCTGCCCTGGTCGCTGAGCTTGTCGACTTTGCTGCTGCATGTCGCCTAGACTACGCCGCCAGTCTTGTTGCTGAGTCTGAGTCTGTCTGTCCTCCGTCCGTCAGGGGTGAGTGTGCTCTTGGCACGGACGTCCTTGAGGACAGGCAGGAGGACTTTGACTCTCTTGCGGCTGCTGTACCTCATCTCGTGGCCTGGTTGCTTGCCCCTGAGGGAGACCCGGATGCACTAGACATCCCCACTCCGCGCTCTTACGCAGAGGCGATCTCGGGTCCCTACTCCTCTTAGTGGCAGACAGCCATGGACGCAGAGATGGCATCCTGGAAGTCCACAGGCACCTACGTCGACGAGGTTCCCCCTCCTGGGGCGAACATCGTCGATGGCATGTGGATTTTCAGGGTGAAGCGGCCGCCGGGTTCTCCGCCTGTCTTCAAGGCTCGTTATGTTGCTAGAGGCTTCAGTCAGCGCCAAGGGGTTGACTTCTTCCAGACCTTCTCCCCCACCCCGAAGATGACCACTCTTCGGGTTCTGCTGCACGTTGCTGCTCAGCGTGACTACGAGCTTCACTCTCTTGACTTCAGCACAGCTTTCCTGCAGGGCAGCCTGCACGAGGAGATCTGGCTGCGCCGCCCACCTGGCTTTACTGGGTCGTTTCCTCCTGGTACCCAGTGGAGCCTCCGCCGGCCAGTCTACGGTCTCCGCCAGGCGCCACGTGAGTGGCACGATACACTGAGGACTACACTTGCGGCCCTTGGGTTCGCGCCGTCTACTGCTGACCCGTCGCTGTTTCTGCGCACAGACACGTCGCTGCCGCCGTTCTACATCCTCGTATACGTCGACGACTTGGTCTTTGCTACTGCTGACACTGAGGCACTCGCTCGTGTGAAGTCGGAGCTGCAGAAGAGACACACCTGCACTGACCTGGGTGAGCTGCGTAGCTACCTTGGCTTGCAGATCACCCGGGACAGAGCACGCCGCACCATTACCCTGACTCAGTCACACATGGTGCAGCAGGTCCTTCAGCGCTTCGGCTTCCAGTTCTCCTCACCACAGGCCACACCTCTGGCTACCAGCCACTCGCTCTCAGCTCCACCTTCGGACGAGTCCGTAGAGCCGAGTGGCCCGTACCCAGAGCTTGTAGGCTGCCTCATGTACCTGATGACCTGCACGCGACCTGACCTCGCGTACCCTCTTAGCATCCTTGCTCGTTACGTTGCGCCTGGGAGACACAGGCGAGAGCACTGGGAGGCTGCTAAGAGGGTGCTGTGTTACTTGTGCAGTACATCAGGCATGGGGCTGGTGCTTGGAGGATGCGACAGAGTTGTTCTCACTGGTCACTCGGACGCTTCTTGGGTGGACGACTTGGCTACGCAGCGGTCGTCGCAGGGTTACACCTTCAGCCTTGGCTCTGGTTCTGTCTCGTGGCGGTCCACCCGCTCTTCTTCTGTTCTCAGCTCTAGTTGTGAGGCTGAGATCTACGCCACGGCCATGGCTGCACAGGAGTTACGCTGGCTCACCTACCTGCTGACTGACTTGGGAGAGCGGCCTAGTTCTCCTCCAGTTCTGTACGGCGACAACAAGGCAGCCCTTGCCTTGTGTCAGGAGCACAGACTGGAGCACAGGACGAAGCACATTGCTCTTCGCTACTTTCTTGCTCGAGAGCTGCAGCAGCGAGGTCAGCTTCGGCTTGTGTACGTGGACTCGAAGGCCAACACTGCTGATATCTTCACCAAGGCGCTCCCGCCTAGTGATCATCAGCGGCACTGTACTTCTTTAGGCCTTGTGTCCACATTCCCTCATTTGCTTACTGCTTGACTTTCTTTGTACTGTACTTTATATATATCTTTTTGCTTGCTTGCTAGGTTTTGATCACTGTGTTGCTTGTCTTGTACTATATCTAGCACTGCATGTGAACTGGCCTTGTGGCCTTTGCTTGTGCTCGGAGTGTGGTGACGTTGTGATCCACCCTGGGCTTGCGTTGCTTTGCTGGACTGGTCTTGTGACCCTTTGTTCTCCCCCACTTTGCCTATGGGGGTGTGTTAAACTGTTATATGTTGGTAGGCTGTAGTGGGGTAGCCAGTATGGGGTACAACCCCAACTAGGGTTAGCTACTTGTACCCAACTGTTTCATTCAATGCATCATTCTCACGCTAGTATTTTGATACCAGGGTGATACGGTATGCCCCACCTCACGTGCACATTGATCATCTGTGCAATCAGGATACTGTGGAATCACGTCACTACGCAATCGCTAAACCCTGCAACAATTTTTAGAATTCTCAAGTGTTGGAAACTTTCATGGTATGCCTCGCGTGCACATTGATAATCTGTGCAATCAGATTACTGTGGAAGTATGTCACTATGCAATCGTTGAATCCTGTGCAACATCTAGCCCTCTGCTTCTGTGTCAATCAGCCCTCTCCTCATCGCATCGCAGCCTTTCTAAGCAGATCCACCCCGTCAGCCCCCAGCCCTCGCTTGCCCTGCCCAACCCTGCCTTGCCTCCGTCTCTGTTGGTACCTGCCTTGCCTGCTGCTCCCTGCCTTCTCTCTCTCCATCTACTTCTGCGTTAGCCCTCTCCTCACAGCAGCCTTGCAAAGCAGAGCTAGCCTGTCAGCCCCCAGCCCTCCCTTGCCTTGCCTCCTGCCCTGCTGGTACCTACCTGCCTGCCTCCTCTCTTTCCATCTATTTCTGTGTCAGCCCTCTCCTCACAGCAGCCTTAGAAGTGCAAGCCACTCAGCACCCAGCCCTCCCTTTCCCTCCCTTGCCTGATCCTGTCCTGCCTTGCCCCTTAGCCTGCTGCTACCTGCATTGTCTCTCTCTCCATCTATTTCTGTGTTAGCCCTCTCCTCACAGCAGCCTTAGAAGTGCAAGCCGCTCAGGACCCAGCCCTCCCTTTCCCTCCCTTGCCTGATCCTGTCCTGCCTTGCCCCTTAGCCTGCTGCTACCTGCATTGTCTCTCTCTCCGTCTACTTCTGTGTTAGCCCTCTCCTCACAGCAGCCTTTCTCAGAAGAGCCAGCCGGTCAGCCCCCAGCCCTCCCTTGCCCTTCCCTGCCTTGCCTCCGTGCGTCCCTTGTCACCTTGCCTGCTGGAACTTGCTTTGTCTCTCCCATCTACTTCTGAGACAGCCCTCTCCTTATCGCAGCCTTTCTGAGCAGAGCCAGCCGGTCAGCCCCCAGCCCTCCCTTGCCCTGCCCTGCCTTCCACGCCCCCAGCACCTCAGCTCGCTTCAACACATCCCCTCCCTTGCTCCTCTCCTTCTCCTCCTCCTCCCCCTCCACCCCCTCCTCCCCTTCCTTTTGAGATTCCTGAGGACTGACATCCCCTCCCTTCCTCCTCTCTGCTCCCTCCCCCCCCTCCTCAACCTCCTCCCCCTCCGCAACCTCCTCTACCTCCTCCTTCGCTCCTCCATTCCCAGGCGTAGATTCGCCTCCTCCAACCTGCTGCGCCTCGTCTGCTACTCGCCCCTCCTTCAACCCCTCTTCCCCTTGCTGTTCGTCACCCAGCCCAGTCCCATCCTCCCCGGTTCTACCCTCCTCAGTTTTATCCTCCCCACTTTCACCCTCCCCAGTTATACCCTCCCCACTTCTATCCTCCTCAGTTCTACCTTCCCCAGTCCTACCAGCCTGTTCCAGTGCCACGTCAGCACCTGCTGCTGCTGCTGCACGTGCCAGCTGCATGGTCAGAGGCCCGAGACGGGCGGCGAGATACGTCTGCTTCTGGTGGAGGTCTGACAGGCACTCCCACTCAAAGAAGGGTATCTGCGGTGGGGAGTGGTGGAGGGAGGTAGAAGAGGGCTCAACATTGACACGTCATGGCAAAAATTATTCAGGTGTGAAGTTTAGTGTAGTGTTTTGGGTGTTCAATTCGATCGCAGGGGTAAGCGCCAATCAGGAAGGCATGCTCAGTCAAAGAAAGCATTGCGATCAAGGGGCAAGGAGTGAGAGGAGGAGGAGCAGGAGAGGAGAGAGGGAACGTAGGAGGGTGAGGGACAAACCAGAAATACCTGATCTACATATATTGAGATTCAAATGTATAAGTGATATTATTGCTTCTGTGCTGTGTACCCTGAGACCTCACCTGACCCACCTGGCACCAACAGATATCTCACCCAACTGAACCACCTGAAGCCAACAGAGGGACTCACCTGAACCACCTGCCAGCCTCGGCAGCGCAGCAGCCTGGCCTTGAGGCGAGTAGGTCCCAGCGGCACGTGCTGCTGCTGTTGCTGCTGCTGCGGGTAGTGGTGCTGAGAGTGCTGTTCCTGCTGCAGGTGCTGCTGCTGCTGCTGTTCAGCTCCCATTCCCAATGTGCTTATAGTGAAGTGTGACGGGCCGTCAGCTTCCACGGCAATCTTGAGAACACGCTGCTCCCTCCTCCTAGAATCACTCCTTTTAATGTCACCATCTGCGGATCCCGGGTGTGGCGCGAGCGGCAGCAGCAGGGCGATGTCGATGCTGTAGTCCCCATCTCGGTACTCCAGGGCGTGGGGGAGGTGCATCTGGTGCAGGGCGCAGCTGATGTCCCTCTGTAACCCTGACACCTGCAGCTTCTCCTGCTCGTGAGCCGCCTCCCAGCACGCCTGTAGTGGGAGAAGCATACACATGAGTGAAAGCACGCTCACACACACATGAAGGTGTGCGTGCGGGGGGGGGGGGGGGGGGGGGGGGGCGTGTTTTGAGACGTCTCAGAGCACGCGCACACACACATGAAGGTGTGCGTGCGGGGGAGGGTTGAGTTTCATCTGGTGCATCACATGTACATACACATGAGCATGCACACACACACATGAAGGTGTGTGTGAGGGGGAGGTGCATCTGGTACAGAGCAGAGCAGCACAGGTCCCACCATGCCTACAGTTACAAGCACACGAATAAAACGATGTCTCTGGGTATGAACGTGTGTGGGGGAGGTGCATCTGGTGCAGGGTGCAGTGCAGCAGGTGATGCTTCGACCGTCCCACATTGCCTGCTCTCCTCCCCATCCCTCACCCCTCCACAACAGTTGCACCCACCCCCCATCCCTCCCTTCCCCTCCCACCGCCTCGACTAAGCCTGCTGCCGCACAAACCTCGACAGTTACAAGTGCTGCAGAGATCCCAAGTCAACTCGTCCCTCTCCTCCCTTCTAGTAGCTCTATGCTCACCGCCCAACCCACCCCCACTGCCTCTCACCAGTGGTCCCCCCCTTGCTGCCTCACCTTAGCCTGCTGCCGCACAAACCCCGACAGCCACAGGTGCTGCAAATACCAATACGACTCGTCCCTCTCCTCCTCTTCCGCCTGCTGCTCCAACTCCCCCTGCAGCTGCCCCTGCTCCTGCTCCCTCCGCTCCCCCTGCCCTTCCCCCTCGATTCCACTGCCACTCCTGCTCCTGCCAGCACCAGTCATCAGGGCTCCCATCCCGGCTTCAACCAGACGAGTGTTGTGCTCCGGTGCTTCCAGCTGCGTGGCCAGGTCGACCTGCGAGGGAGTGTGAGTGAGGGAGGGAGTGAGGGAGGGAGTGAGGGAGGGAGTGAGGGAGGGAGTGAGGGAGGGAGTGAGGGAGGGAGTGAGGGAGGGAGCGAGGAGTACAGGAAACTGCTACCAGCATCCCTCAGGGCGCCCATGCCGGCCTCCACCAGGCAAGTGTTGTGCTGCAGTGCCTCCAGCTGGGTGAGGGCAACAGGGCTCACGGCAGGAGAGAGGGAGGAGACCAGACTGCTGCCAGAGTCCCACAGGGCTCCCTCAGGGCTCCCTCAGGGCTCCCTCAGGGCTCCCATGCCGCCCTCCATCCACCAGGCGAGTGTTGTGCTCCGGTGCTTCTAGCTGCGTGGCCAGATCGACCTGTGAGGGAGGGCGGGCAGGAGTTTTCATAAAGTCAAAGTACGAAAGGGGACGGCACGGAGGGACGGAGGGAGGGAGGAACGACGGGAACAAGGAAGGCAGGGGCAAAGGGGGAAGGAGATAGGGCATGCAGAGGTGCCTATGCGCTGTGCATGTGTGCTTGTGTGCATGTGTGCTTGTGTGCTGTGCTTTAACCCCACCTGGTAGAGCTGGCAGAGCTCATTAGAGGTGAGGTCACTGGTGAGAGAGAGCAGGTGGTGGCGCAGAATGGGGAGAGCTGGGCTGAGAGACGCCGAGGAGGCCGAGGAGGAGGAGAGGGAGGAGGAGGGGAGAGAGGATGGGGAGTTGGTGGTGGTGGTAGTGGTGGCGAGAGAAGGAGAAGGGGAGGTAGGAGCAGCAGAGGGTGTGTCGGTTTGGCCGTGCACCACGAGAGCCTTTTGAGTCGACTCAAAAGTCACCTCGGTTTGGCCGTGCACCACAATAGCCCATGCCAGCATCACCAGCGCCTGACGGCCAAACTCCTGCTCGCCTGATCGCAGTGATAGACGCCGGATGATCTGCGGGAAAGGGGAGAGAGGGGAGAGAGGGGAGAGAGGGGAGAGAGGGGAGAGAGGGGAGAGAGGGGAGAGAGGGGAGAGAGAGGGGAGAGAGGAGAGGAGAGGCCAGGAGAGGTGGGAAGGAGGGCACCACAATAGCCCATGCCAGCATCACCAGCGCCTGGCGGCCAACTCCTGCTCGCCTGACTGCATGGCGCTGAAGGGTATTTTTGAGAATTCTCAAAAATACCCGCCAACGAATGGTCTGCAGATAGAGAAGTGAGAGAGCAGGGTTTAAGGTTTAAGGGGAGCATAAGCACCAGAGCAGAGCACAGCATAGCAGAGCAGGACAGGGCAAAAAGCACCGCCCACCTCAGATTCAACACGCCGGAACAACGGAGCGGCGGTGTGGCCAATCAGAGCAAAGGCGAATGCCAGGCAGGCGATGGTGCGGCCGGCGTATCTTGGCATGTAGCGGGTGGCATGGGCGGCAGCAGCGGAGAAAAAGGGAACGTCGTAGTGACTCTGTGTTGCTAATGCCCTGAGGGAGAGACAGGGGAAGGAGGAAGGGTGTGGGGAGGAAGAGGGAGAAGAGAGAAGGAGCAGAATGTTGAGTTGATGGGTAAAGCAAGGGTTGAGAGGAACAGAGGGAGGAGAGGGAGGAGAGGGAGGAGAGGGAGACAGAGGAGCGGGAGGAGATGCAGGAAAGTAAGCCAAGGGGTGGGCGGAGGTGAAATGGGAGGTTGACAGGGTTGTGAATGAATTAGAACGCTCAGAGTGGAGAAAAGGGTTGTGCTACGGGGTAACAGGGGTGTTGAGCATTTTGATGAGGTTGTTTTTGAGACGTCTCAAAAACAACCTCATCACATGGGGGTGTTGAGCATTTTAGATATTCGCCTTGCAAAACAAAATGAAAAGCGCAGCATATTTTCTTCGTTGCCTGGCCATGTAGACGAAAGCACCATGCAATCTTGGCATGCCGCACCGCACCGCTCCGTACCATGCAATGTTGGCAACCGCCTGCCCAGATACAGCCTCCCTCTCGAGTTTGCCGCCCACGATCCGCCGCGTGCTCTCCTCCCCCACTGCCTCTACCAGCTGCTGGCTGCGATGCCCTGCTGTGGCATAGGCCCTGTTGGAAGGGAAGGGAAGGGAAGGGAAGGGAAGGGAAGGGAAGGGAAGGGAAGGGAAGGGAAGGGAAGGGAAGGGAAGGGAAGGGAAGGGAAGGGAAGGGAAGGGAAGGGAAGGGAAGGGAAGGGAAGGGAAGGGAAGGGAAGGGAAGGAGGGGAGAGATGGTTTAAGGTGTGGGGTGAGTGGTGCATTATCCGAGCCTCCCCTCTCCTCCCCCACTGCCTCTAGCAGCTGCTGACTGCGGTACCCTGCGGTGGCGTTCGCCCTGTGAGGAGGGGAGCAAGGGAAACAGAGTAGTGCCTTTCTAGGTGCACGGATACCGATATGATTTGCCTCGTGCTCTCCTCCCCCACTGCCTCTACCAGCTGCTGGTTGCGATGCCCTGCTGTGGCATAGGCCCTGTGAGGAGGGGAGTAGGGACGGGAGAGACTGCGTGAGGTGCAGTGAGTTTTTCTCTATCTGCTCCGCTCCTCTCCTCCCCCACTGCCTCTACCAGCTGCTGGTTGCGATGCCCTGCTGCTGTGGCGTACGCCCTGTTGGGAGGGAAGTGTGGAGAAAGGGAAAATTTTTGAGTCGACTCAAAAGTCACCTCGTTACAATGGCACACGACACTTTTTGAGTCGACTCAGAAGTGTGGAGAAAGGGAAAGGGGAGACATCGTATGAGGTGTGATGAGTGTTGACCCATCCACACCTCTTCCCCCCCACTGCCTCTCTACCAGCTGCTGGTTGCGGTGCCCTGCTGTGGCATAGGCCCTGTGAATTGGCGGAGGCAAGGGGGAGGGGAAGGGGAAGAATAAGCAATATAAAATGAGGACCATGCAGCATTGACAGGAAACACTGGGATCCAAGATTTTGATGCCACAGCAGCAATTTTTCTTAAGGAAATATTGTACTACACAGTATTATAGGACTAATGTACTATGCCACACTAGAATGTTACTGTACCATGCGATGTTGGAGAGTGACTGTGTGGAGTGTTCTTGTATCGAGTTGATCACCCGTGACACAAAGAGTGCAAAGAGGTTTGGAGCGCTCATGTTGAGACGGGCAAATGCCCTGAGAGGGGCAAAGGGGATGGGGAGAGGGGCAACGAGAGGGGAAAGAAGGGCTGGGGGTTTGGGGGAGGAGGGGAGAAGGGGGAAAGCAAAGCGTTTAACCATCGACAGCATGAAGAGGGCAAACACGTATGGAAAGTTCATGTTGAGACGAGCAAATGCCCTGAGGGGGGGGACGGGGAATCAAAATGGGGGGAGGGGAAAGAAGATTCGGTTGTATAGCTCCCCCACCCAGGCAGGAAAGGCTGAGAAGAAGAGCGGGCAAGCGAGAAGAAGAGCGGGCAAGCGAGAAGAAGATCTGCCCAGGAAGTGAAGGTTGACAAGAGGAGACGGTGGCTCACCAGAGAATGTTTGACATGTCTTGCGACCCAAACGCAGGTGCGTTGCTCTCAGCTCAGCCCAAGAAGAAGAGAGGGCGGGGCGGTGCACAGGGCATGGGCATGTGATGTGAGACAGAGAGGCGCAAGCTCACCAGAGCATGTTTGACATGTCTTGCGACCCAAACGCAGGTGCGTTGCTCTCGGCCCACATAGCCAGGATGCTATGTGGGCCCACATAGCCAGGGCGTGGAAGAGTTTTGAGACGTCTCAACTCAAAACTCAGCCCAGAGGCAGCCAGGGCGTGGAGTGGAAGAGAGGAGTGCTTGAATGGTACAGCTTGGGAGGAGTTTTTGGAGAATCTTCAAAAAAACAGATGGAAAACGCTGGGAAGACGGAAAGAGCGGCTCACAGGTCAAGGGATGAAAAGAAGAGAGGCGCACGCTCACTAGAGCATGCTGGAAATGTCTTGGGATGCTAACTCTGGCGCGTTGCTCTCCTGCTTACACGAGCAGCGGGTGAAAGGAGGCAGAGAGGGAAGCTCACTAAACGCAGAGAGAGGGCGAAGCTCACCAGAGCATGTTGGAAATGTCTTGGGATGCAAACTCTGGCGCGTTGCGCTCAGCCCAGGCAGCCAGCACGCGGAAGAGAGGGTCGTGTGAGTGGTGGAGCTTGGCGAATGACCTGCACAAGAGAGGGTGGGGAGGGTAGGAGAAGAAGGAAAGGGAGGCGTATTGCTCTCCCTCGGCCCAGACAGGCAGAGCGTGGAAGAGAGAGTCGTCTGAGTGGAAGAGTTTGGCAAAGGACCTGTGAGGTAGGAGAGAGGCCGTGGAGGCAGGGTGAGAGTGTGTGTGACGGAAAGCAAGCCCCTCCCCATGCAGGCAGAGCGTGGAAGAGAGGGTCGTCTGAATGGTGCAGCTTGGCAAAGGACCTGTGATCAGAGCATGGAAAGAGGGTGGGGAGAGGGTGGGGAGAGGGTGGGAAGAGAGGTACGTTGCTCTCAGCCCACAATGCCAGGGCATGAAAGAGAGAGTCGTTTGAATGGTTGAGCCTGGCAAAGGCCCTGCACAAGAGAGGGTGGGGAGGGTGGGAGAAGAAGGAAAGGGAGGTGTGATGCTCTCCCTCGGCCCAGACAGGCAGAGCGTGGAAGAGAGAGTCGTCTGAGTGGTGGAGCTTGGCAAACGACATGCGAGGCAGGAGAGGGGAGGAGAGCGTGTGCGAGGGAGGTTTTGAGACGTCTCAAAACTTCACTCTTTAAACGACATGCGAGGCAGGAGAGGGGAGGAGAGCCTGTGTGAGGGAGGTGAGAACAGGCGAGTCCCGTTCAACTCTTGGGTCCGGAGGATCATCTGAGGGGTGGTGTAGCTTGCCATGCCATGCCATGCCATGCCATGCCATGCCGTACCATTCCGTGCCATGCCACGCCATGCCAAGCCATGTCGTACCATGCGATGATGGCGAGCTGCGGTGCACTGTAGCTGCTCATGTCAGATAAGACAAGCTTTGCCGCCTCGCAGAAGAGCAGGTGCGAATGCAGCCCCACCCGCGCGTGTGCCCTGGGATGAAATCATGGGGGAAAGAGGTGAAAGGGGGGACGCAAACATGGATACAAATGCCATTTGAGTCAACACATATGCACACATGCATGCATGCACAGTGCAACTTGAACAGTGCAGCGTGAACGGTACCAGAGGAATTCCTTGACGTGGCGTGGCTGGTAGCAGTGCAGACAGGCACTCACACACTTCCGAATCCCGATGCTATACTCACGGGTATTATGTATGCAGTGCAATTTGAACAGTGCATTGTGAACAGCGCAGCGTGAACAGTGCATTGTGAACAGTGCATTGTGAACAGTACCAGAGGATCTCCTTGACGTGGCGTGGTTGGTAGCAGTGGAGAGAGCCAATCACGTGCTCCCACGTCAGCCGCCCAAGCAGGTCCCGCGACAAGCTGGCGTTGACAGCTGGCAGGCCGGCGGTGGAGCCAAGGGCGTGCATCTGAGGGCGGGGGGAAAGGAGGAACCAGAGCGTGTGAAGAACTACATATGAGCTTTAGAGGTGAAAAGCTTAGGCTGACAAGCTGGCGTTGACAGCTGGCAGGGCGCCAGTGGAACCAGGCGTGCATCTGAGGGCGGGGGGGGCGGGGGGGGTGGGGTTTTCTATATATATGAATATGCATATATAGAGATTCGATATTCATATGCCTGGAGTCAGATGCACACAGAGACATTTACCCGCACGCACCAGACCAGAATGGCCACTTGCAGAGAGTAGAAAGATTTGATCTGCGCGAGAGACGCTGCCATGATGGTGTTGAGCAGGGATGGCGGGACATGCTGTGCTGATACCCTCATGCACACCCACACTCACACCCACACTCACACCCACACTCACACCCACACTCACACCCAATCACACAGTCATGCACGTACCAGTATTGCAACTTCCAGTGGCTGGAAGGATTTGATCAGAGCAAGAGACGCTGCCATGACGGTGTTGAGCAGGGATGGTGGGCCGTGCTGTGCTGCTGATACCCTCGCACACTCATGCACCGCTCATGCACGCACCAGAATGGCCACTTCCAGAGGCTGGAAGGATTTGATCTGCGCAAGAGACGCTGCCATGATGGTGTTGAGGAGGGATGGTGGGCCGTGCCCCAGCTCTGCTTGTGCCCTGAATCAAAGTCAACGAGAGTCAACGGGGGTCAACGAGGGTCAATGGGGGTCAACAGGGGTCAACGGGGGTCAACAAGGCTGAAACCGATAGTAAGGCACATCTCAAAATGATATTCAGCAGAGATGGTGGGCCGTGCCCCTACTCCGCCCGTGCCTCTAAATTAAGGTCAATCAGAGTCAACACGGATCAATGGGGTGGGTCAGTGGTGGGTTCAATGGGGGTCAATGGGGGTCAATGGGGGTCAATGAGGGTCAATGGGGGTCAATGGGGGTCAATGGGGGTCAATGGGGGTCAATGAGGGTCAATGGGGGTCAATGGGGGTCAATGGGGGTCAATGGAGTTCAACAGGGGTCAATGAGGGAGGGACTCGGGGAGGAACTAGAAAGTCACTTTTCATGACATGAAAACGTGCAGCAGTAGGGATAGTGGGTAGTACTGCCTGTGCCTGTGCCTGTGCCTGTGCCTGTGCCTTGAATTGAATCCAGGAAGTCCAGGAAGTCAACGGCTGTCAATGGGGGTCAACGAGAGGCTCTTTTTTTAACAGCATGCAGCAGCAGGGACAGTGGGAAGTAGTACTCCAGCTCTGCCTGTGCACTGAATCCAGAAAGTCAACGAAGGTCAACGGGGTCAAAACATTTCAGATATTCTCAACCCCTACCTCCAGAAAAAACCCGAAACCCTGAAAGTTCAACAAACCCAAGCCCTGAACCCTGGGTATTGCAACTGACCAGCAAGATACAGAGGAAGCTGCAGCATGCACGTTACATGCACTCCAGCCCATGCCATGCCTGAATACAAATTTTGAGTCGACTCACAAACACGCTTATGAGACTTGCACTCCAGCCATGCCTGAACGGAAGTTTTTTTAGAATTCTCAAAAACATACCTTGCACTCCAGCCATCCCTGAACGGAACTCACGACTACCATCCATTCCCCCACCCAGTCGCCATCCATCCCACCCATCCATTCACCCACCCACCCACCAGCCCATCCACATACTCACCATGCCACGTTGGCCAAGGCTTGACCCTTCAGTCTGCCGCCCTTTGCCAGCACCTCCACCTGCCGCCCGAGCCACCGGACCGTTTCGTCCTCTTTGAGCTGGTCCACGAGACGCCGGCCGCTGCCCATGCGCTTGGCGTGCTTCGCAATGCGGTGGAATGCGGTGCAGATGTGTACAGGGGACAAACCGGTGCTTGCTTTCCCATTCTGTAGGCTCTTTACTCGCTTAGCAGAAAGATTCCCCTCCTCCACTCTGTCTTCGCCCCCTCCACCCTCCCTCACTTTACCCTCCCCCACACTCTCCTCTCCCCCCCTCTCCTCTCCCCCCCTCTCCTCTCTCCCTCTCTTCTCTTCTCCTTTGTCCTTCTCCACACTCCTTCTCGTCTCC
This sequence comes from Closterium sp. Yama58-4, assembly GCA_947470075.1. NCBI lineage: Eukaryota > Viridiplantae > Streptophyta > Zygnematophyceae > Desmidiales > Closteriaceae > Closterium > Closterium sp. Yama58-4. The sequence goes on along the minus strand of CANIUD010000228.1, from coordinate 208,781 downwards.
TCCCCATTCTCTCTATGTGCTTTCACCACGGCCAGCAGTTCTGCCAACGTAGCGCGATACGACAGGACGTTCATCAGCCGCTTGCCGTCCAGTGCCGCCCAGCTGCGCAAGTCATCATTGCTGGGCGGCATGCTGACGTCACTGTGATCAGGCGGTTTGTGGCGCCTTGCCGCCTTGCTCTTGCGACTGCTGCTGCTGCGGCTGCTGCTGCTGCCACCCGCGCCATCCCCCTTGCCAGTTCCTCCGCTGCTGCTGCTCCGCCGTTCTTTCCGCTGTCCCCCCCTGCCCCCGATCGAGCTACCCACTATTTGCTCACTTAATCCTGTCTCCGCATTCTGCGCGATACTGGCCTGGAATCGACCAATAAGGACTTGAGAAAATCTGCCTGCAAAATACCTCTTGCCAGTTGCCGCTCGCAGGATTTCCGGCAGTTTGCTTGTTTTGCGGAACTCAATAGAACTAGAGACGGTCGGTAACACTCCCAAGGTCCCGGCGGGGCTCTGTGCGACATTTGGCTTCGTGGTATTGGTCAGCGACGAGAGCGACTGCATCTGCGACGTTCGGAAGATGGGCGTGAGACAGAGTAGCTGAAGAACGCGATGCGTGTCAACCGCTAATGGACAGCGCTGATTGCGGAACTCCTGCATTGGTCTTCGCTAATTTTCAATTTCACATGCATATTGCTGCTTATTCGACCTCAAAATCCGACAGTAAGCTATGTACACGCATTCAAACTTTAGCGGAATCGTTTTACCGAAACAGCGAAAGTGGAGGGCAGTGCCGTGAGGAAGCATGTAAGGGCAGCGGAGAACTGTGCGTGCAAGACGAAATCGCTAACCAATGTCCCACAGGGAACAGCCTGGCTTTCGCAAAATAAATGTTTGTTTCGAAGGATTTGGTCCTACACTACCAGAGAAGGCGACAAGCATTACCACTAATGTTTATTGTACTTGCAGTGGATTTGATTAGGCGACAAGTTACCATTCGCTCATATAACAGCGTAAGTGACGTTTTGTTTTGTTAAGCGTTAGGACTTAAAACTATGGGAGTCCTTCAGGTTCCCAGACTTCAGGCTGTCCTCAATTATGACGATATGGCTTGATGCGATCCTGAAAATCCATAGGGCCCCTCTTGCGCCAACCGGATTGAATCTGCACTACCGAGCCTTGCTCACGAGCCTCGCCCACCAACAAGAGCTTAGCTGGTTTGAACCCAACCTCCAGCTTCGGGACATTGGATGAGCTGGTCCAGGGGGAACTTACCAGAGCTGGTGAAACGAAAGGGCAACAACGAGCTGGAAACATCTGGTTCGGCGGCTCGGCTCGGACGGACGTCCCCAACAGTTTCGTAACCAGCTCACGTTTAGGAAGCACGTTTCGTATTTTAGGGGCACAGTGCGTTGCATACTCTCACCTCATTTCGCCTCGTCTCTTCCGATTTGTTCGTGCAATATTCGTTTCTGGAAAACCTCTCGCACGCATCTGTAACCACACTCACACCCTCTTGAGCAGCGTTTTCTCGCCCCATGGAAGTGATGGTTGACGATTCCAGGTCTTTTCCCCAACCACCCAGCTTCAACCCTAGCAACAGTCAAAATGGCTACCAAAACCATTCGACCCATCGCACACCTTTCAACTTCGAGTCGCCGTCCTCGACGCTCTTCCGGCCTTCTCACAACCTACCTTCGTCGTCGCATAATCTTCCCGAATCGGCCGCGACTTATTCCCTCGCAGGCGGCGCGGACTCTATGGCAAGCGCGTCGTCCGTGCCGCCGCGTCCCTCGCGGATGAAACAGCCAGGACACAGGCGAAGTCATTCCGACGGGTTTCAGCTGGACCCATCGCTCGTAATAACTCCGAACGGGACTGCTGGTAGAAATGGCGGCGGCAGCGGCACCGCGCAAAGCGCGAGCGGGATGGAATTCTGGAGCATCCAAGAGGAAACGTCGTCGCACAGCGAAGAATCTATTCAGTTGCCAGGCTCCCACTACGCGCGCAACCGACACAGTCACACTCAAGGCCATGACAGCGGCGCGCCGCAGCCGAAAGACAGGGCATCATCGCTATCGTTTGAAAATAGAAACGACGATTATGGAGCTCAAAGCGGCTCGAGAGACGACGACGCGACATCGAGAATGCAAAATGTAGCCCCTCTTCACAAGCCCCGTCAGCAGCAGCAGCAGCAGCCGCAGCAGCCGCAGAAATATCAGGACGAGCAGAAACAGTTCAACCATTACCACGACCAGCAGCAGCAGCACCAACATATGCCCCCTGCATATCGCTCCCCTGCGCCCTCCGTCCCCGGAAGTCAAGGCGGAGTTCCCGGCTCTGAACGTCGACGGTCCAAGTCGCCGCTCCCGACAGGCAGAGTTGCCGGCGTGCCGCATGTGCGGCCGCTCGAAGTCAGCCGGCCACCCAAACCCAACGGTCCGCGCCATCGTCGCATTCGATCCGAAGATTTTTCGTTTTCAACATTTTCCCCCAGCAGCCCGTCAAGTGGGGCCTCTGGCTCTCCTGTTAAGTCTCCCGTCGGGGCCTCTTCGCGAAACTCGCTAGAGCTCCAACAAAACTCCAGCAGTCGCCTGCGACAGTCGTCGCCGTTACAGGGGTCGCAGGACTGGTCGGGAGCGACGGGACAGGAGCAGTACGGTTCAAGCCCGGGAACTGGCAGAGCCACGTCAGCGCAGACGCAGCAGGCGCAGGGTAGGGCGACGCATGGCGGCGCTTCGTCAGGCTCGCCGGGAGATTGGGCTGACGTGGATTACAGTGCCGCGATAGTTGAGGGCAATTCGCAAGGGACCTCCGCGTCGCAGGGTGGAACCGGAGTGCCGCATACGTCCGCAGAAGAGGAACATAAGGACGGGAGCGCCGATCAGCGGTCCACTACGAAATCGACGGCAGGGGAAAGGGCGCGACTGAATCGGATGGTCACGGTAGTAGCGGCGGTTGGGGCGGATTATGGTCGCGACGCCAGAAGCAGACTAACAGCAATCTGCAGCCTTTGAATACTGCAGCCTCTAACTCCCCTACGCCTCTCAGCATTCCCCTGTCGAGCGCGAAAACGCCGCCTGCCGGTGGTGCGACGAGCCCTATCCTCTCTTGGTTCGGCGCCGGAACCGCCATCACGCCTACAGGCTCGGCAGCCGGTTCGGAAAACTCCCACGATAGCTCGCACCAGGTCTCGCCACACCAGGCTCTACCAACCCAGAGCCCTAAGACGAATTGGTTCGACAAAGGCTCGGGACTAGGTGCGGCAAAGACGAACTCGCTACAGGCTTCCCCTCAACTGTCTCCGGTGACTCCGCCATCGAGTAGCGGCGGGATGCTCTCCTGGTTTGGCGGCGCAGGTCACGGCGGAAGCGGCGCGACTCACACGACCGCGTCTAGCGGTGGCGCATCTCCGCAACAAGCGACAGGCAATAGTACCAGCGGCGGCGGCGGCGGCGGTCTTGCGTCCTGGTTCGGCGGCGGCGTCGCTGGCGGCGGATCACCTTCGTCCGGACCGCCTGCGAAGGGGAAGGGCCATCGCCGTTCCTCTAGTGTCCCCGTCGTACCGAACGTCGTTCCTGATCCGCGTGCCGGACCGGGCGCGTCGCCTCTAGGTCCCAGCACTGCCGGCGGCGGCGCCGGCGGCGTAAACTCGCAGCTGCTCTCCGGACCGCGCGGAAGCATGTCACGATTAGGAGGCGGTGTTGGCGGCGGTGGCGGCGGCGGAGGAGCAGGAGGGTATGGAGGGAAAGGCGGTATGGTGATGAGTACAGGCGGAGTGGTTAGTCTGAAAGGGGGGCTGAAAGTAAATCTTCCAAGTACTAGCCCGTACGGCAGCCCTTACGCGAGTCCCCGAAATCCGCCGGGCGCGGGGGGATTTGCTTCCCCGTACATGCAAGGTGGAGGGGGAGGCTCGCGGAAATCGATGACGCCAGGGGGGTCGCTTTGCGCAAGCCCGCGCACTGTAGCGGCACAAAGCGAGCGGGATCAGCAGAAACTGGCGGAGATTCAGAGCATGTTCAGCAACTGGAACGCGGGGACTCCCGTGCAATCCCCGCGAAAAGGAGCTTCCAGAATCGTTTCTGGCGTTCCGCTAAGAACGCCGCAAGTGAGCGAGTATTATAGAGAGGACGGGGATATTGAGGTGGAAGAAACACCCGAAGTTCTCGGTCCGTCGAACTCAAATGTTTTGGGGAAACCGTATCAGGATTTGGAGGATAAATACAAGATGTCGCCGAAGGAGCTTGGGCGGGGGAACTTCGGCGTGATTCACTTGTGCGAGAATCTGGAAACGGGCGAGCGATACGCGTGCAAGACAATCACCAAGGCTAAGCTCGAGGTACGTTTTGACGAGGCTAAGGTGGGGGATAACTCGGATCATGTGAGGATAAATGCACGCGCAAGTAAGAGCATATGGGCAACACTGTCTGGGCGGCAAGGTGGAATAACGGGTGGCAATGTAAAAGAGGCGTGTGCGACGAGAGGGGGGAGGGATGAGTCGCAGGTGGGGGGAACGGACGTTTGAGGGGCGGAGAGGCGAAGCGTAAAGGGGAGGTCCTGAGGCGCTTTCTAGATGATTCCAGATTTTAATTTCATTGTCCTTTCCGAACATCATTTCCCTGCAGTGCTGGGATGACGTGGACGATGTAAAGAGAGAGGTGCATGTTCTCGAGACTCTCCGAGGGCACCCCCATGTCGTCTCCATTATCGAAACCATTGAAGATGAAAAGGTGTGTGCTTGCATGCAGTCACAAACAGCGCATTACATATAAAAAGAAATATTACAGTCGTGTCTAAGGGTGGAAAAGAAGGTTGAGGGGAGAAGCACAAATGCTCTGCAAGATGGCTGTTCATTCAATCAGGAAAAAAAAAAGTGTCGGTATCACCCTCTCCATCCCATGCATTCCCTCCCCCTTTTCCCCCCCCGCCCCCACCCTCGCTTTATCAGGAAGTGCACATTGTCATGGAGTTGTGCGAAGGCGGAGAGCTGTTCGACCGCATATTGGATAATTGGAGCACACGTACTATGGTACGGAGAGAGGCAGGCGGCCAAGGTGATCCGGCCGGTGGTGGAGGTGCTGGATTTCTCATTCCTCCCTCCCCCTGTCTTCCCTTTTCCTGTCCGTTCTTTTCTTTCCCGTCTCAGGAAGTGCACATCATAATGGAACTTTGTGAAGGTGGCGAATTGTTCGACCGTATCTTAGAACGCAAGTACTACGGAGAGAGGCAGGCGGCCAAGGTGATCCGGTCGGTGGTGGAGGTGCTGGATTTCTGCCACCAGCGGGGAATTGTGCACCGCGACTTAAAGCCCGAGAACATCCTGCTCGTGTCGAAAAGGAGCGACACACGGTGCAAAGTTATCGACTTCGGCATGGCCTACTGCCTCAAGCCAGGTGAGCAAAAGAATACGGAATTGAGAATAAGAGAGCAATGTTTTGAGTCAACCCAAAAGCGACACCCGGTGCAAAGTAATCGTCTTTGCCATGGCCTACTACCTCACTCCTGGTGGGTGTTTTAAGGTGAACCCCGAAGTCGCCTCACGTCAGGTGACCTAAAGGTCAGTTCGATGATGTATCACCAGGTGCAAAGTGTTTGACTTTGGCATGGCCCACGCCTCACGCCAAGGGAGGGTCTTGAGATGAACCAGAAGGCATATTGCCTCAATTCTGGTGAATTTCTTGAGATAATGCACAAGAGAAATTTCTTTGATCCAGGTGGGAGAGGGAGAATGCTGGAATGAAGAACGGGGAAAAGAATTAAACATCTCATCTCTATTAGGGATGAGATAAAATGAATGAGCTGGAAATTCAATCACCACAACGAAGGTCTGGAAAAGGGATGTTAGAATGCACCACAACGTATAGTCCAAGAACATTTGGCCCATGCCCCCACTCACTCTGTCCCAAGCCCATCATTGTCACTCATCCCTCCCTCCCTATCCCATCCCCTTTCCATCTCCACCTCCAAATCCCCTCTCGCCCATCACCCCCCTTTCTATCCCGTCGCTCTTCCAAACACTTTTCCAAATTCCCTCCCTTCCCTCACCGCTCTGCAAACCCATTTTCACCTCCCTCCTCCCAACCCCATCCTTCGCCTCTATCGAACACTGCAACCAGGCGAACACCCCAAGCTGCTGCATGTCAAAACGCACACCTACATAGCTCCAATAGACATAGCCAAGAACTCGCAGTCAACATGCGAATTGCCCGCCTTCATAATCCCCCTTTTCGCTCCCCACCCTCCCCTTTCCCCACTCCTCTTCCGGGCCGCCCTCTCCCTCCCCTCTCTTCCCCCGATCCCTCCTTTTTTTACAGGCGAGCGCTGCAAGCTGCGTGCCGGAACGCCCAACTACATTGCCCCAGAAGTCATTGCGAAGAACTACGGCGCAGAGGCAGACGTGTGGAGCGCGGGGGTCATCCTTTACGTGCTACTTTGCGGGTTACCCCCGTTTTGGGGGGATACAACAGAGGACGTGTTCAAGAGCATCCTGTGGCAGGAGCTGGACTTCGAAACAGAGCCATGGCCGGTCGTGAGCACTGCTGCGAAAGATCTGGTCAGGAGGATGCTGACGAGGAAATACGACCGGCGAATAACCGTGTCGGAAATTCTGAGTAAGTTGGGGGTTGGTCTGAGGGGGGTGGGGAGGGGTGACTTCTGGGTTGTCCAGGTGTATTTTGAGTCGACTCAAAATACACTTGGTCGAGGGGGGGGGGGTGACTTCTGGGTTGTTGTGGGAAGAGGGACTGTGGGTGAGGGGAAGAGGGAAGGGTGGTGGGGGAGGGAGGGTTGGGTGGTGGGGAGGGGGAGGGAAGGGAAGGTTGGGGAGGGGAGAGGGGGGAGGGGTGCTATGGGGGGAGGACGTGTTCAAGAGCATCTTGTGGCAGGAGAGGGAAGGGTGGTTGGTGGGGGGGGGGGAGGGGAGGGCGGGGAGGAGTGAGGGAGGGAGGGGCGTTCAAGAGCATCTTGTGGCAGGAGCTGGACTTTGAAACGGAGCCATGGCCGGTTGTGAGCACTGCAGCTAAGGATCTGGTCAGGAGGATGCTGACGAGGAAATACGATCGGCGAATCACCGTGTCGGAAATTCTGAGTGAGTTGGGATTGGGAGGGATGAGTTTTCTACTGTTGGGAGAGTGGGGTTTGGGGGGGTGAGTTTTGAGGCGAGGCAAGGAGAGTGTGAGTGAGGGGAGGAACATCAGCATGAGATGATCATGGGGGAGTATTGAGTGGTTGGGAGGGATTGGGGAAAAGGGGTGATGGGGGAGTGGGTGAGAAATCTGGAAGCTGGGAGTGAGAAGAGAGAGAGCAGTGCTGGTTAATATGTTTTTCCACCAACCTCACACTCAACCATATATTCTCGTGCTGTTAGTTGCATACAGTCTAGACAAACTCACATATACTCTGAACCATACACACAGATACACATACACTCACACATTCTCACATGGGCACTCTCTTCACCCCTCCCATTTTCATAGATGCATTCACAGACGTTGATTGTCTTCCACCCACGGATAAGAACAAATAACATCAATTCCTTCCCCACCCCATCGCAATCTCGTCCCGTACTTAACATCTTTCCTTGCCCCTTGCCTGTTTTACAGTCACGCTATACCCTTACCCCTCCTTATCCCATCAAAATTCCGCCCAGCCCCCCTTCATGCTATTTTTGTAGAAACCTCTTGCCCCTCCCGTCCCCATCCATCATACCCCTGACTCAACCCTTTTCCCTTCTGAACATTAAGCCTTCTCCCCTCCCTTTCCCCATCCATTATTCGGGACCCATCGCCCTCCCATCCCATCAACCTAAGTCCCTCCTTCCCTCATCCCATCTCAATGCATCTCCCCCCTCCCCTCCCCCATTCACCCCCCAGAGCATCCGTGGATCAAGGCTCTGACATGAGAGCAGCTAACAGGCTGATCAACGTAATCAACGGCTGAGGTCGAACCATAAACGATGGACACAGACTGGCAATGAAGAGAAGGGGGGTGAAGTGAAGGAGGAGGGGTTTGGTGAGTGATGAGGGGAGGAGGGGGAGAGAAGAGGGGGTGTGGAGGGTAAGGGGGAGGAGCGGGTTTGTTTAGCAGAACTGCCACCTACACGAACACCAGGATCAACATGCATTGGATAAGGTGTTGTTTTTGGGGAGGGTGGTAATTCTGAGGTTAGCAAGTCACACAAATAGCCCTCCCAAAGGCCAGCCTTTTTTTTTTGGTCTATGCAGGGTTTTATAACTTCATGCAATTTTGAAGCTGACTGTTATGTGGTCATAGTGAAATGTTGTAACCCAACTCAGGTCAGCAAATGATCCACCACTGGCCTCATCCACCACCAATCATTCGGTGACTCAAGGCCCCTGAGGTCGGCCGGCTACCAAAACCAACAAGGGTGTTGGCAAAACCAGGGGGGAAGGGTGTTGAAATGTGGTATTTGTATACTTTTAGGGCATGTTCCCACGGCCACCTTATCAGGGACACCTCATATCAGCTTCGCATTTTTGACTGGTAAAATTCGCTAAGGTTTTCGGGTTTAGGGAAATTTCATTGTGTTTTGACGCGAGCCTGATAAGAGGTTGGCCTGATAAGGGGTTGTAGGAACTGTCAAAGTATATTGATGCTTGCTGTGTGTAGGCTGTAGTGGGGTAGCCCATAAGGGGTACAACCCAAATTAGGATTAGCATTCGTACCCACATCTGTTCTCAATGCATTCATTCATGCTCCTAGTTTCTAACATGGTTTCAGAGCAGGTCCTGCTCCAGCACCGTTCTTGTTAGGGCCCACCGATCGTACCCTGCCCGTAGCGCTGCCTTGCCCTGCCCTGCCCTGCGTCGCGCTGCCCGCGCACGCCCTGCCTGCGTCGCGCCCCACCCGCGCACGCCTCTGCCCCACGTCGCGCTGCCCACGTGCGCCCTGCCCTGCGTCGCGCCGCCCCGCGCACGCGCTGCTCTGCCCAGCGTGCGGCCTGCGCACGCCCTGCACGCGTCACGCAGCCCTCGTCTGCCCTGCCCTGCCCGTCGCGCCGCCTGCGTCGCGCGGCCCGCTTACCCCCTGCCCAGCCCGTCGCGCAGCCCGCACACGCCCCGACCTACGTCGCGCTGCCCGCGCCCGCCGTCTCCTTCGTCGCGCCGCCCCGCGCACGCCCTGCTTTGCCCGCGCGCCGCCCTGCTGACCGCGCGCGGCCCTTTTTTTTCTGCCCACGCGCTGCCCTGCCAGCCGCGCGCCGCCCCTGCCTGCCGCGCGCTGCTCCTGCTTACCTGCGCGCCGCCCGTTTGCAGCCCGTGCGCCGCCTTTGCCTGCCAGAGCGCCGCCCTCTGCAGCCCGCGCGCTACTATTTCTGCCCGTGCGGCGCTCTGCCCTGCCTGTGCACTGCCCTGCCCTGCCCTACGCGCCACACTGCTCTGCTAAGCTGTGGCCTCTCTCAGTGTTCTCGAGTTTGATCCTGAGGGCCATCCTATCCAGTTCGAGACGTGGCTTCATGACCTACAGCTGTACCTGCTGAGCGATTCTAAGGATAATGTTTCACTGTTTGACTACACGTCAGAAACCTGTCCTGCCCCTCCCGACACAGCTGATAGTGCGACTCGATAACAGTGGCTTACCCATAACGCTGCTGCTCGCCTAGCCATTCGCAACCACTTGCCGTAAGCCGAACGCGCTCACTTTGGCCAGCCTAAGACTGCGAAAGCCCTGTACGATGCTGTAGTCGCCCGCTACTCTTCCCCTGCCACTGCAGCTCTCGGCCGCCTTATACTGCCCTACCTGTTTCCCGAGCTGTCCTCCTTTGCCACAGTAGCGGACCTCATTACCCACCTTCGCACTACCGACGCTTGCTACCGCGCTGCCCTCCCAGCCGAGTTCGTCCCCAAGAACGAGCCCCCGATTTCCATCACTCTCTACTTTTTAGTCACTCGCCTCCCTGACTCTCTTCGCGCAGTCAGGGACCACTTTCTCGCCCTTAACCCCACCAAGCTCACTATCAACCTGCTCAAGGAGCACCTCCTTGCAGCTGAGACTAGTGTAGTCGCTGTAGGTGCTACTCGTGGCACTCCTCGCACGCCCTTCTTTGAGGGGTGCTCCCCCTCCCCCCTTGCCCCCTCTGTTGCTTCTGCTGCTGCTGCTGTCGACTTCCTTGGTGCTGAGGAGGTCGGTGCTGCTTCTGCGCCTAGTGGGAAGTGCCGCAGCGGCAAAGGCAAGGGAGGCAAGAGCGGTGGGGGGGGGGGGGGGGGGGGGGGGGGGGGGAGGCGGTGGAGGCGGTGGAGGTGGCGGCGGTGGCGGTGGGAGTGGTGGCGGGAGCGGGGGAGTCGGTGGCGGCGGTGGCGGCAACGGTGGGGGTGGCGGTGGTGGTGGTCGTGGCGGCAGTGGGGGTGGTGGCGGCGGAGGGAGTAGTGGCGGCGGCAGTGGTGGTGGTCGGACTGGAGCAGTTCAGCGGCAGCAGCAGCAACGTCCCCGCGAGACCCTTACGCCCCAGCAGCTTCGTGAGTGGCTTTTTCAGCGTGGGGCGTCTGGGAGTAGTGGTCGCTGCCCGTACGTCATTCGCACAGGTGACCGCGCTGGTCAGACGTGTGGGAAGTTTCACACCCAGCATCGCTGCTTCTCCCGCCTATACGATGCTAGGCGCACTGAGTTTGGCGAGGAGGTTGAGATGCTCTGTTGGGCAGAGCTGCTTAGGTCTGGTGTTGATATCTTTGCTCTTGACTTTGATGCTATCATTGCTGGCCTGTATGCTCTGCCTGTTAGTGCTGAGGGTGACTGTTACTTGTGTGTGCCGCCTGACCCAGGTATAGAGGCTGCTGCTCTAGGTGCTAGTGAGTCTGCTCTCTCTGGTACTGCGCCTGCTGCGGTCTTGCACACCTTCACCCTTGACTCAGGTGCTTCTCGCTGTTTCTTTCACGACAGTACCACAGTCAAACCCCTCACTAGACCCGTTGCAGTTTCCCTGGCTGACCCCTCTGGGGGCCCGGTTCTTGCATGGTCCTCCACTGTTCTCCCGTGTCCGGCGGTTCCGTCCGGCTCACTGTCAGGTCTCCACCTCCCCTCGTTCTCGACGAACTTGGTGAGTAACGCAGTCCTTCAGGATGCATGGGTTGATACCTTTACCCCTGGAGGCCAGCGTGTGGCGATCTGTACGTGCTCCCGGACTGGCCGTCACCTGGCCACGTTCACCCGTCGGCCTGGGTCGAGTCTGTACACACTGACTACCGCGCCCCCTCAGGTTGCTGCGTCTGCTCAGGTGTCCACGTCAAGTCAGGTAGCAGCCCCCTGCTCGTGTCGCCTCCTGTCGCACCAGACTCTCCTGTGGCACCACCGCCTTGGTCACCCCTCCCTGCCACGACTTCGTGGCATGCACTCCCGCCTACTTATCTTTGGTCTTCCCAGGTCTCTGCCTTCCCTCCCACCCTCGCCTGCCCCGCCCTGCGTTCCTTGCGTCGAGGGGCGGCAGCGTGCCGCTCCTCACTCCTCCTCGTTTCCCCCGACGACTGCTCCCCTGCAGACTCTCCACATGGACGTGTGGGGCCCAGCTCGCGTCTAGAGACAGGGCCGCGAGCGATACTTTCTGCTGGTTGTCGACGACTACTTGCGTTACACCACGGTCTTCCCCTTGCGTAGCAAGGGGGAGGTCCCTGATGTTTTGATCCCTTGGATCCGCGCTATTCGTCTCCAGCTCCGCGAGCGGTTCCGCACGGACCTTCCCGTCCTGCGTCTGCACTCTGACAGAGGTGATGAGTTCTCCTCCGACCTCTTGCGGGACTTTTGTCAGGGGGAGGGCATCCTCCAGTCGTTCACGCTTCCGGCCTCCCCGCAGCAGAATGGGATTGCAGAGCGCCGCATTGGCTTAGTCATGGATGTCGCTCGTACCTCCACGGTCCATGCGGCTGCTCCCCATTTTCTGTGGTCGTTTGCGGTCCGGTACGCTGCACATCAGCTCAACCTCTGGCCCCGTGTCTCCTTGCCGGAGACCTCGCCCACATTGCGTTGGACGGGGGAGGTTGGCGATGCGTCGCGGTTCCGGGTTTGGGGTTCTCATGCCTTTGTCCGCGATACCACCGCGGACAAGCTCTCCCCTCACCCCAGCGTCTTCCTTGGCTTTCCCCCTAATGCGCCTAGCTGGCAGTGTGCTCTTGGCACGGACGTCCTTGAGGACAGGCAGGAGGACTTTGAGTGTCTCGCGGCTGCTTGCACCTGAGGGAGACCCGGATGCACTGGACAACCCGACCCCGGATGGGAGTGTCTTGCGGCTGCTTGCACTAGAGGCGATTTCGGGTCCCTACTCCTCTCAGTGGCAGACAGCCATGGACGCAGAGATGGCATCCTGGAAGTCCACAGGCACTTACGTCGACGCAGTTCCCCCTCCTGGGGCGAACATAGTCGATGGCATGTGGATCTTCCGAATGAAGCGGCCGCCGGGTTCTCCGCCTGTCTTCAAGGCTCGTTACGTTGCTCGAGGCTTCAGTCAGCGACAGGGAGTTGACTACTTCCAGACCTTCTCCCCTACCCCAAAGATGACCACTCTTCGGGTTTTGCTGCACGTTGCCGCTCAGCGTGACTACGAGCTTCACTCTCTTGACTTCAGCACAGCTTTCTTACAGGGCAGCCTGCACGAGGAGATCTGACTGCGCCGCCCACCGGGTCGTTTCCTGCTGGTACCCAGTGGAGCCTCCGGCGGCCAGTCTACGGTCTCCGCCAGGCGCCTCGTGAGTGGCACAACACACTGAGGACGACGCTTGCGGCTCTCGGGTTTGCTCCTTCGACTGCTGATCCGTCGCTGTTTCTGCGCACCGACACGTCGCTGCCGCCGTTCTACATCCTCGTGTACGTCGACGACCTGGTCTTTGCCACTGCTGACACTGAGGCACTGGCCCTTGTGAATTCGGAGCTGCAGAATAGACAAACGTGCACAGACCTGGGTGAACTACGCAGCTACCTTGGCTTGCAGATCACCCGGGACAGAGCACGGCGCACCATCACCCTGACTCAGTCACACATGGTGCAGCAGGTCCTTCAGCGCTTCGGCTTCCAGTTCTCCTCACCACAGTCCACTCCTCTGTCTACCGGTCGCTCGCTCTCAGCTCCACCTTCGGACGAGTCCGTAGAGCTGAGTGGCCCGTATCCAGAGCTTGTGGGCTGCCTCATGTACCTGATGACCTGCACGCGACCTGACCTTGCGTACCCTCTTAGCATCCTGGCTCGCTACGTTGCGCCTGGGAGACACCGGCGAGAGCACTGGGAGGCTGCTAAGAGGGTGTTGCGCTACTTGTGCAGTACATCGGGTTCGGGGCTGGTGCTTGGAGGACAGGGTCGAGTTGTCCTCACTGGACACTCAGACGCCTCTTGGGTTGACGACCTGGCTACGCAGCGGTCGTCACAGGGTTACACCTTCAGCCTTGGCTCCGGCTCTGTTTCTTGGTGGTCTACCCGCTCGTCTTCTGTTCTCAGCTCCAGTTGTGAGGCTGAGATCTACGCAGGAGCCATGGCTGCACAGGAGTTACGCTGGCTCACCTACCTGCTGACTGACTTGGGAGAGCGGCCTATTTCTCCTCCAGTTCTGTACGTAGACAACAAGGCCGCTATTGCCTTGTGTCAGGAGCACAGACTGGAGCACAGAACAAAGCACATCGCTCTGCGCTACTTCCTGGCTCGAGAGTTGCAGCAGCGTGGCCAGCTTCGTGTTGCTTACGTGGCCACTCGGGCCAACACAGCTGATATCTTCACCAAGGCACTTCCGTCTGGTGATCATCAGCGTCTGTGTACTGCTTTAGGCCTCGTGCCTACGTTTGCTCACTTGCTCACTGCGTGACTTTGCTTGTACTGTGATCTATATATATACTTGCATGCTTACTCTTGCTAGGTAGTGATCACTGTACTGTTTGCTCTCTTATATATATCTGCATGTGAACTGGCCTTGTGGCCATTTGCTTGTGCTCAGAATGTGTGGTGACTTCGTGATCCACCCTGAGCTTGCTTTGCTTTTCTTGGCTTGTCTTGTGACTGCTCGTTCTCCTCCACTTTGCCTATGGGGGTGTGTCAAACTATATTGATGCTTGTTGTGTGTAGGCTGTAGTGGGGTAGCCCATAAGGGGTACAACCCAAATTAGGGTTAGCATTTGTACCCACATCTGTTCTCAATGCATTCATTCCTGCTCCTAGTTTCTAACTGGAACATGCCCTTATAAATGCCTACAGTAGAGCCTACTATAGTTATCTTGGTTTTCTGCTTGGTAGTGCACCATTTGCTCATTTCTTTGACAATATATTGTATGCCCTCCATTATTGGAAACCCTCTTTTTGGCAAACTCACTCGTTCCTAGCTTGTGCCTTCCAAAACCCTTCGCCATGGTTCCTAATTTCCACCTACTATTTTGACATGGTATATTGAGAGCCTGGTTCGCCTATGCCTATTTTATTTTCACTCATGCCGCCCCGCGTCGCGCCCTGCGTCTCGCTGCCCGTCACGCTGCTGCCCGTGACGGCGAGTCGCGCGATGGCGCTAGCTACAGCCTCAGTACGGCCCCATCACGCCCCACTGGTCGAGCTAATCACAGCCCCGTTCGTTGCGCCTCTGCTGCTGATCCGAAGCGCCCACCAGCCCGCCTTCGAGCTTGCTTGCGCATTTGCCAGCGGCCCACCCGTGCGTCAGCGCGTCGCTCCAGCGACCGCCATTACGCTAGCGCACTGCACCAGCGCGAGCGCCAGCCCGAGCACCAGCGCCAGCGTGTACGCCGTTGCGCAGCCCGCTAGCGCACTCCAACGCGACCAGCAGCAACGCCTGCTCCACGCCAGAGCGCGAGCAGCAGTAGTAGCGTGTGTCGCCCCCCTCCCTTCCGCGGCTTCCACCGTGGGAGTGGGGGGGGGGGGGAGGAGGTGGCGGGAGTGTACTCGAAGGAACCAGCCGCTATTAGGAAATTGAATATGAAGTGATGAATGAACTATGAGACAATGAGGTACAAGTAGGAAACCCTAACTAGGGTTGTACTCTATACTGAGTACCTCACTGTAGCCTAGCAAAACTAAGAACATATAAATATGTTTTGAGACACCCCCCTAGGCAAAGTGAGGGGTAGCCAACACAACAAATGGTCACAAGACTAGTCAGGCAAGAGAACAAAGCAATGCAAAGCCCAGGGTGGATCTCAAGATCACCACTCGTTCTGAGCACAAGCAGGCGACCACAAGGCCAGTTCACATGCAGAGTTATAAAAGCACAAACAGTACAGTGATCACTACCTAGCAAGAGCAAGCATGCAAGTATATATATAAAGATCACATTATAAGACAAAGTCAAGCGACCAGCGATTGAGGCAGAGTAGGCACAAGGCCTAGAGCAGTGCAGAAACGCTGATGATCACCAGACCCAAGGGCCTTGGTGAAGATATCAGCAGTGTTGGCCTCAGAGGCCACGTAAGCAAGGCGCAGCTGACCACGCTACTGTAGCTCCCAAGCAAGAAAGTAACGAAGAGCAATGTGCTTCATCTGTGCTCCAGCCTCCGCTCGTGACACAAGGCCAGCATGGCCTTGTTGTCTACGTACAGAACTGGAAGAGAACGAGGCTTCTCCCCCAAGTCGGTCAGCAGGTAGGTCAGCCAGCGCAGCTCCTGTGCAGCCATAGCCCCGACGTAGATCTCGGCCTCATAGCTAAAACTAAGCACAGAAGACGAACGAGTGGACCTCCACGAAATAAAGCCAGAGCCAAGACTGAAGGTGTAACCCTGTGACGACCGCTGAGTCGCCTGGTCGTCAGCCCAAGAAGCGTCGGAGTGTCCAGTGAGTACAACTGAACCCCGTCCTCCAAGCACGAGCCCTATGCCCGATGTACTGCACAAGTAACGCAGTACCCTCTTAGCAGCATCCCAATGCACCTTTCGGTGTCTGCCAGGAGCCACATAGCGAGCAAGGAGGCTGAGAGGGTACGCGAGGTCAGGCCGTGTGCACGTCATCAGGTATATGAGGAAACCCACGAGCTCTTGATACGGACCACTCGGCTCTACGGACTCGTCCAAAGGTGGAGCTGAGAGCGAGTGACCTCTAGGAAGAGGAGTGGGCTGTGGCGAGGAGAACTGGAAGCCGAAGCGCTGAAGGACCTGCTGCACCATATGTGACTGAGTCAGAGTGATGGTGCGCCGTGCTCTGTCCCGGGTGATCTGCAAGCCAAGATAGCTGTGCAGCTCACCCAGGTCAGTGTCTGTGTGTCTCTTCTGCAGCTCCGACTTCACGAGGGTCAGTGCCTCAGTGTCAGCAGTAGCAAAAACCAAGTCGTCGACGTACACGAGGATGTAAAACGGCGGCAGAGAAGTGTCAGTGCGTAGAAACAGCGACGGGTCAGCAGTCGAAGGAGCAAACCCAAGAGCCGCAAGCGTCGTCCTCAGTGTGTCGTGCCACTCGCGAGGCGCCTGGCGGAGACCGTAGACCGGCCGCTGAAGGTGCCACTCAGTACCCGCAGGAAACGACCCAGTGAAGCCAGGTGGGCGGCGCAGCCAGATCTCCTCGTGAAGGCTGCCCTGCAACAAAACTGTGGAGAAGTCGAGGGAGTGCAGCTCGTAGTCACGCTGTGCTGCAACGTGCAGCAACACCCAAAGAGTAGTCATCTTCGGGGTGGGGGAGAAGGTCTGAAAGAAGTCGACCCCCCATCGCTTACTGAAGCCTCGAGCAACGTAACGCGCCTTGAAGACAGGCGGGGAACCCGGCGGCCGCTTCATTCGGAAGATCCACATGCCATCGACTATGTTCGCCCCAGGAGGGGGAACCTCGTCGACGTAGGTGCCTGTGGACTTCCAGGATTCTATCTCCGCGTCCATGGCTGTCTGCCACTGAGAGGAGTACTCACCCGCAATCGCCTCAGCGTAAGTGCGCGGGGTAGGGATGTCAAGTGCATCCGGGTCTCCCTCAGGGCAAACCAGCATGGATGCGAGACGAGGTAAAACGGCCGCAAGACACTCAAGCTCAAACTGCCTGTCCTCAAGGACGTCCGTGCTAAGGGCACACTCACCCCCGACGGAGGACAGTCAGATTCCGACTCAGTGACAAAGACGACACGCAGCAGCAAAGTCAACAAGCTTAGCAACTAAGGCAGTCGCAGGAGTAGACTCGAAGGATGGGTCAGTGACAATAGTAGCCAAGAGACGAGTGACAGTTGGACTAGCAGCACGAGCAAGGGCAACACGCTGTGGAGCAGAGGAGGGACGAAGTGCCATAGTGTGAGTGCCGGGGACTGGTGGAGGAAAAGGACGGGAAACACGACGAGCACGGCGAACAAGGGAGGCAGGACGAGACGCAGGCTCACGACGCTTTGTCAGGGAGTCCGGCTGCTCAGTGTAAGGAGAAGGAGCAGGCAGTGGAGATTCTGGCGGTAACTATGTCTGAGACGGGTCAGGCGGTGGACACAGTAAGGGAGGAGTAAGGCCAGTGGAAGACGGAAGACTAAGAACCTGACGAAGTGCCGAGCCAGGCGGTGGTGAGGACGAGTGCGGCTGTGGGTAGAAAAACGGTCGGCGCAGGGCAGTATCCGTACAGTCAGCAACTCCAGTACCTCCAGCACCTCCAGTACCACCAGCTCCAGCAGCACCAGCAGCTCCAGCGCCTCCAGCTCCAGCAGCACCTCCAATGCCAGCAGCACCAGCACCTCCAGCACCTCCAGCACCTCCAGCAGCTCCAGCAGCACCAGCAGCTCCAGCGCCTCCAGCTCCAGCAGCACCTTCAGTACCAACAGCAGTAGCATCTCCAGCGCCTCCAGTACCTCCAGCTCCAGTAGCACCAGCACCTCCAGCTCCAGCACCTCCAGCACCAGCAGCTCCAGTACCTCCAGCACCAGCAGCTCCAGTACCTCCAGCACAAGCAGCTCCAGAACCTCTCGGACCTCCAGCTCTAGCACCTCCAGCACCAGCAGCTCCAGCTCTGGCACCTCTAGTGCCAGCAGCTCCAGTACTTCCAGCCCCAGCAGCACCACCAGTACCAGCAACACCTCCAGCACCAGCAGCTCCAGCACCTCCAGCACCAACAGCAGCTCCAGCACCAGTAGCACCTCCAAAACCAGCAGCACCAGCAGCACCTCCAGCACCAGTAGCTCTAGCAGCACCTCTAGCACCAGCAGCTCCAGTAGGACCTCTAGCACCACCACCACCAGCACCACCAGCACCAGCAGCACCACCACCAGCACCACCAGCACCTCCAGCACCAGCAGCACCTCCAGCACTAGCAACTCCAGTGTCTAGGAAACTCCAAGCTCCGGCACCAGAGCGGCCGCGCCGAACGACCCACTCACGAAGCTGCTGCGGTGAGAGTGTCTCGAGTAGACTAGGCGGCTGCTGTTGTCCAACGCCATGACCTACAGCAGGAGCACCCACAGCCCCACCACTAGAAGGACTCGCAGCACCCCCAGTCTCAGCACCCCCAGAGTCCTCGCCCCCAGTGGCACCACCCCCAGCAGCACTAGTGTCCACAGCGACAGGCTGCAGAGGCGGCGAAGACGATCGAGGCGAAAAACCAGGAGGGGTCTCCAAGCGTGGAGAGCGGCGAGTGGCCGTCGTGTTGTTAGCGGCGGGGTCACCCCCCTCAGCGGGGCCACAAGAGTCAGACGAGATCTCTAAAGGCTCAACCAAGGGGGGTGGGTCTACCTGAGACACACCTGAGGGAGCAGGACCCTGTGGGGGGAGGGGGTCTACCGAGGGGGGAACTGGTACTAGGAAGAGAGGCGCCAGCGGGACCGGGTGGGACGCGTGCGGGTGGAGCCTGTAGAAACAAACAGACTCGTCAAACGTGACCACCTGGGAGGAAAGGACACGTCGCGAGGCAAGGTAGTAAAACTGCCACGGCGGGGCGTCAGTGGGAAAGCCCAGGAAGGCGCAGCGAAGAGTGCGTGGAGAGAGCTTGCTCGCGGTGGTATCGCGAACAAGGGAGAGCTCGCCCCAGACCCGAAACATCGACGCATCACCAACCTCTCCCGTCCAATGGAGAATGGGCGAGGTGTCTGGCAAAGGGACACGGGGCCAGAGGTTGAGCTGATGCGCGGCGTACCAGACCGCAAACGGCCACAGAAAATGGGGAGCAGCCGCATGGATCATGGAGGTACGAGCAACCTCCATGATCAAGCCAATGCGACGCTCAGCAACCCCATTCTGTTGCGGAGAGGCCGGAAGCGTGAACGACTGGACGATGCCCTCGTCTCGATAGAACTCCGCAAGGAGGCCGGAAGAGAACACACTGCCCCTGTCAGAGTGCAGACGCAGGACTGGAAGGTCGTGCTGAAACCGCTCGCGCAGTTGGTTACGAGTAGCGCAGATCCAGGGGATCAAAACACTGTGGGCATCCGCCTTGCTGTGCAAGGGGAAGACCGTGGTGTAGCGCGTGTAGTCGTCAACGACCAGCAGGAAGTAGCGCTCCTGGCTCGTTCCACCGACGGGGGCCGGATGGGCCCCACACGTCCATGTGGAGAGTCTGCAGAGGAGCAGTGGTCAAAGTGAGGAGTGAGGAGCGGCGCGCTGCCGTCCCTCGACGCAGGGAAGGCCCCGGGGGGGCAAGCGAGCATGGGAGGTGGGGGAGGGACCTGGGAAGGCCAGAGACGAGGAGACGGGAGTGCATGCTGCGTAGACGCGGCAGAGAGGGGTGATCGAGTCGGTGGTGCCAGAGGAGAGTCTAGTGGGAGAGTACCCGGCACGAGCACGACGCAGCGAACTGACCAGGCGCAGACACCTGACTCGACGCCGCCACCTGACCGGACGCAGCCACCTGTGCAGACGCAATGGTCAAGGTGTACAGACTGGACCCAGGCTGCCGTGTGAACGTAGCAAGGTGACGGCCAGTCCAAGAGCACATATAGATCACCACACGCTACCCTCCGGGGATAAAGGTATCAACCCATGCATCTTGAAGGACTGTGTTGCTCACCAAGTTCGTCGAGAACGAGGGGAGGTGGAGACCCGAAAGAGAGTCGGAGGGGACTGCCGGACACGGGAGGATAGTGGAGCCAGGAGGTTGCAACGACCGGACCCCCAGAGGGGTCAGCCAGGGAGACTGGGACAGGTGCAGCGAGAAGTGTGACGGTGGTGCAATCACGATAGAAGCAACATGACGCACCAGATTCAAGTGTGAAAGTGTGCAAGGCCTCAGCTGAGGCAGTAGACGCACTAGTGGCAGACTCACTAGCACCTGTGGCAGCAGACGCGCTAGCACTTCTGTGGCAGCAGACATGCTAGCACCTAGAGTGGCAGCAGACTCTCTAGTACCTAGAGCAGCAGCACCGACAGTACCAGAGACACGTCGCTGAGAAAACCACTCCCGAGGCTGCTGCGGCAAGGGGATCTCCGGTTGACTCTATTGTCGCCGCTGTCAAATACCTCCAGGATCATATCCTCCACCATTAGGACTGCCTCGCTGAACGACCCACTCACGAAGCTGTTGCCGCGATAGAGAATCCGGGTGAGGCAGCTGCTGTTGTCTACCGACAGCCGTTGCTACTACCGTGATAGTGGCCATGACAGGGAGTGGCAGTCAGTAACAGCGGCGCAAGGGCGTCAGAAGTGACTGGTGTAGCTGCAGCTGCAGCAGTAGCGGTAGTCCCTGCAGTAGTAGGGCAGCGCACAGGCTGTAGGGCAAGGCAGCGTGCGGGCTACTGGGCAGGGTGGCGCGTGAGCTGCAGGGCAGGGCAGTGCGCGGGCTGCAGGGCTGAGTAGGCAGGGCAGCGCGTGGGCTGCAGGGCGTGTGGGCAGGGCAGCGCAGCGTGCAGGCTGCAGGGTAGGGCAGTGCGCGGGCTGCAGGGCAGGGCAGCGCGCGGGCTGCAGGGCAGGGCAGCGCACGGGCTGCAGGGCAGGGCAGCGCGCGAGCTGCAGGGCAGGGCAGCGTGCGGACTGCAGGGCAGGGCAGCGAGCAGGCTGTAGGGCAGGGCAGCGCGCGAGCTGCAGGGCAGGGCAGCGTGCGAGCTGCAGGGCAGGGCAGCGCGCGGGCTGCAGGGCAGGGCAGCGCGCGGGCTGCAGGGCAGGGCAGCGCACGGGCTGCAGGGAAGGGCAGCGCGCGAGCTGCAGGGCAGGGCGGCGCGCTAGCTGCAGAGTTGCAGGGTGCACGGGCGCGCGGGCTATAGGGCGCGCGGGAAAAACGTCGCCTAGGGGCCCGATTTGAGCAGGAAAAACGGCCTATCTAGAGGCGCGATTCGGGCAGAGAAAACGGCTCGCCTAGGGGTGCGATTCGAGCAGGAAAAACGGCTCTCCTTGGGGCGCGATTCGGGCAGAAAAAACGGCCAGCCTGGGGGCGCGATTCGGGCAGGAGAAACGGTCTGCCTAGGGGGGCGATTTGGGCAGGAAAAACGGCCTAGCTAGAGGCGCGATTCGGGCAGGAACAACGGCCAGCCTAGGGGCGCGTACGGACAGGAAAATGGGCAGAACGGAACTAACGGTGGGCCCTAAACGAGTGGTCATACGGATGGACCTGTTCTGAAACCATGTTAGGAAGTTAACTATGCAGTGATAAATGAACTTTGAGACAATGAGGTACAAGTAGGAAACCCTAAGGTTATATTCTATACTGTGTACCTCACTGCAGCCTAGCAAAACTAAGAACATATGCATATGTTTTGACAGCCGCCGCCCTCCTCTCTCCTCTCTCTCCCTCCAGCGCCTTTCGCTGTGGGGGAAGGGGGGAAGGGTGAGGGGGTGGCGAGAGAGATTTCGCCAAGCCAGCAGCCGCCCCTCCTCTCTCTCTCTCACTGCCACGCATGCCGCTGTGGGGGGGAGGGTGAGGGGGTGTCGGAAGTCAGTTGGGCATCTGCATTTGCAACAGATTGTCAGCGTGACACCTCCTGCTGCACCTGCCGCCACTTGCACCGTCTGCTGCTGCCTGCTGCAGGGGCCTGCAGGTGCTCCCGTCGAGCCATTGCTGTCCTGCTGCACGTTGCAGCCACAGAGCCTGCTCCTCAGGCGACCTGCCGCCGCCTGCACCTGCTGCTGCATCTGCCGTGGTTGTGCGTTTGCTGTATTTCGCTCCGCCACAACTTCACCTGCTGCTGCTCCTCCTGCTGCTGCTGCTGCTGCTGGTGCTGCTGCTGCTGCTGCTGCTGCTGTTGCTGCTGTTGCTGCTTTGTATGCAATTTGTGTACCCCTGCAGGCGGTGTGCTGCACACAGCTCTAATTGTATGCATTTAGGGGGTGTGTTGAAATGTATTTGTATACATTTATAAATGCATATAGTTGAGCCTACGGTAGTTATCTTAGTTTCCTGCTTGGTGGTGCACCATGTGCTCATTTCTTTGACTATATATTGCATGCCCTTTATCATTGAAAACCCTCTTTTTGGCAAACTCTCTCGTTCCTATCTAGTGCCTCCCAAAACCTTTCGCCATGGTTCCTAAATACCTACTATTTTGACAAATGGGTGGTAAATAATGCGGGACATCAATAATTGCTACAGCATATACAGTAGCACACATAAAAAAACCAACCCAACCCAACGATCAGCGCACCCCTGTTAACAAGATTCGACGCTGTTGGGCAATCTGGATCTAATAAACACTTACCGCCTTTAACGTTGTCGTAATGTTATACCGCCAAGATACCGTACATTTACAGCGTTTGTGTGGCGCTCGCTTCTCCCATTGGATGACGAATTATAAAATTTAGTTGTTGGACTCGTCAGAGATATGAATGAATCATAAATACTAGGCTCTACTTTTTATCAACACACCTAGTTTGAACTTTAATGGGAAATATCCATGTCAACATTAGATGAGGATTTGTAACTGCTCTTATCTAAAAGGATAGTACAGTTGTTCTCGTTTAAAGTCCGACGGAGAAACACGCCGCGCGCGGACTATATGTCAAAATGTCCGAAACCCCGGGCAAACGGGACCCTATAGTCCCAAATTCGAGAAAATTGCATGAAAAGCGGTTTTTTGTCTCTACTGGTTGTTGTTTTTTGTCATATACGTACGTATGGACCGCGCTTGCTTCAAGTCGAACGGTTTTACGCGTTATCAGTGATGCGTGAAAAACGGGCAGAAATAAACAACATCGATTATGTTTGATGCCATAATAAGTTTGTCTTTTTGTTTTTCCTTCCTGTCAGCGAGATTACTGAGATGTCATCGTGGAGCGCGCTAGGAATCGCGCGACGGGAATAAGAAACAAGCGCGGTCAAGAGAAACAAAAAATATCAGTTGTAAATGTTTACTTCAAAACAAAACTGCCCTTTTTAGCATTCTCCGTAAATGTTCAAGGCACTTATACGTGCAATGAACCTGGTCAAAAAAGGGACTGTAGAGGAGGGGCCACACCTAGGAATTAAAGGAAAAAGCTCCTCATTCTGAAAACGGGACTTTGTGAGCGCGGGACGTTATAGCGGAACCATTTGTACATCGGAGCAGCTGGACAACACGACCCCCTTTGAAAACGAAATGGATATCTTCCTCAACGGGTCATTTTGAAGATCCGTGACTGGTTCAACAAGAGCTTCACCAATCCGGGGCCTCAGGGCTTTATCTCAATGTGTACCGCTGACATCAACCTTCACGCTTTCCACCTGTAAAGCAAAAGTGCCTGCTTGCGTGGCAGAAGATTTTTGTATTGGTTCCACCTCTGGGTTTTCCTGGCAAACTTGTGAGCAAGGACTTCTTGTGCCGGGAATCAGAATGACAATCACGATTGGGGCTGCCCTGAAACGTGACGGAACAGAAAATACAAGACAATGGCAAGATTTCTTACACTTCAGGGTAGTGTATTAGAAGCTTGCGTGGTCATGTCGGGGTTTCTACTGTTCTGTACACTGCAAAAATGTTTAGCCTCTTGTGAAGTTGTTGAGATAGCCATGTGGAAGTTTTGGGTCGGCCAATAACCGAGGCACATGGCTTGATTTGGTAGGACAGGCTGTCACGCAAAGTTGGCGTGGTGGCGTTGAACAGTTTACAGTATTCCTTGGGGTTTTTGCAGCCTGGATTGCAAGCTGCACTCACTCATATGGGTGCAGGATGACATCACATCCAATCTCCCGACCTTGAATCCCACCGGCTGACCATGTTTCCTTCGGTGACCGTGGACCGAAAAAAACTGCAATTTAGCTTTTGAGAGGGCTAAAACTGCAATGATGTGTACACAAACACACCATGAAGGACCGAATTGTAACTGCCCCCTCTAAACAAACACACAATGAAGGTGGGCAACACACAGCAGCTGCATGAGCGTTATGCAGTGTCAAAATCCGGGCCAGCTCCGCACGGATCCATCCACGCTGGCTCTGTCAAATCCGCGTTTATCCGCCGTTTTGACAAGATTTTGATTGAACTGAGTTACAGGGGCAGCCCAGAACAAATGAACGCCACGATTTTCCCATTGTGCTGGGGAAAGCGAAAGCAAAACGTCAGTCGCGAACCAACGATATGCGCTGTTCACGTCTAGGCGCTGCCCGCATGTGCTTCCCATGCCCACTGTGTACAAGTATCCAATCCACTCTGCATCGTCGATTCTTGTTGAGATGTTCCGCCATTTCTCTTCGAACAGACCGGACTCTGACACAACAAACTTGGTCATTTCCATGACCCAAATCAGCCCGAGCGAGCTGACTTGTTCCATTCCACCCCACCACAACGGTCTGACAACAATCTTCTTGCCTCCACCTCTTGGGTGCCTGCTATTTCTCCATCAGCTCAGTTCCTTCTCACAACTGCTCGAACACTCAACCCTTGACAACCTCCTGCTCTAACAGTACATGTATTGTGCACCAGGGGTGTGATTCCTCAAAGCCTTTCTCCCAATTCGTTCGTCCAACAGAAGCCATAACCTCTGTTCCCTGTTTGCGCCTCCTGTTCGCAGTATCTAAAATAGGCTAATATACGAAAAGTTCTCTCGAGGTGGGTTCGTTCCCCCTGGCGCACGAGAAACACTAGACTCTGACAACGGATGGCTGCAGCTGCTGCTAGCGGCTGGGACGACACCACCGCGCCGCATATGAACAAGTACGCCATGTTTGCTCCCGGAACCGACCGCACCATCAGCAAGGAGGAATGGCGCCGCCAGCAGGCGACGCTGATTAAAGCCATCGACCCTGAATTTTCGGGCAGCCTCGTGTGCCCCGTAACTGTCCGAAACTGGCGGAAACTCGAAGCCAGCGCCGCCACGTCAACTGCCGACAACGGGGCGGCAGACCTGTCGGATTTCAACGGCATGACGGCTGCTGCTGATCCGATGGCGGCGGCGAGTAAACCGACGCCTCCGCCAAGTGCAGAGCGCATATCAGCAGGCTACTACGCGCCCTCTGCGTCGTCGTCTACCCCCACCTCTTCCGTCTCCACCTTCACCGATTCCACCGCGTCTGGCGCGTCAAGCGCGTCGCTTTCCCCCAGCCCGCCTCCCCCGGGTGCGCTCAACGTTCCCCCTTCCCCCAGTGCCGCCACCGCACCCGCCGCCGCGCCCGCTGCCGCGCCCGCCGCCGCACCCGCCGCCCCCGGTAGTACCAACACGTCGGCTGCCAGCTCCCCCGCTAACTCGGGAAAGCTCCCGCGCGCGCGCATGTCGCTCGCGCAGCAGATTCGCGAGCAGCAGATGAACTCGGGCAGATTTAAACCCCTCGTTTCGGGCAGATTCCGCGACGGGGCGTCGGACAGTGGGCGGTTTCCCATGTCGCCCCTGGAACCGAATTCGGGGCCCAACTCGGGGAAGTTCTCCGCAGTTTCGCCATCTTCCAGCCAGGGCAACTCGGGCGCGTTCCCCAGCCCCGCGGGGCACTACGCGACGAGATCGATGGGCGCGGACGGGGGGACCGGCGCAAGTGGGCCGCTCGCGATGGCGCAGCCGTCGGCGCTTTGGCGGCAGAACAGCGACGGGCATCGCATGGCGGGTGCGACGATGGAACAGAGTCGCATGGCGGAACAGAGTCGCATGGCGGAACAGGGTCGCATGGCGGGTGGTACGATTAATATGCAGCCGGGCCAGCAGGCTCCGCCGATGGGTTTCTGCATGGGCGCGCAGGGCATGGGCGCGCAGGGCACGGGCGCGCAAGGCATGGGCGCGCAGGGCATGGGCGCGCAAATGATGGGCGCTCCTGGCGCGACTGTGGGCGTTGTCCCTGCGATGAGCCCTCCTGCGATGGGTGGTCCGTCGCAGAGCAATAATCTGTCGCCGCGCGATATGATTCTTCTCCGCCCGAATAAGTGGAGCGGCGCCAACGTTGCGGATGCCCCCCTCCTCCCAACCTTCGGCTCATGCGCCCTTTCCGATAGTGAGTTCACCACTCTTACATACACAAGCAAATATTTATTTCTCCGAAAGTGTAGATTAAATTTAAAATTGGTGCATCTTGAGTTCATTTTTTTTCCCTTGTCGTATTGCCCCTTAACACTCATTTTCCTGTTACGCTTTCTCCTCATTACCCATGTTTTCCTCCCCGCAGCTGCCTCGCAATGCTCAAGCCACGATTCGTTCGCCTCGACTCCTCAGCTCTCTCGACCTGTTCCTTCCTTCGCGTCGCGCCCGCCAAACACGGGCAGCTGGGATGGCAGCAACGCAGATGACGACGAGGAAAAAGAGCTCGATTTCTCCTCAGTCCGCTCCGTTTGCCTTAATTTCGAGGAGGTTTTAGAAACGTGCGAGACGAAGGAGTTCAACCGAGTGCGAATCGAGACCATTGATATTGTCCCCTTAATTTCCGGGATGAAAAGCCCGTTCATGGCTGCAGCTGCCGCGAACCTTCCCGAGCACGTGCTGTATGCGCTGACGTTTTCCGGGTCGGATGATATTTACCTGCCCGGAGATGAGTCCGTTCTGAAACTTTTTCCGAGCCGGTTTCAGACGAGGTACTGGGAGCAGGAGCGGCGGAGGCAGGAGGAGAAGGCTAAGAAGGAGACTAAGATGTGGCAGTCATGGCAATCCCAAGGAAATGCGAATAAGCAGGAGCAACAGGTGTGGCAACCGCCACCATCACCTCACCAACAGCAACAGCAGCAGCCTCCGCAGCAACAGCAGTGGCAGCAGCAGCAGCCTCAGCAGCAGCAGCAGCAGCAGGGACAGCAGCAGCAGCAGCAGCCTACTCAGCAGCAGCAGTGGCAGCAGCAGCGACTGCAGCAGCAGCAGCAGCAGCCTCAGCAGCAGCAGCAGCAGCAGGGACAGCAGCAGCAGCAGCAGCAGCAACAGCAGCAGCAGCAGTGGCAGCAACAGCAGCAACAGCAGCCACAGCAGCCTCAGCAACAGCAGTGGCAGCAGCAACAACAGCAGCTGTCACAACAAAATTGGCAGCAGCAGCAGCAGCAGCAGCCCCCATTCCAACAGCAGCCCCCATTTCAACAGCAGCAGCAGGCCCCTCAGCACCATCAGCAGTGGCAGCAGCAGCAGGGACAGCCGCAGCAGCCTCAGTGGTAATCAGCTAGTGCAGTACCAGCTATGGCTCCAGTGCCGGGTTTCCAGCGTCTCTCCCCGTTGCTCGCCGCAATGGTACGGAAACAGCCGGCGCGGGACACGTGACAGCCCCAGCTGTAATTGAGGGACAAAAATAGCATAACAACCCACAGATTGCGCCGGGTGCAGTTATCTGGCTGTTAATCGCGAGTGCCAGGTTCTTAGCTGTTTCTTCCCCGCCTCTTGCTGCAATGGTAGCAGCTGGCACAGAAAAGCCCAGCCATAGCTCGAGTGGCTAAGGTAGCTAACACTGCCTGGAAGATACTGGAGGGTGTCGGTTGGTTGTGTAGGAAACATTTGTTTTAGTTAATCTGCTTGCTGCAGATAGTTGTGCAGGCAATGAGGTTTGTTGGGTCTTCTTTGTTGAATGGTGCCTTGTGATGTTATTGTTTCCGAATAAAGGATATGTGGAGCACCAGCTATGGTCCAGGAACTGATGAATTGTGCCAGAAGCTAGGTCAAAAGGTGGATTCTTCAAATTTTGCTCATTTGAAAGTCCTGCGAATATAGTCCATCTAAATCTGATTTGTGACATCGTATTGGAGTAGCTCTTTGGCGGGTGTAGCAGGCGGGAGCTGGATAAGTGCGGCGGCGATCCTTCGCGCGAAGCCTCGTCATGCCACGCAACCTCGCGAGCTGTCGCACTTTTGTGACAATAACGACGGGTGCCAACAATGTTCTTGCGTGGCAGGTCAGTTCCCCCCTTATTGCGGAGCGGAAGTTTGAGACATTCAGCAAGCCTCCAGGTAACGAAACCGACAGAGATATTGTGTAACCGCTCTTTATCACGACGAAACGTACTCAACTGCACAAGCCAGCCCGTCAACAACTACACCTGACTCCAATCCAATGCAAGCAAATCCCGAGGTGACCATGGGTGCTGGACGCTAGTCGTTGAACCTTCTTTATCTCACATTTCCCCCGATTACGAGCTGTCACTCATAACTTCGACCCGTCACGTCAGCACTCCCCGTCCCTCAGCCATTTGCTTTGGATTCGCCGTCAAGCCTCGCATCCCGCCATTCTCATCAACCCATCTTAAAATCATAGACAAAAGTTTTCATATTTCAGACGACCAACTCAATCGATCTTGACAGACTCGCGAGCCGCAATCACGCCATTACTTCCAACCTTGGTTCGTGTTTTGCCAACCTCCGCGTGCTCGTTACCGCATTTCCGTCGGGCACCTCCCGTCGTTACTAATCTCTTCAGCCACAATAACAACACCAAGAAATACGCCAATCATGGCGTCGAACGGAAGCTTCTGGGCGACCGCGCGAATGTTTGTGCCGTCTGCGCTGGAGAGGCCTCGCGATCGGGACCAACGCGTGTTCGTCGCTTCGCCTGTCGAATCCGTCGCGCAGCAGAGCGCGGAGCAGAAGGCGAAGGCCCAAGAGTGCATCAATGGTGAGTCGACTCGGAAAAGCGGCTCATTACACGCGATTTGTATGTTAATTAATGTTATTTGTTTGTCGCTTCGCTTGTCGAGTCCGTCGCGCAGCAGAGCGCGGAGCAGAAAGCGAAGGCTCAGGAGTGCATCGATGGTGGGTTTTTACCAAGATTAGAATCCATCCCTCCATTCCTTTCGCCCTTTTCCAACCTTTTCTCTATTTTGTTCTCCACATTGTACAACTATAAGCTCAATACTGCACGTTTTTTTTCCCTTCATCTCCTCGCAACACAACGTACAGCTCATTAGCAACAGCGAACACCTGAATTCCCTGCTAACCAAAGTCATGTGGTGATACTGATACTTATCGTCCGTCTTGTTTTTCTCAACAAGCCTCTCTGTTTGCCATGCCATGATTTTATCCACTTGCAGCCGGCGTGCGGGTGGGGTTCTATAACGCCGCATGGGCAGCCGCGCTTACGACACCCCCAACAGTGAGTTTTATTTTAATCAGTTTTTTTGGGGAAAAACATAATAGTGAAGAGTAAGGATGAACCACTTGCTTAGGATGCCTCAACAGTGGGACTTCCCTTTTCCCCTTGGCTGATTTGAGGCGTCGTGTTGAGGTATTCTTTGAGTGGACTCAGAAACTGAGTCGACTCGCACCTCGTGTCTGTGATGCTGCTTAAGCGTTGAAACGCGCTCACTGCGCTGCCCGCATCAGTGCGCCTTTCCACCTTCACATTGTCTGTTCCGAAGCGGGACTCCCTGTTTCTTTGACTCTGAGGCAAGCTAGGATATCATTCATCACGCTGCGATAATCAGTCATCCCCATTCTCCCCCTCGGTTACATGCCGCTCTCTGCAAGCTGCATGGCATGATTCGTCTCACAAACACCTTTCCTATTCCCCTTGAACTTTCCTAACTCCCTGCTTCTTGTATAGGGCGCGAGCACCGTCCTCCCCAATTTCCACTATCCTATCACACTTAACAATTCAAATTTGATCATTTTCTGCCGGGCTGTAGCTGGGTTCAAAGCAGTTGAGGTTTTAGAGGCATAAAAAGCCAACCCTGCTGTTCCCTCCTCCACATCTGATCAGATCATAATCTGCCGAACCATGCCATGGGCCAAGAAGAACCTCAACCACACAGCACAGGCTCTTATCATCAGCTCAGGTGGGTGGGGAGTGATTCAGCGTTTTATTTAAGTTGATTTAAAAAGGCCAACCACACAGCACAAGCTCTTGTTGTCACCTTAGGTGGGCGGGGAGTGATAATGTGTTTCCAGTAGATTCTGACCCATGCTCTCGTAATTCGCTTGGGTAAGTGGGATTTGGTTGTGCAATTTCCTCTTCAAGAAGCATTTAGAGCTGGGGGGATTCCCCCCCGACTAAATGCCATCTGCAACCGCTGCAATTGGAATCCGTAGCTATCTGCCTTCCGTTTGTAGTTTTGTTTAGAGAAGGTTGTAAGTGTTATTTCGAAGAGCATAACTTGCACTTCATTCATTCCTTTTCGGAGCAGCTGCCTTTGCCGCGTATTTCTCATTGGAGCATACTAAAATGGACTGTACATTCTGCAAGGCCATCCCTTTCTCCCCCTCCCCGTTTGTCTGAGCAGCCGCCATTGCCGCGTATTTCATAACATCGGAGCACACTATAATGGAGTGCACGCACCGCAAGTCCATGGAGGCCATTCATGCCAAGAGAAAAGCCAATGCCGATGCCGAAGCTGCTAGAGCCCAATAGCTGCCATTGCTGCGTATTTCATTACATTGAGACTGCAAGTCAATGGAGGCAATTCAGGCCAAGAGGAAAGCCAATGCTGAAGCTGCTGGATCGCAATAGCTGCTGGGTTGGAGACTCTGTTCGAATGCGGACATGATTCGGCATCTTGTGACACAAGTGTGAATTGTTTACGGTATTCTTCTTCAGTTTGCTGTATTGTCTCAAAAGCATGTGTTGGTTGGTGCTCTGCATGTGCTGTGCTCATTTAATTACCTTCTATTGTTTGCAATTGCGTTATGTTGCTGCATCGCCAGCTCTTGTGTATTTTCCGACTAGGAGGGGAGCAAGCAGCTTCCTAGACGACAACTTGACAGGCCTTTTAAGCAATACAGGAATGTGAGACCGATTAGAAGCTAACCACATTATGGATGGTCTACAAGGGGAAGTAGAGAAAATGTTCTTATTCTGGACTATACAGCACAATGAATCAATGAACATACCATAAAAGCAGCAAAGTGCTGCTGCTGCTCTGCTGCCGCTGCACTTTATTCTCCTCCCCATGGCTTTCTGCAAACCAGATGCTCTGCACCCTTTCTTGGAACACCACAGAAACCTCCCACCGTAAACCCCTAAACCTGCTATTGCTGTGTCTGCTCCTCTGGTCGTAACACGCTCTTCTGAAACACCACAAACGCCTCCCTGCCTTCCTTCACCAGCACTGTCTGGCTCCACCTCAGGCCCCTCGCCACCACTCAATTCTCCCACGGCTGCTGCTCTGCCCACGCACTAAGTTCTGCTGCTGCTGCTGCTGCTGCTCTGCCTGCCCCTCTGGTCGCCACATGGTCTTCTGAAACACCACAAACGCCTCCCTGCCCTCTTTCACCAGCACTGTTTGGCTCCACCCCAGGCCCCTCGCCACGGCCTGCAGGAAGGGGATGTGCTGCGCGTGCTCCCGGGCTATCAAGTAGCCAAAGGGGCGCAGGATTCGGTCGATCTCGACTGCTATGTCTGCTGCCTCGCACCTGGAGGGGAGGGAGCGAGGATTCGGAGTACGTGTTGAACTCCTCACACCAATCATGGTACATAACACGCCCAACAGCCTTCAGCCCTAGGCCCTCAGCCCTCAGCCCAGCACTCAGCAGCCCAACAGCCGTCAACCCCCAGCTCTCAGGGCCTCCATTCCCCATAGCTCTCACCTCTTGTCAGTGAGCGCCTTCTTGAAATGATGATCCGAGTGCACGAGGTCGTATGTCCATGGATAGGTGTTGAGCGCCTCACACCAGTCATGGTACACGACACGCCCAGCAGCCCCTCGGTTCTCTCCTGTCAGCCCAGCCCCCGGCGCTTCTGCCTCACCTCTTTTCAGTCAGCGCCTTGCCAAAATGGTGGTCCGAGTGCAGAAGGTCGTATGTCCATGGATAGGTGTTGAACGCCTCACACCAGTCGTGGTACGTGCCCAGCAGCCCTCTCAACCCAGCAGCCTACAACCACCCTTAGCCACTCGTGCTGCCCCTCGCTCTCACCTCTTATCAGTCAATGCCTTGGCAAAATGGCGATCCGAGTGCACGAGGTCGTACGTGCGTGGATAGGTATTGAACGCCTCGCACCATGGTATACAAGACGGTTAACATCCCTATATCACCTGGTTCCCACTACCTTCAATCTCCCTGGGGTTCCGCACCTTTTTTCAGTCAGCGCCTTCCCCATATGGTGATCCGAGTGCACAAGGTCGTATGTCCGTGGATACGTGTTGAACGCCTCACACCAGTCGTGGTACACTCCAGGCAGCCCTCAGCCCTCTACTGTCAGCCCAGCAGTCCCCAGCCCAGCAGGCCTGACCTGATCCCAGCAGCCCCTCACTCTCACCTCTTTCCAGTCAGCGCCTTCCCCATGTGATGATCCGAGTGCACGAGGTCGCAGGTCCGTGGATACGTGTATGTACGCCTCACACCAGTCGTGGTACAATCCTAGCAGCCCCACAGCCCAGCATCACGGAAGTTCAGCATCCCTGCTCACTCTTACTCACCTCTTTTCAGTCAGCGCCTTGCCAAAGTGATGGTCCGAGTGAACGAGGTCGTACGTCCGTGGATAGGTATTCGCACCAGTCGTGGTACACGCCCAGCAGCCCTCTGCTCTCTGCTGCCAGCCGAGCAGTCCCCCCAAGCCACCTGCCCCCAGACCCCAGCCCCCGCCCTCACCTCTTTTCAGTAAGCGCCTTGCCAAAATGATGATCCGAGTGAACAAGGTCGTAGGTGCGAGGGTAAGTGTTGAACGCCTCGCACCAGTCGTGGTATACACCTAGCAGCCCCCGGTCGAAGACGACTGGCAGGGTGTCGGGACTGGTTGTGGGCACCACGTTCATCGTCCACACAGGCTTAGCACGCTCCAAGGCAGCGCCAAAACTGGGAGATAAAGGGCAAATGGGGATGGGCAGACAGGGGAGGAGTGGTCGTTGCAGCACCAGTCATGGTACACAATACTCTTAGCAGCCCTCAGTCAAAGACGACTGGCAGGGTGTCGGGACTGGTTGTTGGCACCACATTCATCGTCCACACAGGCTTAGCCCTTTCTAGAGGAGCGCCGAAGCTGGGGGATAAGAGCGCAAGTAGGGTGAGGGCAAGCGGGGGAAGGGCAAGTAGGGTGAGGGCAAGCGGGAGAAGGGCAAGTAGGGTGAGGGCAAGCGGGAGAAGGGCAAGTAGGGTGAGGGCAAGCGGGGGAAGGGCAGTGAGGGGAAGAACAGACTCGCAGCAGCGGTCATGGTACAACACAACACTCCAAGCAGCCCCCGGTCGTAGACAACTGGCAGGGTGTCAGGGCTGGTTGTGGGCACCACGTTCATCGTCCACACTGGCTTGGCACGCTCCAAGGCAGCGCCAAAGCTGGGAGATGAAGGGGAGGAAAGAGCAGGGCGCGTACAAAAAGGAGTTGAATAGAGGGTTTGTATGGGGCTCGTTGTGAGGGTCCATGTTCATCCCCCACACCAGCTTAGCTCTCTCTAGAGCAGCGCCAGGTATGGAGGAAGGGGTGGATGGGGCAATGAGAGGGTTAGTGATTGGATGACTGGCTTAGCCCTCTGTAGAGCCGCGCCGAAGCTGGGATTGGAAGAGGGGTGGATGGGGCAATGAGAGGGTTAGTGAGAGGATGAGATGACTGGCAGCGGCAGGGTGCTTTTGAGACCTCTCAAGAACAATCTCTTTGGACAGGGCTTGTTGTGGGGGCACGATCATCACCCAGTAACACAGGCACGTGATATTGAAGGCGTTTTTGCGACGTCTTAAAAAACACTCTAATATCACGTGCCAATGAGAGGCTTGTTTTGAGGGCACGTTCATCACCCAGTAACACAGGCACGGAGCGACTCACTCACCCGCCATAGTGTGCGTCCATATCAAGCACGTTCCGCACTCCAGCCCAGTTGATTCCTAGCCCACCCGGGTAGTGCTCAGTCACACACACAGAGAAGCCACCAACCAACCCAAGGTAGGGAGCAAGCACACGTGGGGAAGGGTGACGTGACTCACCCGCCATAGTGTGCGTCCATGTCAAGCACGTTCCGCACGCCCTCTCAGTTGATCCCCAGCCCATCCATGTAGAGCGACAGACACACGCACACACATAAACCACCAACCAGAGCCAAGGTAAGGAGCAACCAGACGTGGGAAAGGGCGACTCACCCACCCGCATCCCACTCACCCGCCATAGTGTGCATCCATATCAAGCACGTTCCTCACGCCCTCCCAGTTGATCCCCAGCC
This sequence comes from Closterium sp. Yama58-4, assembly GCA_947470075.1. Classification (NCBI taxonomy): domain Eukaryota; kingdom Viridiplantae; phylum Streptophyta; class Zygnematophyceae; order Desmidiales; family Closteriaceae; genus Closterium; species Closterium sp. Yama58-4. Next base: position 174,570 of record CANIUD010000228.1, on the reverse strand, counting down.
CATCCACATAATGCCGCACCACCCGCTCCCAATGCCCCACATCGTGCTCATACTCCTTCACTACCGGCCGCCCATACATCCCCACCACCTCCCCTCCTCTCCCCTCCCCTTCCCCCACCCCTCCTACTCTTCCGATCTCCTCCCCTCCTGCTTCCCCTCCCGCCTCCCGATCCATTCTTCCTCTCCCCTTCCCCTTTCCCAACCACGCTGGAACCGCAGTCAACCGCTCTTCACCCTCCGCCGGCCACGCGCCGCCCCTCTCCTCCTTCCTGGACGGCACTGGATGCAGGCACGTCTGCATGGGGATGTACCACGCCGCATCTGCGTTGTCCTGTAGCGGGCACATGGGCGGCAGTGCGCCGGCCAGCCGGGCGGCGTAGCAGTCGTTGCTGGTCGGCTTCTGCCACACGGCTACCCCGATTCCAAACCCGTGGCTGATCTTCTTGCCCACGCGCTTCCAACACATGCTGGCTGTCAGGTTCTTCATGGCTGGGTATGGAAGGGAAGAGAGAAGACAAGTGGGAAGGGGGAGGTAAGGACTACCCCGATGCCAAACCCGTGGCTGATCTTCTTGCCCACGCGCTTCCAGCACATGCTGGCAGTCAGGTTCGTCATGGCTGGGAGGGGGAATAGGAAAAGGTGAAAACAAAAAAAAAAAGAAGATAGGGTATGGGGGAGTAGGAAACATGAGGTCTGTGCCAATGCTGATGGTAGGAAACATGAGGTCTGTGCCAATGCTGATGGTAGGAAACATGAGGTCTGTGCCGATGCTGATCTTCTTACCCACCCCATGCTGGCCGTGAGGTTCTATATGCTCAAAACCACATGTTACCGCACAGCACCCCTTTTCAACCGCTTCTCACCTGCCCATATCCCCTCGTCATCAGTGCCCTTGGCCGCACATTCCTTGCACACGGGGGTTGCCGACCAGATGAAGTAGCCTCCTCAATAACACCGCTTGAAACCACATCCCACCCCACACCACACCTTTTCAACCGCGTCTCACCTGCCCATATCCCCTCGTCATCAGTGCCCTTGGCAGCACACTCCTTGCACACGGGAGTGACCAACCAGAGACAGTACCTAACCGAATGTCACCACACACCAAACCACACCACACCTTCTCAACCGCCTCTCACCTGCCCATATCCCTTCGTCATCGGTCCCCTTGGCAGCACACGGGGGTGGCCGACCAGATGAAGTAAACCCCCTTCCTAAGAGAGTCGGGAACCGTATTTCACCGCACACCGCACCTGCCAAACCGCTTCTCACCTGCCCATATCCCTTCGTCGTCTGTGCCCTTGGCAGCACACTCCTTGCACACCGGGGTTGCCGACCAGATGAAGTAGCCTCCTGGGTGGAGCAGGCGGTTCACCTCCAATAGCAGCTTGCCACCTGTACAGGCAGGATGAGGAGAGAGGACAAGCAGTGTGACAGCAATGAGTGAGGATTCAGAATGACTCTTGAGTCGACTAAGGAGAGAGCAGCCGGTTGACCTCCAATAGCAGCTTGCCACCTGTACAATCGGGACGAGGAGAGAGGGCGGACAATGAGACAGCAAGGAGTGAGGAGTCACCGGGATGTTTAAGTTTACTCAAAAAGAGCACAGCTGGTTGACCTCCAATAGCAGCTTGTCACCTGTACAGGCAGGACGAGGGAAGAGGGCGAAACAGCGAGTCATCTCGGAGCAAGGATTCAGCAGGGTAGCGGAGTCTATGGGGCCTTGTTTTTGAAAGATTTCAGTGGGGTTTGGTTTCAGGGGAGTAGGAAGATTTTTGTTTCTGGAATTTGGGTGCTTTCCTGCTGCATGCCAGGGCACACGGCAGCGGGTGCAATGCAGAGCATCATGCACCTCCGTCACCTTCACCAGCAATCTTGGTTCGATGGGAATTACGCGGGGTTGATGGTGGTTTAGTGGGGTTTTGTTACAAGGAACTCGGCGCTTACCCTCGGCATGCCAGGGCATGCGTCAGCAGGCGCAGTGAAGGGAGCATCGAGCACGTTGGAGGGAAGCGGCTGCCCAGTTCAGAGTTTTTTTACTTATGGTTTCGATAGGGTTAGAGGGGTTTAAAGGGGTTCAAAGAGGTTTGGTTACAGGAATCTTGGTGCTTACCCTCGGCATGCCAGGGCACACGGCAGCGTGCGCAGTGGAGAGCGTCAAGCACGTTGGAGGGGAGGGGCTGCCTCTGCGTTCCCATCACCCCCACCAGCGCCGGCACTCCTCGCTCTAGAGCAAACTGAACCTGCTCCTCATGTTCATCCCAGGCAAGAAGAAGCATACCAATAAAGATGGGAAGAAAGAAAAAAAGAGCATATTGAGCAAGAGGTAAAGTGCGCCAGCAACTCCTGCTGCGCTATTAGCAGCAGAAACAGCAGAAGCGGCAGCGGCAGCAGTGGACGAAGCAGCAGCAGAAAACAATGCAGCAGCAACAGCATTGCCCACCCCTTCCTCTTTCAGTGCGCCAGCAACCCTTCTCCTTTCAATGCACCAGCAACCCTTCTCCTTTCAGTGCACCAGCAACCCTTCCCCTTTCAGTGCACCAGCAACTCTTCTCCTTTCAGTGCACCAGCAACCCTTCCTCTTTCAGTGCACCAGCAACCCTTCTCTTTTCAGTGCACCAGCAACCCTTCTCCTTTCAGTGCACCAACAACCCTTTCCCTTTCAGTGCACCAGCAACTCTTCTCCTTTCAGTGCACCAGCAACCCTTCCTCTTTCAGTGCACCAGCAACCTTTCTCTTTTCAGTGCACCAGCAACCCTTCCCCTTTCAGTGCACCAGCAACCCTTCCTCTTCCAGTGCAGAGGTGGCTGGTGCACTGGAAGGGGAAGGATTGCTGGTGCACTGGAAGGGGAAGGGGTGGGCGATGCAGTAGCTGCTGCAATGTTTTCTGCTGCTGTGTACCTCGTGCTTGTCTCAAGGCAAAATGGAACAACGCAGTCACACAGGCAAATAAGGGAGCATTTCCAAAGCAAAGGGCGGAGCAAACCACACTAGTGCCTCTTGCTCGTCCAGGGGTGTTACAAACAAGACAGAGAAAACTGACTGAGACTATTGCACTTTATTTAACAAAGACACCCCAAGGCACACCACGCCGCACCTGTGCCTCGTGCTCGTCCCGGGGCGCTACAGACAACACTCGCGTGTGGAAGCCGTCGAGGTACGCGCCGAAACTTGCCACTCCACAGCCCATGTCCATCATGGCTCGGATGCGCTTGCCAAAGGACAGGAAGGGGAAGACCTGGAGGTGGGAGGTGCGTGGGGAAGGTACAGCAGCGCCATACTTCAATTGCACATTAACCTGCACACTCTGCTATATAGTATGCTGTACTCGATATAGACAACCCCTGACCACCACCTGCAGCCATCTGATGTACATGATCACTCCATACCGAGAGTGCAAGTAACGCTGTATTTATTGCTCTACTCTATGCTGTACTCGCTATAAACAGCCCCTTTCCCACCTCCTGCAGCAAGGCAATGTATTTAGTGACGCCGTACTTTAACTGCGAATCACCCTGAACTGTGTGTACTCGTTATAAACAGAACCTTACACACCTCCTGTAGCCATGTGATGTACTTAGTGACGCCGTACTTAAACTGCGTTCCCCCGCCTGGGAATATGAATCTGTCTCCCTCAGGCTTGATCCAGTTCTGATCCGCCTTGTAGTTTGCGAGTTGTGTGTGAGGCACGTTGGCAAACCAGATCTGGTAGGGATGCAAGGGAAGGGAAGGGAAGGAGGGAGAGTGATTCACGGGCTGGGAAGGAGAGCATACACCTGGTGCCCCTTTGGTAGCGGCTGCAGGCTGCAGGCAACAGGCAGCAAGCAGCAGGCAGCAGGAAGTAGGCAGCAGGCAGCAGGGGCAGTGCCGTTCCCCTGTGCTCCTACTGCCTCCTCCACTTGACCCCTCAATTTACGCCTCTACGCCCGTTCCCTTTCTGAACACTCGAGCACACACACTCACCTGGTCCCTCAACTCGGGCCAGTTCACGTGCGCCTTGTATCCTTCAGGCAGCGGCAGCAGGCAGCGCAGCACGCTGTCCTTCCGCGGGCAGTGCCGCTCCCGATGCTCGTAGTGGCTCGTCGACTTGTCCCCTCGATTTACGCCTCTATGCCTGTCGCCTTTTCTCGAGCGCACGCTTCTCACCTGCTCCCTGAATTCGGGCCAGTTGACACGCGCCTTGTACCCCTCGGGCAGCGGCAGCAGGCAGCGCAGCACGCCGTCCTTCCCGGGGCAGTGCCGCTCGCGGTGCCCTTGAATAACGCCCCTACGCCCTTTTCCTTCATAAGAACACACGCCCTCACCTGGTCCCTCGACTCGGGCCAATTCAGATGCGCCTTGTATCCTTCAGGCAGCGGCAGCAGGCAGCGCAGCACGCTGTCCTTCCCCGGGCAGTGCCGCTCCCAATGCTCGTCGTGGTTTGTCGACTTGACCCCTCGATTCACGCCCCTACGCCCGTCCCATTCTCGAACACACACCCCCTCACCTGGTCCCTGGATTCGGGCCAGTTGACACGCGCCTTGTACCCCTCGGGCAGCGGCAGCAGGCAGCGCAGCACGCCGTCCTTCCCGGGGCAGTGCCGCTCCCGACGCTCGTAGTGCGCCGTCGATTTGAGCGCCTTGATCGCAGCCTCGTTCTCCAGGCACGGGATGAAATCTGGGCCCTCCGTTTTGCACAGCGGGAACACAGGTGCGGAAATCTGCAGATTGCAGGGTGGGGTGGTCCCGGAAATGGAAGGGAGAATTGCGAAGTTGGCGAAGGAAAAGGGTGGGAACGTTCTGAAAACCAGACATAGGCGACAAGTGTCTGACTGAGTGAAAACTAGGAGAAACGGAAAACGTTAAACGTGTGAGCTAGTACGTCCGATAATCCTCGTCCACCACGGAAGGGACAGGGTTGGGGGGAGATGGGGAACGGGGAAAGAATCAAGGTTTCAATCGGGGTGGCGGAGTGAGCGCACCTTGTCTTCCGCTGCTTCCGCCTCCAATGCGTGGGGGCCGTTCACAAAACCCTATGCGCGGAAAGGTCAGGGTTGTGGAGGGAATGGGGAAATGGCGGAAGGGTCATTGTCATGCGGGGCTGGGGAAACGGGGGACCGGGAGGGCAAAAGAAAGGGGCCCAGACATAGTACAGCACCATTTACGGTGTGATCTCATTCTACACGAAACAAACCTAAATAGTTCAAGGGGAAGGCAGAATTCCCGAAAACAGGCGTTTCGGTACCACCATTGACCATTCCCGGTCACTGGAGCACTTCGACACAATGTCGTGTAACAAAAAGAAAATAAATAAACGATGATGCCATCAAGTGGAAAAAAAACACACATATACAGACACACGCATCAAGCATCATACGGTGAACGATTGCGCGGGTTCCATCGGGTCGGGGTCGGCCGTCTCGGTGACGTCATCCTCCAACGATTCCAGCTCCACCGTTACACCTGACGACTGCTGCGGGTTGACCGTTTCAGTTGCCGGCTGACGGTCTACCAGTGACGTGACGACAACCGTCGACTCTATCTGCAGGCAAGACGACCACAGAAGATCCGCAAGAGCAAGGGAGTCAGTTAAAGTGACCGACACGGAGGAAAAACCAACCATCCAAACCACTTGGTACCGCACAGACTGACGCTGATGAGACTGCCTAATACGAATCATGCGAGGGTTTATGGGCATTCGCTTCCGCTTGCGCCGATCCATCCACACCACCCGCAGTGAATAATGTGGAGGTTTGGTGCGGATGGTGTGACCACAACCTTCTCGTGTTTCTGATTCCTGCTGAGACCTCCCTGTTCTGTTCCGCTGAGAACCATTTTTCGTCCCCTGAGTCTGCTAAGGCTTGTAGGAAAGTCCCCTGTAAGAAACGCATCTATAATCGCGAATCCATCTATAATCGTATCTTCTCATGATGCTTCGGTAGTCGCGAACGGGACCCTCGTGGACTAGAGATGCAAAATAATGAGCCCGAAGCCATCTGGGAAACAAACTCAACAGCATGCTCGCCTGGAGAATGGTAACTAAGTACCTGTGATCTTCCTGGTGCGAGGAACACCCAGGCGGCTAGCAAGCACATCACGGCAAAAGCTGCCGTCGTGCAAACGGTGTTGACGACTTCCGGCGACCATGGCCGTTTCCCCACTACAGTTGGTAGCCGTGCGATTCGCGTGGTCCACGTCAGCCTAACCGAATCGAACGGCTTCGCGACAAGAGACGCCATGAACGAAGTCCGGTCCCGCTTCTTGGTGGTTGTATCGCTACTAGGCTCGAGGCGTGCGCGACGCCTGCCGTTGAATTCTTTAGAAAACTGGAACATCTCGACAGCTTTATTACGGAAAGGTAACTATGATGTTTTGTTCCTAGCAGACTACGCTTCCGAGACAACGGCCGTGCGTGTCAGAAGCTGTACAGAGACACCTGGTCCTGTTTTACAAACGAGCGTGCAACTACGCGGAGATCTTATTTTCTTGACTGCGGACTTCAGGATGCTGACCTAAAACGACCGTCTCGTGACTCGTGACGTGTACATGGACATATTCGAAGCGATGGGGACATGGATGACACTGTACACCAGGCGGAACGAACGGAGGGGAAGGAGGACAATGTGATGAAAATGTATGTCTACGGCGCGTCGGAGCTTAGTTGACGTCAGCAAGGAGTGACAGACAGCTCAAACTTGCTCGGATAAACCTCGAATTTATCACGAGACTACGAGAAGGGAAAACTGATACCGAGGTGAACGATAGACGGAAGCTCTCCACACTCAGATTCCCATCCACTAAGAAGAAAACACTCGTTGCGGCCTGCTCGTTCCCGCCGCCGATTTCCCCGTCCGTTTGATGACCGCGCGTCACGCATCATCTTAACGTCCCTGGCTCGTTGGAGTACCCGAGAAGGGCCCAGCCTGGGGAATCGGGCGGGATCGTTCGGTCGGCAGCAGCCGAAACAAAAGTCACGCGGGGAACGGCAGCAACGAAGGGGGAGGATTCGGCCTGGGGCGGATTGAACGGGGAAAGGGTTGCTTTGCTGTGGAGGTGAGGGGACAATGTTGTTTTCCGAAAGGTCGCCGAGGCGCGGTGAAATTGCTGTGAGATGAATGGTGGGCATTGGCCAGGGAAAATGTCTTCGCACAAAACTCGAGCCGCCGTGTTGTGCGGCATCATCAAGGATCATGTTACGAACAGGTAGGAAATTAGACATGTCAGGGTGGCCGAGTGGTCTAAGGCGCCGCACTCAAGTTGCGGTCTCGAAAGAGGCACGGGTTCGAACCCCGTCCCTGACATTTATGTTTCACGTGTCACAGGTAGTGACACCAGCCAAGCCAGGATTTTTGCGGGAAATATCTCTTTCTCACTGAATTTTGTTGCCCCACGCTGACCTGTCACGTCACCATGGTTCTCGATTTTGTCACTCCGCGATTCGATGCAAAGCAGTATTCTTATATCCTCAGCACTTTGCCAAATCGCCGAACCATAAAGCAACAGCGAGAAGCCTGTTATCGTAGGTAGATTTCTCACCGCTGCATCAGCTTCCAGTGTTGTTCGATGCATCAGCTCGGAGTTTTTACCTCGAGATGCTGAGATACAATACCTTCTGCAGCTCATCCCCGCGCGCCCAGGATTCGTGCTTTGACTAGAGAACGCCGGCAACCTCCAGGATGCTGGCAGTCTCGGTTCTGAGTCAACTTCAAGAAGCACATAATAGGTCTTCCCTTACATCACGGTCTGCTAGTCTGGGGATTGTTCGCGCCTAGAGCTTCCACCTCACAATTTTTATCTTCGGCGCCGCTTCCAGCCAATGGCATCCTTCCACGCGGCTGTTTGGTCGGCGAGCTTCGCCAATAGCGCGCGCGCGGACCAGCCAATAGCGAGATCCGGTGCGGATCAGGCGACGAGACTCCTCGTAGCCGCCTCTCGTAAGTCGGCCAAGTCGCCTGAAACGGCTATTGAGATGTCTCAAACGGCGGACCCGTTACGCGCGAGATCCGGCGCGAATCCGGCCCTGAAACTCCTCGTAGCCTCTCGTAAGCCGCGTAACTCGTCTCAAAACTCTCGTAAGTCGCCGAGGTCGCCTGAAGCGCAGCGGCGAGCGCGGTGGCGCCACGAGTCTCAGCAGCAGCAGCACCACCAGCAGCAGCAGCACCACCACCAGCAGCAGCAGCAGCAGCACCAGCAGCAGCACCACCACCAGCAGCAGCAGCAGCAGCACCAGCAGCAGCAGCAGCAGCACCAGCAGCAGCAGCAGGGGAAGCAGCAACAACCGGGCATGGGGGCTTCAAGTCAAATCTCGGCCCAGCAGGGAATGAAGCCGTCGGTTGTGAAGCGCCACAGACCAACCCAGCGGCAGAGGAGGGAGAAGCAGCAGTTTGAGCTGCGGGTTCCCTCTGACAGACGAGTGCGCCCGCAGATGTGCCAGATGCTTCCGTTAGGTGTGGGTTTCAGAGGTGCCGCCTCATCATTGCATTTCACGTGGGAGACGGAGGCACTGCGTCCGACGCGCGAGGAGGAGATTAAGTACGCGCGGGCCGTGCAGGATCTCCTGAGATTACGGAGGTCGCGAGAGCCGTGTGGCGCGGTTGAGTTGTGTTCGTTTACGGATTCCGAGCACGTAACCTTGTCTGTTGAGACGGCTTATGAGACGAAAAGCAGGGGTCCGAAGGGGAGGGAGGAGTGGGAGAGGGAGGGGAAAAAGGGCAAGGAGTTTGAAGGGGAGAGGAGCGGGGAGGAGGGGATGGAGAAGGAGGAGTGGGAGATGGAGAGGAGGGGGAGGGAGGGGATGGAGAAGCTTTTGGGTGCGAATGTTGGAATGGTGAAGGGTCTGGCGCGGAGATATGCCAGCAGAAGAGTGACTGTGGAGGAATTGATTGTGGTAAGATGTGACTATAACGAGCGAAGGGTGGTTAGAGTGAAGGGTGATTGAGGTGAGGAATTGCGTGTGAAGGGATAGTGGTTGTTCTGGTGTAGAGATATACGAGGGGGAGCGATTGTGAGAATCTTGATCATGGTAACAAGTTACTTAAAAAGATTCAGGTGAGGGTATATCATAGTAGTGAGCAAAGTGGTACATGCAGTATGATAAACTTGTTAGCAGTGGAATGAGATGTTCAGTGCCTTTATTCTTCTTTGTGTTGTTGTCATACTGCTCATCAGGCTCTTCTCTCTCTTTGTCCCTTCCATATATCCTGTTGCTATGTTGTGTGCTTTATATCGTCCCTGCAACAGGCGGGATTGTCGTGATAGTAGGTATACTGAGGAGCCATAGCTAGGGTTGACCTAGCTAGGCAAGAGAGAATGAAGGCAAAAGAGAGGACTGAACTAGCAAGAATGGGGATACAAATAGCAAACCCTAGAAGGGTTGTACTCGCTACAGAGCACCCCACTACAGGCTAGAGCATAATATTCTGACACACCCCCATAGCCAAAGTGGGGTGTAATCAGCAGAGGAAACAAAGCAGTACAAGCTCAGGGTGGATCACGATGTCACCACACATTCTGAGCACAAGCAAGAAGCAATAGTTTAAGGTGCACAATTATGAGCAAAGCTAGAGGCAGTCACAAAAGGGGCAAGTGAGGAGGAGGAGGCGAGACTGTAGGTGGAGAGGAGATAAGAGGCGTCGGCTGAAGCTGCAGACACACGGGCAACAGGAGTCAAACTGGCTCAGTGGCTACCGGAACAAGCGCCCCGGACTACAGGAGTAACTGGCTCCGCGGCTAAGAAGAGCGGCAGACGAGCAACGGACCCACGGGCGACTGGCGCAGCTGGCTACGACTGGGCTACCGGAACAAGCGCCCCGGACTACAGGTGCTGCTGACGACAAGACGGCAGCCTCCGCTCAACCTCCCCCGACTGTCCCACCCCCCTCTCACACACCCCCTGCTGGAACCCTAGCTCCACTCCGACGGTACCCCCCTTAGACCCCAAACCCTAGGCTCCCACACACCACCCCCCTCAGCGGCAGCTGTAGCAGAGGGAGACGAGGGAGGAGGAGGAGCAGGGAACGGCACACTGAAGCTGCACCCCCATACCCCCCACCCCAAACCCTAATCCAGGAGAACGGGCAGAAGGAGGGGTGGGGCGCCTTCAGAAGCACGGGGGACAGCGGGGAGGACAGGGGAAGCGAAGAACGGGCCGCCCACGGGCCTGGCACCGCCTCCCGAACCGCGCGCAGGCGGTCCGAGCCGCGCGCGGGCCTGGCGCAGCCCGTACGGGCCGCGCGCGTGCCTGGCGCAGCCCGTACGGGCCGCGCGCGGGCCTGGCGCAGCCCGTACGGGCCGCGCGCGGGCCTGGCGCAGCCCGTACGGGCCGCGCGCGGGCCTGGCGCAGCCCGTACGGGCCGCGCGCAGGCCTGGCGCAGCCCGTACGGGCCGCGTGCCGGGTGTACGGGCCGCGTGCAGGCCACGACGGGCGACGGGGGGCGACGCGCGGGTCCCCGTCGCCCGTCGCAGCGCCTCCCGGGGGCGACGTGCCGAGTGACGGGGCAGGAACCCGTCGCGCGCCTCGGGGCACACGGCGGGCAGAAAACCGCCGCGCGCCTCGGGGCGCACGGCGGGCAGAAAACCGCCGCGCGCCTCGGGGCGCACGGCGGGCTGAAAACCCTAGTTTCGACGCCGCGCACCACGGGGCGCGCGGCGGACAGGGAGTAGCAGTAGCAGCGGAAGCAGTGAAGTGGGCCCACAGGCCAGGAACGTTAAGCTCTGATACCATGTCAAGATAGTAAGGACAGTGAGAAGCCATAGCTAGGGTTGACCTAGCTAGGCAAGCAAGAAATGAACAAAGGAGGGGTTGCACTAGTAAGAATGGGGATACAAATAGCAAACCCTAGAAGGGTTGTACTCGCTATAGAGCACCCCACTACAGGCTAGAGCATAATATTCTGACACACCCCCATAGCCAAAGTGGGGTGTAATCAGCAGAGGAAACAAAGCAGTACAAGCTCAGGGTGGATCACGATGTTCCGGTAGCCCAGTCGTAGCCCAGGTTGACCGGAGGCTGCCGTCTTGTCGTCAGCAGCACCTGTAGTCCGGGGCGCTTGTTCCGGTAGCCCAGTCGTAGCCAGCTGCGCCAGTCGCCCGTGGGTCCGTTGCTCGTCTGCCGCTCTTCTTAGCCGCGGAGCCAGTTACTCCTGTAGTCCGGGGCGCTTGTTTGTGTAGCGGGTGAGTGCGCCCATAACCCCCCAGGCCAACGTGCCTGTAACCCTTCCCTAGGATCAATCGGGGATCACCAGTGGACCTCTGACACCCCCTCGCACTGGGATGCCCGAGGTGCACACACCGGGATTCGAACCCGAGACCTTCGCTCTGATACCATGTCAGAATCCCAGTCACTAACCACTGGGATAAAAGGGCTTGTTTATATAGCGGGTGAGTGCGCCCATAACCCCCCAGGCCGACGTGCCTGTAACCCTTCCCTAGGATCATCGGGGATCCCCAGTGGACCTCTGACACCCCCCCGCACTGGGATGCCCGAAGTGCACACACCGGGAATCGAACCCGAGACCTTCGCTCTGATACCATGTCGTGATAGTAGGTATACTGAGGAGCCATAGCTAGGGTTGACCTAGCTAGGCAAGAGAGAATGAAGGCAAAAGAGAGGACTGAACTAGCAAGAATGGGGATACAAATAGCAAACCCTAGAAGGGTTGTACTCGCTACAGAGCACCCCACTACAGGCTAGAGCATAATATTCTGACAGGGATACGGGGGGCTTATAAAGGGTATAGAATTATTCGATCCTGACCGTGGATTCCGGCTCTCCACGTACTGTTATTGGTGGATCCGACACAGCATCATCCAATCAGCCGTCGATCAGTCGTCCATAATCAAGCTGCCTGTGAGTGCCACGTGGCATATGCACACATGCATGATGCACAGACATGCTCATACACGTGGCACATACATACACGTGGCACATGCACATATCCTTGACCACATGTGCGACACATGTTCTTCCCCTATCCGTCTACTCATCCTCCCACAATCCCCCCGCCTTCCAATCCCCCTCCTCCTCCCTTCAGGCGTACTTGCACCGTCAGCACATGCTCGCCCGCCGTCAACGCGCACATCCATCCACGACAGCACCATCGTCCACGTCACCAACGCTGTCCACGTCAGCACCACTGGTCGAGTCAAATCAGAAGCGCGGACTCACCCCAGGATCTGTGCGCTTGCCTCGGTCTTTGGAAGGGGACGCGGGGACAGGGGAGAGTCTTGGGGTGAGTATTTGAGAAGGTGACTTTGGAGTCTCTCAAAAGTTACTCTAGAAGGGGACGAGGGAGAGGGGAGAGTCTTGGGGTGAATGTGTGAGACATAGGTCATGTAAAATGAGTGTACATGCGTGTTCCATAGCCTTGTATACCATACACCATGTACCGAGTGCCGCTACCATGCACCATGCACCATGCACCACACAACCCATACCGTATACCAGGTACCATGCGTCATGCTTCCTGGTCTATAAGCCTGCCCCTGTAAACGAATCGCTTTCTGCTCTCATCTCACCATCCCATTCATCTCATTTTAGCCATCCTTGTCCCCCATTGACCCCACCTACCCCACCTCCCCCCACCTCCCCCACTCCCCCTATTAAGCCCCCCCTCCCTTCCCCTCCCTCCAGTCCACCATCCCTGATCCCTCTGTAGAGTGCCCTGAGACTCGTTACATGCAGCAGGAGCTACAGGGCGCGTTGAAACGAGCCATTCTCGGCCTCTCACCGAAAGAGCGAGCCGTCATTCAACTCAGATTCGGCCTGCCAGACTCTCTTTTAGAAGACTGCCACCCAGCAGATCCTCTCGCCATGATTTGCCGCCCAAGTGATGCACCCCTGACAGATGGCTGCTCAGCTGATTGCAACTGTGGGGGAAATGGGCTTAGGGGCCACGCTGGGCGGCAACAAGGGCGGCAAATTTTTGTTCGTTGTGCAGAGCAGGGGGAGAGAAGTAATGAGATGAGGAAGACTGTGCAGGAGGTGGGGGTGATGGTGGGGTTGACTGGAGGCCGGGTGCAGCAAATACAAACAGCAGGTCTGGGGAAAATGCGAAGAAGTATGAAAGGGTGGGAAGTGTATGCACATGTGTGGAGGGGTTGAGGGGTGTGCAGTGAGGTGTGGACTTAGGTGCAGGAGTTATGCAAGGACATGATCGCAACACTAAATATGCTGTACATGGTATTTCATATGTGAAATATATATTATTATGCTTATAGTTCATAATATATGCTGTATGCAGTAACATAATTGCTTCTTTACACACTGTGCATGCTGTTTATACGTGTTAAATATTGTTCATTACCCCAAAGAGTGAAACTATGCAGCAGGCAATTTGAACCTGCCTGGCCGCCTCATTGATATCCTCCGATGATCTTAGAGGTACGGTATGCCATCCCTAGGCATAGCGTGCCTAGGGAGTGTGTTAAAATTATAATTTTTAAACACACATGTAGTGTTTTTTAAAATTGTGTATTGTGAAAGCGAAGCTGCTTGTACTGCACAATTGGCATCGTCGAAGCGCGCTAAACGCCCTTCTCCAACTACAAAAACCGTGGGTTGGAGCTCATTTCCCTCCACCCACGTTTCTCAATTTTCAAACGGCTCACTCAACATTCCCACCACCCACCCCAGAGTAAACCGCCTTGCTAATGCCACTTGGATAGGGTATATCCTAGCTAGCGTTATTAGTCCGCACTAGCTTGTGTCGAATGATGATACAAATGTTGTAATACGCCATTTGTAATGAGAACGATGCCAATTGATAAGAAAGAAAGCAAGCTTTCTCAATTTGCTGCTTTGTGTAAACACGAGTACAGACAGAGCACTTGGTGACACTTTCATTTGAGAGCCAGCAGCAGTGGTACCATAGGTGTGTTTTATGTCCTCACTACATGGCTACACTCAAAATATACAGCTGTAATGTGATAACCTAACAGACACGAGGTAAAGAGGAACACTGCTGTGCACACAGCACCTAGTGCTAGAGTGGCTAACTAAGGCATGGTAACACACAGTCATGGGGATGGACAGATGGGTGATGGGAGGTTCTATTTACTCGGCCGGGCATGGTTGGGGAGGTGGGATGGGGGGTGGATGTGAACCTATAATGATAGGGTTTGCGGGATCTTTTCCAGCCATCTGTGCATGGGGTGTCGGATGGGTGTGTTTGATTCAAGCGACGGTGGCAAGTGGGCCGTGATCGTGGGCCGTGATCGTGGGATGGGCTTGTGGGCTGGGTGGTGTGGGATGATGGGAAACGGGATGAGCTCGTGTGTGTGAGCATGCGCCTGTGATCCTCTCTAGTGCTTGTGCTCGTGCGCGTGCTGCTCCTTGTCATGCGAATGCAGCTCCTTCTCGTGTGCCTTGTCGGAAGCAAACTCCTCGATCCAGTCGAGTGTGATGCTCTTCGGGCGCTCAATGGGGAATCCCAGGGCGCGGTCCCACACAAGCTGCGCACAGAGAGATGCAGGTACAAATGGAGTGAGACACAGGAGGAACGGAACGACAGGGACTCGTTATCGGGGCGATGTTGGGACTTGTGCGAACCCAGTCGAGGGTGATGCCCTTGGGGCGCTCAATGGGGAATCCCAGGGCGCGGTCCCACACGAGCTGCATACGCAGACATGGGAGGGGAGAGGAGGAGGTAAGGGACGAACGTAAGAACAAGATGATGGGAACTGTGTGTGTCCAGTCAAGAGTGATGCTCGGCGCTCAATTGGGAAGCCCAGGGCGCGGTCCCACACAAGCTGCAGGCAGAGAGACGGAGGGGGGGTAACGGGGAGGAGCAGGAGTGGATGGGTGTTAGAGATGGTGATGCACCCTCCAGTCGAGCGTGATGCTCTTGGGGCGCTCGATGGGGAAGCCCAGGTTGCGGTCCCACACAAGCTGTGCAGAGATGGAGGGGAATGAGGTGGGAGGACGGTATGCGAGGAGGGGATGCGCGCGATCAGTTGGGAAGGATAAGGAGGATGGAGGGGTAAAAGCAGAGAAGGGAGAAGAAAAGGTAAAGGGAAAGAAAAAGGGAAACATAAGAAAACATTGCAAGGAAAATAGACTGCACCATAAGGGATTAAATAGTTTCGGTAGTTTCGGAGGTCACTGAGACGACACATGGAATTGCACCTGAGAGTAGCCTACCTGCCCAAGCAACCACCTGAGAGCAGCAGACCCACCTGAGAGCAACAGACCCACCTGAGTGCAACAGACCCACCTGCAGCAACAGACCCACCTGAGAGCAACAGACCCACCTGAGTGCAACAGACCCACCTGCAGCAACAGACCCACCTGAGAGCAACAGACCCACCTGAGAGCACCAGACCCACCTGAGAGCAACAGACCCACCTGAGAGCACCAGACCCACCTGAGAGCAACAGACCCACCTGAGAGCAACAGACCCACCTGAGAGAGCACTCCCATGGCTCGCGAGACGCCAAAGAGCACGGTGTAGTAGCTGCAGAGAGGGGAGGGGGGAGGGAGAGGCAGTGGGGGAAAGTGATAGGGGAGGAGAGGTGATAATATGTTTCGGGTTTAGGGTTTAGGGTTGGCAAAGAGAGATGGCAAAGAGCACTGTGTAGAGGGGAGAGAGGGGGCCGGCAGAAAGGAGAGGAAGTGTGAGAATGAGAAGGAAGTGGAGGGAGACAACGGAGGGCAAAAATAAGGTGGTAGAGATAAAACATCTGACGAGCAGCATTGAGCAGTGTGCAAGGTGCACAAGGGGGTGCTGCACTGAAAGACAAACAAAGCCACCCACCTGGCTTCAGTGAGCCTGTAGTGCTGCAGCAGCACACACTACACTAGAGGACAAGCGAAGCCACCCACCTGGCCTCGGTGAGCCCGTAGTGCTGCAGCAGCACGCCACTGTGCGCGTCCACGTTGGGCCAGGGGTTCTTCACCTTGCCCGTCTCGAGGAGAATATGGGGGACGACCTCGTACAGGTTGGACACCTGAGGGAGGGAGAGGAGGTAAGGGAGACAATGCACAAGGAAGTGAGAGTGTTGTGCGCGTCCCCATTGGGCCAGGGGATCTTCACCTCACCTGTCTCGAGCAGTTTGTGGGACACCACCTCGTAGAGATAAGGAAATACGAAGAGCTCACCAGCTTGGGTGTGTGGTCGTGGAAGAGGCGCTTTAGCGAAAACTGGCGTTGGCAGCTGTAACGCGGATCAGTCACCCTCAGCACTGCATGGCCATGCCTGGGCACCACCTTGGGAACTCCTAGAATAGGGGCATCGCACTCACCAGCTTGAAGGTGGGGTCATGGAGCAGGTGCTTCAGCGCAAACTGGCACTGGCAGCTGTAGCGGGGGTCAGTCACCCGCAGCACAGCATGGCCATAGCCCGGTACCACCTTGGGAACTCCTAATGAAAAAACAACAAGCACTCACCAGCTTGAAGGTCGGATCATGAGGAAGATGCTTGAGAGCGAACTGACGCTGGCAGCTGTAGCGGGGGTCAGTCACCCGCAGCACAGCGTGACCATAGCCCGGCACCACCTTGGAAACTCCTAGAATAGGGGCATCGCACTCACCAGCTTGAAGGTCGGATCATGAGGAAGATGCTTCAGCGCAAACTGGCGCTGGCAGCTGTAGCGGGGGTCTGTAACTCGCAGCACAGCGTGGCCATAGCCCGGCACCACCTTGCCGCTCTGCAGCGTGCGCCACACAAAGTCCCTCAACTCGTCCTTGCCTGCGTCCGGCCCCACGTCAGCTTTTACCTCTTCCAACCAGCGCAGCACTTCCTGTTGTGGGGAAAGGTTGGGGGCAGAGGTTAAAGCGGCGGTGGAAAGCGGAATGGGGAGAACCAGGAGACAGTAGGGGTGAGGTGATAGTTGAATGTGAGGGAGATTTGCATTCCGAGCGCTGCTACTGCGACTAGGCTTCTCACACTTTGAAGTAAATCAACTCAATCCGCACTGCATTGGCGAATAACAATGGAAGGGAGTGTCACACCACCCACATTGCACAGTGAATTCTTGAAATCCATGTCCAGGCATGAGATGAGCAGCTTGGAACATAGACTTAGTGAACCTTTGAATCATGTTCAGTCATGAGCCGTGACTTGCCTGGTTAGCAAGGCCGTGCAGAGGACCCGCCAGACCATTGAGGCCAGCAGCAAAGGAGAGGTAGGGGTCTGACAGGGCGCTGCCCACCTGATGGGGATGAGATGGGAGGCAGCCAGGGGAGGAGAGGAGAGGAGAGAGACGGAGGGAAAGGAGAGAGGAGGATTGAGGCCAGCAGCAAAGGAGAAGTAGGGGTCTGACAGGGCGCTGCCCACCTGGTGGGGATGAGATGGGAGGCAGTCAGGTGGGGGAAGAGGAGAGGACGAAAAGGGGAAGAGGGACAGGCGAAGAGAAAAGGGGAAAGAGGAGAGAGGGGAGTGAGGCCAGCAGCGAAGCTGACAACAGCGCTGCCTTGGGATTGAGAGAGGCGCTCAGGTGCGGGGTGAGGGAGAGAGAAGGGTGAGGGAGGAGGAGGAAGAGAGAGATGCGAGAGGATAAAGTTGAGGAGGAGAAAGGAGAAAGGTGGGGATAGGAGAAGAGAATTAGGGCGGTCCGGTGTGGTGACGAGGAGTTGGCGAGATAGAAAGTGGGTGAGACAATGAGGTGGGGTTGAAAAAAAGGTGTGCCGGTGAGAAAAAAAAGGGATGAAGAGGGGGTTGGGTGGGTGAGACAATGAGGAGGGGATGGGAGAAAATGAGGGATGGGTCTGTGTGGCTGTTGTTCTCACCAGGTGGGTGGCATGGGCGCTGACATTGCCTCCCTCATGATCCCTGCTTGCCATGAGTCACACAGGGACGGGCACACGCACATGCATGCACACACGCAAGGACGCGCACACGCACACACACCTTCCCCCCTCACTTCCCTCTCCCCCCTCCCTCCCCCACCTCCCCCCTTCCCTCCCCCCCCCCTCTCCCTTCCCATCCTCACCCCTCCTTCCCTCCCCCCCCCTCCCTTCCCCACACCCCAGGCCCACCCACCCACACACGCACAGATGCACGCACACGCATGCATGCATGCACACACACACACACCCGCACACATGCATACACGGGCACAAAGACACACACACGATAGATGATTGCATGGCCTGACATGCCATGATCGCATGGCATGATGACGGCATGGGATGGCATGATGGCATAGAATGGCATGATGGCATGGGATGCCATGGCAAGGATGTCGCAGAGAAAAGAGACTGGCAGGTGAAGGTTTAGGGCTCAGATTAGCGCATGGGCTCACGCGTGGATGGTGAGGTAGAGGCGCATGAGGTCGTGGAACTGCGGGTCGTTGAAGCCCAGCATGTGGGTGAGAACCCCGGGCTACTAGTAAAAGGCCTCGGGGGGCTTTATAGAAGAGCGCATGGACTCACGCGTGGATGGTGAGGTAGAGGCGCATGAGGTCGTGGAACTGCGGGTCGTTGAAGCCCAGCATGTGGGTGAGAACCCCGGGCTACTAGTAAAAGGCCTCGGGGGGCTTTATAGAAGAGCGCATGGACTCACGCGTGGATGGTGAGGTAGAGGCGCATGAGGTCGTGGAACTGCGGGTCGTTGAAGCCCAGCATGTGGGTGAGAACCCCGGGCTACTAGTAAAAGGCCTCGGGGGGCTTTATAGAAGAGCGCATGGACTCACGCGTGGATGGTGAGGTAGAGGCGCATGAGGTCGTGGAACTGCGGGTCGTTGAAGCCCAGCATGTGGGTGAGAACCCCGGGCTACTAGTAAAAGGCCTCGGGGGGCTTTATAGAAGAGCGCATGGACTCACGCGTGGATGGTG
Organism: Closterium sp. Yama58-4; assembly: GCA_947470075.1. Taxonomy (NCBI): domain Eukaryota; kingdom Viridiplantae; phylum Streptophyta; class Zygnematophyceae; order Desmidiales; family Closteriaceae; genus Closterium; species Closterium sp. Yama58-4. The sequence goes on along the minus strand of CANIUD010000228.1, from coordinate 155,820 downwards.
AGGTAGAGGCGCATGAGGTCGTGGAACTGCGGGTCGTTGAAGCCCAGCATGTGGGTGAGAACCCCGGGCTACTAGTAAAAGGCCTCGGGGGGCTTTATAGAAGAGCGCATGGACTCACGCGTGGATGGTGAGGTAGAGGCGCATGAGGTCGTGGAACTGCGGGTCGTTGAAGCCCAGCATGTGGGTGAGAACCCCGGGCTACTAGTAAAAGGCCTCGGGGGGCTTTATAGAAGAGCGCATGGACTCACGCGTGGATGGTGAGGTAGAGGCGCATGAGGTCGTGGAACTGCGGGTCGTTGAAGCCCAGCATGTGGGTGAGAACCCCGGGCTACTAGTAAAAGGCCTCGGGGGGCTTTATAGAAGAGCGCATGGACTCACGCGTGGATGGTGAGGTAGAGGCGCATGAGGTCGTGGAACTGCGGGTCGTTGAAGCCCAGCATGTGGGTGAGAACCCCGGGCTACTAGTAAAAGGCCTCGGGGGGCTTTATAGAAGAGCGCATGGACTCACGCGTGGATGGTGAGGTAGAGGCGCATGAGGTCGTGGAACTGCGGGTCGTTGAAGCCCAGCATGTGGGTGAGAACCCCGGGCTACTAGTAAAAGGCCTCGGGGGGCTTTATAGAAGAGCGCATGGACTCACGCGTGGATGGTGAGGTAGAGGCGCATGAGGTCGTGGAACTGCGGGTCGTTGAAGCCCAGCATGTGGGTGAGAACCCCGGGCTACTAGTAAAAGGCCTCGGGGGGCTTTATAGAAGAGCGCATGGACTCACGCGTGGATGGTGAGGTAGAGGCGCATGAGGTCGTGGAACTGCGGGTCGTTGAAGCCCAGCATGTGGGTGAGAACCCCGGGCTACTAGTAAAAGGCCTCGGGGGGCTTTATAGAAGAGCGCATGGACTCACGCGTGGATGGTGAGGTAGAGGCGCATGAGGTCGTGGAACTGCGGGTCGTTGAAGCCCAGCATATGGGTGAGAACCCCGGGCTACTAGTAAAAGGCCTCGGGGGGCTTTATAGAAGAGCGCATGGGCTCACGCGTGGATGGTGAGGTAGAGGCGCATGAGGTCGTGGAACTGCGGGTCGTTGAAGCCCAGCATGTGGGTGAGAACCCCGGGCTACTAGTAAAAGGCCTCGGGGGGCTTTATAGAAGAGCGCATGGGCTCACGCGTGGATGGTGAGGTAGAGGCGCATGAGGTCGTGGAACTGCGGGTCGTTGAAGCCCAGCATGTGGGTGAGAACCCCGGGCTACTAGTAAAAGGCCTCGGGGGGCTTTATAGAAGAGCGCATGGACTCACGCGTGGATGGTGAGGTAGAGGCGCATGAGGTCGTGGAACTGCGGGTCGTTGAAGCCCAGCATGTGGGTGAGAACCCCGGGCTACTAGTAAAAGGCCTCGGGGGGCTTTATAGAAGAGCGCATGGACTCACGCGTGGATGGTGAGGTAGAGGCGCATGAGGTCGTGGAACTGCGGGTCGTTGAAGCCCAGCATGTGGGTGAGAACCCCGGGCTACTAGTAAAAGGCCTCGGGGGGCTTTATAGAAGAGCGCATGGACTCACGCGTGGATGGTGAGGTAGAGGCGCATGAGGTCGTGGAACTGCGGGTCGTTGAAGCCCAGCATGTGGGTGAGAACCCCGGGCTACTAGTAAAAGGCCTCGGCGGGCTTTATAGAAGAGCGCATGGACTCACGCGTGGATGGTGAGGTAGAGGCGCATGAGGTCGTGGAACTGCGGGTCGTTGAAGCCCAGCATGTGGGTGAGAACCCCGGGCTACTAGTAAAAGGCCTCGGGGGGCTTTATAGAAGAGCGCATGGACTCACGCGTGGATGGTGAGGTAGAGGCGCATGAGGTCATGGAACTGCGGGTCGTTAAACCCCAGCATGTGGGTGAGAACCCCGGGCTACTAGTAAAAGGCCTCGGGGGGCTTTATAGAAGAGCGCATGGACTCACGCGTGGATGGTGAGGTAGAGGCGCATGAGGTCATGGAACTGCGGGTCGTTAAACCCCAGCATGTGGGCGACTCAAGACCTCAGCGCAATCAGTTCGAGCACAGTACTCAAGGGAAGTAAAGCCCACTCACGCGTGGATGGTGAGGTAGAGGCGCATGAGGTCATGGAACTGCGGGTCGTTAAACCCCAGCATGTGGGCGAAGTTGGCAGCGTAGTCCAGCTTCTCGTTGGGCGGAATGATCTTGCCGTCCTTGAACGTGTGCCGGTAGATGTGTGCTGCCACCTGGTGGGGGATGAAGGGTTTAGGGGTTGGGGGAGTGGGAACGTAGCGAGGTGAATGGGCGAAGTTGGCGGCATAGTCCAGCTTCTCGTTGGGCGGGATGATCTTGCCATCCTTGAACGTGTGCCGGTAGATGTGTGCCGCTACCTGGTGGGTTTCAAGGGGTTTAGGGTTTGAGGAAGTTGCAATGCAGTGTGTGAATGGGAGGAGTTGGCAGCGTAGTCCAGCTTCTCGTTGAGTGGGATATCTTGCCGTCCTTGAACGTGTGCCTGTAGATGTGTGCTGCCACCTGGTGATGTTTAAAGGGTTTAGGGTTGGGGAAGAAGCCACGAGGTGAATGGGAGGGGTTGGCTGCATACTCAAGTCGAGCTTCTCGTTGGGTGGGATGATCTTGCCGTCCTTGAACGTGTGCCTGTAGAGGTGTGCTACCTGCTGCTACCCAACGAACAGGTTTAGGGTTTGGAAAAGAAGCAATGCAATGGGGTGAATGAGAGGAGTTGGCAGAATAGTCCAGCTTGTCGTTGGGCGGGATGATCTTGCCGTGAGAGACATGGACAGGGGGAGGAGGAGCACCAATAAGCATGCTCAAAAGCAGCACACTTGGGTGAGGTGATCTTTCCATTCCTCAACTCGTGCTGTGCGTTGCCACCACAGGAGATTGGGGGGTTGCATGTATGTTCGCCATTTGATAGCTGAGGTGCCGTATAACTCACCTGACACAAAGCAGCAACAAGGACAAGCGCGTGGTTAGATCTAGCGGGTGCCAGTACTGGCTTTTGGGCATGCCCTCGTGGTGCTTCCTCATGAGCGACGTGCCAGTACTTGCTCTTGGGCGTGCCCTCGTGGTACCTTGGTATAGAACGCAATCAAGAGTTACCGTGGAGTGCCAGCAACTGACCTGGGGCAGAGTAACAATCAGATCCAGAGCGTCCTCGTTAGCGAGGTGCCAGTACTTGCTCTTGGGCGTGCCCTCGTGGTTCGATGCAATCATGAACACGGGGCACACTGAACTGACCTGGGGCAGCGTGGCAATCAAATCCAAAGCGTCCTCATAAGCCAGGTGCCAGTACTTGCTCTTGGGCATGCCCTCATAGTACACGCAGCCATACCAGCACTAACCCAGAGGTACTCTGGGCACTGACCTGGGGCAGGGTCGCAATCAAGTCCAAAGCGTCCTCATAAGCGAGGTGCCAGTACTTGCTCTTGGGCATGCCCTCGTGGTACGCGCGGGCGAAGCGGCTGCCCTTCTGCAGCGCCATCACACCAATGGACAGCTGCGTCATGGGGTGCATGTCGCGGGGCAGGGCGTTCAGCACCGTGTGCACGTACTCTGATGGGAGGGAGGAAGGAAGAGGTTGAGAGGGAAGAAGAGCCATCACGCCAATGGACAGCTGTGTCATGGGTGCATGTCCCTGGGAAGGGCGTTGAGCACCGTGTGCACGTACTCTGATGATGGGTGTAAGTTGTGTGAAAAGAACAATCACGCTGATAGGAGAGGAATGAAGGGAGGGAGGAAGGGAGAGGTAGAGAGGGAAGAAGAGCCATCACGCCAATGGACAGCTGCGTCATGGGGTGCATGTCTTGAGGCAGCGCATTCAGCACCGTCTGCACGTTTTCTGATGATAGGTTTTAACGGCAGGCGGGAGGGATGGAGGATGAGACGAGAAAAATCAGCATTCCCTAAACACCCTTCGGATTGTACCAGCCATCTAGGGAACCCACGCCCCCCAAAAGACGCACTGGGAAACTTTAATTGCCACGCCCCCTGCACAAACAACGTACCGGGCATCTTGGCTCGCTCGTGCAGCTCGTGCGTGACTGTGGCCGCCTGCTCTCTGGTAGGCACCTGGTGGGTTTGGGCCGAGGGGACAACAGGGCACAGCCGAGGTGTATTCAGAGACAACTCAGAACACCTCTTGCATTACTGTGGTTGCCTTCATTCTGGTGGGCAACTGATAGGTTGACAGGGCACAAAGCGGAGTAAGTGTGTGTATGCATATGCACGTATGTGAACAGCGTACCTCGCCGGTGAGCAGCAGCCAGAGCAGCCCCTCGGGCATGGGCTCGCCATCAATCACGGCCTTGGGCAGCAGGTGCTGGAACTCGGGGATTGGCAAGAATCTGTCCACGTGTGTGAGATATTCTACATTCTGTCTATGTGTGCGCGCAGCGTACCTCTCCCGTCAGCAGCAGCCAGAGCAGCCCTTCGGACATGGGCTCGCCGTCTATCACGACCTTGGGGAGCAGGTGCTGGCATTGGGGGAAAGGAAAACATTTGTGTACGCGTGAGGGATATTCTACAGTCTGTCTATGTGTGTGAGCAGCGTACCTCGCCCGTCAGCAGCAGCCAGAGCAGCCCCTCGGGCATGGGCTCGCCATCGATCACGGCCTTGGGCAGCAGGTGCTGGCACTCGGGGATGCTGTACCCGCGGAACTTGATGCCCTGGGGGGGGGTGGCGGGAAAGGAGGGGGAAGAGGGGGGTGGTGTGGAGGAAAGAAACAGAGGATGGGCGCAGGCAGGGGGGCAGAGGGGAGGGTGAGGGCACTCGCCGCCTATCACGGCCTTGGGCAGCAGATGCTGGCACTCGGGGATGCTGTACCTGCGGAACTTGATGCCCTGGGGAAGGGAGGGGAGGAAGCAGAGAATAAGCGTGGGGAAGTGGAGAAGGTACGAGGTCGACAAGGTGGGGGAAGGCATTGGCTGACGCATTTGTGCGTCTATACGGGTCGAGTTGTATTCTAGATCGGCTCACAACTTGGCTCTGCAACCCATGCAATTGCTTCATACCTGTTCAGGGTCGAGCTGCGAAGTCTCCCACACCAACCCCTTCACCCCTCGCATTCCTCCAATCGCCTGCTCACACAAATGAGCAGGGATAGGACGGAAAGAAAGACGAAGATGAGAAATGCAACCACGTGTGTGTAGCCGCAAGGGTTGAGCGCAGTTTCGAGCGTAGAATATAGTGAGAAGATAAAGGCGGCACCTGAGTAAAATCAAAGCGGTAATCAGACGATGAGACTGAGGGAGAGAGGGAGAGAGCGGCTCACCATGTTGACGGTGACTTTGCCCATGGACAGGTTGCCGTAGTGCGACTTGATCTGCCGAATGCGCTCCTGCTGCTGCGGCACCACCTCCTGCAGCTTCGCGTGCAGCTCCTGAAACACAAGCGTTGGAAGCACGGACGAATGGAACGGCATGGATGAGAGAACGTCAAGCGTTTCAGAAATTCATCCGAATCTGACCACAGCAGAGTTCATGTGTACGCCAGACGTGTAGAGGAGAGCGGAACGGATTATTTTAACATCGGGCATGGCATGGATCAGGCATGGCAGAGATCAGGCATGGCAGGGATCAGGCATGGAATAGATCAGGCATGGAATAGATCAGGCATGGTGGAGATCAGGCATGGAACGGACCAGGCATGGAACGGACCAGGCATGGAACGGATTAGGCATGGGAAGGGATACGGTAAGGAATGATTATTAGGCATGGTAAGGATCAGGCATGGAAAGGGGTCAGGCATGAAAGAGATCAGGCAAAATTGTGGACCCAGACCTATCTTCCATACATTCAGCATTTACTTAAGTTCGGCGAGAATTCCATATTTTATTTCGTGTCGCTTACCGTGGTCAATGGGCGAAATGCCTGATTACACAGCCGCGAGAAACTCCCATCCTTCTGGCTCTGACATCATGAAAGAAACATGACTGGCTTAACATGCGATAGCACGGAAAGTATGAAAACACGACAGACAGCTCACATTGTAAGAACATATTAAGCTAATGTTTTTCTTATTCTAGTGTTCATCCTGCACAGAGGAGTAAGCATGACGACGCATATACCCACCCTCTTCACGGCGTTTGCTGCCCGAAATAGACTCCGCGAGAACGCCATGGCCGTCAGCCAAGCCGGGAAATTGACCAGAGAACACAAGACACGCAGCGACACTGGTTTGCACCCCGCTGCTACGCTCTCCCTGGATGTGGATCGCCTGACAAAAATCGGAATGTCAAGCAAATAGCCAGGACCTGGAGCTCTGATGAATCCTGGAGCATTTGGCTTGAAGCCAGATATGTCCGTTGCGGTGTGCTGGTAGTTCTGTACCCGCTATAGGAAACATTCGCTGGGCAAGGCTCCTCGCCCAGCAAGCTGCAGCAATATTGTCGCCACTTGGCAAGTTTTGGTTGCTGGAAAGGCCAGAACGTTTCGGGGTCAAATCGGGCTGTTGGGAACCACGTGGGACAGCGGTGGCAGTAGTTCAGCGATTGGTAAATATACCTTGCGAACACATACGTTTCAAGTTTTTTTAAGTTTAAGTTTTTATTAAGGTCGTAACCCAGACAACACAGAGGCTAAACAAGGAGTAACCCAAGCCAGAGGCCTACGCTAAAACCTAGCGTTTATTTAGCTGAACTAAGTTCACACACAGGAGAGTTTGTCCTGCCCACTCTGTGCTATACGTAGAAACCGAGGCCCGCGCTTAAGGTGGTTGGAAGGGGCTGTGGAGCAGCCAAGATGCCCGAAGTTCCGGATGAATTTGTGGGGAGCCGTTGGGCAGAAATTGGAGAAGTTTGTGCCGGGTGGCAGCTTGGACCCGTTTTGCAGTGGCACGTCTTCGTTTCTTGGAGCCCTTGCCTCGGTGGAAAAAGCAGGATTTGCAAGCGGTGAGAAAGAGGACCAAGATGCGGTGTAGGGTTTCGACACTCGAGTAGGAGATATTATCATAGCGCTGTGAGCAGCGGTCCCGCCATAGTGTAGCTGCTGCTGCTCCTACCAACAGACACCATGGAGCGATTTGATCCTGAAGTGGCCCAGCTAGTTAGCTGGTTCACTTCCGAAAGATGAGGTCCCGGGATCAAATCCCCCCTGCGGCGTGTTCTGCCAGCCCCCCAGAAGGGGGTTACACAGGTGCTCATCTGGGAGTGGATAGAACAACCTCGTTGACCCAGCGAGGAGTGTAAACAAATGGGGAGGCGGGTTACGACCGACAGCCAGGTGTGGTTAACACCCAGAGGGGTTTCCCCCCCTCCTTTAACCTTTAACCATGGAGCGATTTGACCAGCGGGGGCGTTAAGCGGGAAGAAAACGGCTTCGGTAGTGACGGAAATGCGCAGATGGTTCTGGGCCACCCGTTGTAAGGCGGAGGTGACTGTGGGAGCGTTACCACACTAAAAAAAAATGTGAGTGTGTGTTTCCATGCGATTGTCGTAACATCGGGTGCAGATGCCTTTGGAGGGGGTGTAGGGCATCCTATCTCCGCAGGGAAGGGATCGAGAGAAAAGGCGAAAAAGAATGTCTCGTTGACGACTGGTCTGGTCCTTGAGAAAAGGGTGGGTGAGGTCGGGTAATGAAGGTAGAGTGAAGGAGAGGGCCTCATTCCACCGATCGACATGATTGAGGCGTTGCGGTTTGTAGAGCTGCTGACGAATCGTGGCTAGCGACGGCCGTTGACGAAGTAGCTCGTGTCGGACTCCGAGCGCCGCTCCCGAGCAGAAGGTTCCCGCCAGCCACTTCCCGATTACACACACCGTAATGACAGCTGCTGCAGGTAAGGTCTTGATTCCAGAAGGCGTCATGTTCACCTGTCTCCCCTGCGTCACTTCATGGCAGTCAAATCTGACACGCCCGTCGTCCAAAATCTGCTTGACCCGAAGCACCCGTGGACTACGATCGGTTGGGTCTGCTTCGAAAGCCCAGTCGTTAATGCGAAGGTAGTCCGGCCGTGGAGTGAAATCGTAAAGCACGTCCCACCATTCGTCGGGAACCGCTTTGTAAATGGCTAGCAATATTCGTAGACCACCTGGGTATTTCTTAGGCGGGTATACAGCCCTAAATTCGGACGGTGTCAATTGCCGCGACCCCCCTGGAGCAGGCCGAATAAGGTCTCCAAGACGAATTTGTTTATCTAACAGAAAGAATTCGTCTTTAACACGGCCAAAAGGTTTCTTGTCTGGCTTATGAATGAATCTGTTAAAAGCCACTGGCTCAGCCATCAAGACCCATGGCTCCAAGCGCGGCTTTGAGATTTTTGCAGGAGCGTCCAAAAGGCTTTTCAGTTCCGCCAGCGCCCGAGGGGGAGTCGATTCAGGTAAGTGTTTGAGAATGTCGGGGTGTGCGAGGTAGCAGTGCAATCCGTAGGGAAGAGTGCAGCATTCCCGGGCGGTGTCCTCGTAGGGAGTTGGTAAGAAACGGCGACATGCTCGTTGAATGTTGAGCGCAGCGAGATGACGCGAAGGCTCTAATGCGCCCACACCACCATGCTTCTTTTTATTGTATAGTATGCGTTTGGGGATGTACCATTGTGCCCGCCCTTCTTCCTTGTATCTGGATGAGGAGAGAAACACACCGACGACGCGGTCTAAGAGAGTTTCGACATGTGCTGGGGATGGCTGAAGCCCACTGAAGGCGTACACCGAGGCCATACGTTCTGTGGCAAACAAACTCCGGCAAGTGGTTGTAGCGTGGAGGCGGGAGAGGGAGTTTGCAGTGTTGCGGACTTTGGAAAGAATTTGTTCCCACGTGGTATGGCCCGGGTTGTCCTGTTCGACAAAGATACCCAGGATACGTTCTGCTTCATTCGGTTTGCGAATGGGGATTTGGTCAGTGGAGGAGATGGAGGAACCGTCCATGTTGAAGGGTAAGATAGCGCATTTGCTCCAATTGGGGTGTTCCTCCGAGCATCGTGCGAAGGACTCCAGGCATGCCTTTGCGGTATGGAGTTCGGCATCTGAGTTGAGGAAGACAGTGACGTCATCGGCATAGCATGCCATGAGTCTGCGTTGTGTGGGCGAGATTGCAAAGCCTGGCAGGGCCGCAGCCAGGTGACGTTGCAAAACCTCTATGGCACAGACGAACAGCAGGGGGGCGAGAGGGCAGCCCTGTCTCACACCGGTAAGCACTCTGAAGCGTGGGCCTGTGGAGTTATTGACTGACACGTGAGTGTGAGTTTTGGAGTGTAGTCTGCGGACCCATGTGATAAAACCGACAGGGATTCCGAGGCGGGAGAGGCAACGAAACAAGAATTCCCGGTCGACCATATCGTAAGCCTTTCGGATATCCACAGTGAGGGCGAGCAGGGGGAGTTTTTTGGTGAGGGCCCAATCCATGATATCGAGCGTATCATTGATGGTATCCCCGATTCTACGTCCCTTAATAAACGCAGTTTGAGCGTGATGGATAACACGAGGGAGGACACCTTGTAGACGGTTGGCCAAGATGATGGCCAAAATTTTGTAATCTGCGTTCATCAACGTGATCGGGCGGAGGTTCTCGACAAGGGCTGTATTGCCTTTCTTAGGTATGAGGATGGTACGTCCTTCGCTCATGGTGGGAGGAACACAGTTGTGCATATGAATGCTGTCTATGAGCTTGCGAAAGGCTGGGACTAGCTCTGTTTTGTGTGCACGAAACAGATCCGCAGGAAGGCCATCTATACCTGGAGTTTTGCCTCTTGCTAAGGCACCGACCGCCCTCTCAATTTCTGGTGAGCTGATTGGAGCCTCTAGTCCAGAAGCACAAGTTGCAGGGAGGTGCGTGGGGTAGATATGGTTCCAGAAGGTGGCAGAGGGAGTGATGGGAGTGCTGCCACTGTACAGATTACCAAAGAACACGGTACACATTTGGGTCATAGGGATGAGGTCAGAGACTTGTGCCCCGGAGGGCAGCTCCAGGTAGGGGATCTGAGAGTCTTTGATTCTACGGTTGAGGCCGGCCATGAGGGAGGCAATACCCATTTCTCTCGGACCTTCCACTTTCAATTTAGCTTTGAGAGCGATTTCCGCATAGCGCGAGCTTGTGTAATCCCGGACGCGTTGAAGTTGTTGCTGAAGTCTGCATCCTGCGGAATCCGATCCGGGGAACTTCAGCAAGTGCATTTGCAGTTCACAGACCTCATTTTGCATGTGGGTAATTGTCTTGGTGACCCGAACCCGCTCCTCACGAGTAAATCTTTTGAGTTTTTGGGCAAAGGTGTATTTGCAAGCATCCCAGTCGGTTGGAAGTAGAGGGGAGGGCAGTGAGGTAACAAACTCTGCAACCAAGGAGCTGACATGAGGCTTTTGTATCAGGTGTTGAGGAAATTGCCAAGGTCTTGGCGCGGCATTTGGGTTGTGAAAGGAGAGAGTACAGAGCGGCCCCCTGCCGTGATCAGAGAGAGACTCTTGCACAAAGGTGTAGGATGCAGCCGAGACTCGGGAAGAGACAGACTTGGATACGTAAGTTCGGTCAAGCCTGGAAGCAGAGGGTGGCTTGGGGGGCGGGGGAGGCGGAGCGGGGGGTGGGGCCGAGGCAGCGATAGCTCCAACCGGAGCAGTGGCGGGAGGAGCAGCAGAGGTATGGACACGGCCGGATGGGAGACGCGCAGGGGCGAAAAAGGAGAAGGCAGGGGTGTTAGGGTGGAGCAGTCGGTAGGAATCTGTGAGCTCGACTTCCTCCAGCATTGATTTAACAATTTCTGCCTCTGTTTTTTCAAATGCGTGCAGCGGTCGGTTTCTGTTAGAGGGGGCTAATACGTTGTTGAAGTCCCCAGTGAGCACGGTCCAGTCGCTCGGAGAAGGGAGCTTCAGCATGGGGAGGACAGAGTCAGTCCACCAGTTTTTTCGTTCTAAGTAGTATGAGGGAGCGTATACCGCTATTAAGCGGAATTGTTCGTTAAGGTAATTGCAGTGGATACTAAGAATTCTACCATCAATAGATTCAAATTTGTCCGAAAGTTTGATACGGCGGTTGAAAGCCAGAATGGCTATACCTCCAGGAAACGTTTGGGTTGGAGTAACCACAGGTGGAACTTGAGCATAAGCTGTGGGCTTGAGCTTATACCGCAATTTGGTAAAGTTAGTAGAGAGGCGTGTATCAATAAGAACCAGAATGTCAGGAGGGGAGTGTAACCAGGTCTTGAGTTCATCCATTTAGAAGTGGAGTTAAGACCGTTGATATTAAGGCATTGTATAGTTAGTTGTGTATTCATTTTGAAACCGTATAGAGACCCTTGTGTACCGAAGCACACACATCCACGGGGTATTGTGTCAGAGAAACTTGGCAGAGAAACAACTTATGCACTTCCCAGGTACAGGCAAGAGCAACCCAGCCTAGGGAGAAAGATACAATCATGAGAATTGACCTAGGGCTGAGCGGCCTGTGAAAGCAGGAGAGACACCCCGCAAGGTGTTGAAGCGAGCAACAGCCAGGAGTCATACATGGACACAGGGAACCCCAGGGGAGCTGCAAATTCACTCTTCCGCCATGAATTTCAGCAGCTGGTCGTTTTTCAGGAAGTCGAGCGCTTTCATGTCCCCGTACTCCTCCTTCAGGAGCACGCCAGAGGTCTGCAACCGACGGAGGTGCTGCATCGCGTCGCAATGAGCGAGGGCCGTGTCGATGGTCCAGCCACATGTGAAATCGCAGGCACAGCAGGTCCAGGCCTCGACGTCGCTGTCGAGGCTGATGAAGAGGAGACCGAGGTCCTGCTTGAACTTGATGACGGCAGGCGAGTGCCCGAGCGCTTTGGCTGCCAGGGAGGAAAGGTAAGGAGGGGAACAGAGCGAGAGCAAAGAAACCACGAGGCCTCACGCAGACCAGGGTGAACAAATCTGAGATGAAGGTACACAACTTCCCAGAAAAGAGCTGGAAGGAAGCCGGCAGGACAAGGCTTAGGCAAAAATCAAGAGAACACGACAGCACAAGATCCAGAGATTGAAAAACGGCAGGGAAGCAACAGCATCAAGGCCAAAGCAACCGTGGCAAGAAAGAACAGGGCAACCGGGAAAAACAAATGGACAATAACCTCGCATCATTGATATTTTGAAGCTGAGCGACGGAGATCGCGTACGGATTGTTGATCTTATTGCGTCGCAGCGTCGGGAACACGTGGTGGTCCTCAGTGCGGTGATGACTCGAGCAGATGCTGCAGGAGTGGCATGAGAGGTTTACGAGAACCGGCTCACGCACCCCAGGGATCCAAAGAAGCGGTGGAGTGACACTGAAAGACCCGTCCCCAGGCATGGGAGCAACGATGCCGTGCATCTGCAGCTGAAACATTTCCTCGTAAGGGTCGGAGGCCGAGTGGAAGTGCTTGAGGTCCGCGAGCCACTTCTGCCCGTCACGATTCTTGCCGTTCATCAGAGCCGAATGCAGCTTTTCCTCAGAGAGGCCCAACGGGATGTTGCGCAGGACGATGTGGGTTTCTCCACGCTCCTTCGCCGCGGTGAACTCGGGAGCAGGGTCGGTGTACACCTTCAGCTCAACTGCCGGGCCGTTGGGCGGCGAGAAGAAGATCGGGGGGCGAGCGCGAAAGTCATCAGCCGCTTCCTTTGTGGGGAACTGCAAGATCTGGCGGGAGTAGGTGTTCTTTCCAAACTTGAGGTTAGCACCAGCCATAGACTTGAAAGTAGGGATCTGCCAACTCTTGAAATCAGAACGACGCAGGCTCTTCTTGATACAGCTAACAATATCCTTGCGGTGCTGAACGGCAAGATGGTCAGGAAAAATTACAGCGACCAGGGAATCGAAGTCGCGTTCGACATCCGCCACGGTTTCACCGACAGAATCACGTTGAGCACACAGCCGGCGAAAACGCTTGCCAGGGACCCCAAGAGAGGGAGCGGAGGAGACTTCCGCGTTCGTAGCAGGCACCGGCCGAGGAGCCGCGGCCGGGAGCTTAGAGGAAGAAGAAGAAGCGGCCTTGCACACCTTTTTGGCGACGGGAGAACCGTCACCAAGAAGATCACTGAATGAGGGAGTGATCCCCGCATTGTCTGCCATAACCGCATCAAAGGCAGACGAGTGCTCCATGATCCGCCAGGAAAAGAAGCAGATCAGAAGGGAGGTGCGAGGAATGACTAAACGGGAAAAAACTAAATAGACAGACGTTTCCTGCTTGGGAAGCCGTGTCGCGAGATAGCGAGAGGAGATGGAAAGCGAAGGAGGCAGGAGCGCACGAGGCACATGGCGGCTAAGGCTTTCGCCATGGCGCACCGAGGGATGATGGACCAGCTCAAGTAGGAATGTGTGAGAGGCATCGAGTGTGGAATCACTCAGGGAGTCAGCTGGCGTCAGAGAGTGCCAGTCTGACGAGGGAGCAAGCCATGCAAGCCCAACACGCCAAGCAGGAAGGAGGCAGCTTGGCTTGAACACGAACGTTGAGAAGAAGGTGAGTTGGTTGGGCTGGCCGTAGGGGATGCATGTAACCAACGACCAACACACGTCAGCACGGGAAGGAAAACACAGGAGGGCCACGTAAACAGACGGATAAGGCGGAGCAGGGAGAGCCAGAGGTGGGCCGGGGAAGCCAAACGGAGGGGAGCTTACCTGTATAAAGTAGGTACGGCGCCGAACAACCGGAGAGGGCGAATGGGAGACCGCAAAGTAGCCACGTCTCCATCCGAGGTTGCTGAAGTCGACAGAAGGGAACTTACCAGACGGGGAGGGGTTAACGAAACAGGGCGACAGCAGCCCACGGTTGCCAAAACAGACGAACCAGAACCCTGAGAAACGAACGAAAACTGTCCACCTGTCCAACCTGCAAAGTACACACGTGAGTGGGTTAGCAAGAAGCGAAGACACACCTACCACCAACCAGCCGAGGAAGAGGAGCGAAGGTCCAGGAAACCTGGAGATTCGGCACGGAAAAGATGGGCACAGGTGTCTTGCTACCACAGGTACGCGGAAACGGGGAGGCGGAGAGCTTGAGAACGCCATTTTTTGGGAGGGAGGCCGATGGTGGTCGTCACCGTGGTTCTCGATTTTTTCCTTGCGAACACATACAACTCAGCAGGGAGTCTCAAAAGTAGGGGCAGCTCTTCGTACGTGATTGGTTTACGATTTTACTGGGCCCGTAGTTTTGCGGCATTTACGAGGGTGATGTACAGGCCATGTACACTGCTTTTGTAGAAAAAAACTCTCCATTATCCTTACAATATTTCTAAAGCAACATCAGATGGCACAACACAAGGGCGTGTCAGAGAGTTTGCTTTTCTTCAAGCGCTACTAAATCTTCTCTATTAAGAGAATCATAAGCTTCTGCTACTCTTCAGTAGCGACCCTTCGCCTTGTTGGCCTGATGAAACAAGTGGGTTTACGGTAATAGGGCAAATAACATGCAAAAAGTCACAAGATAAACAGATGGAAACGTCCCAAAAATGACTGCAAGAAAGCAATTTGAGCTACTTACGGAGACGCGTGTGAGCCTCTTGCCAGTCCCGCGAGGCCGGTTTCTGGGCTCCTTGAGGCGATAAATGCGGACCATCCAGTGCTGCGACGTGAACACCTGAAACAAAATAGTACCGTAGGATTGATAAGTGAACGGCCCATGTTTCTGAAATGGAAGTTTGTAAACAACAGACAGACGCAAATATGGTTTTGGGAACGATTTTAGGTACTTGAAACGGCACGGACTCAGATTGAGAGAGCCTACAACTCCACACCAACCTGCGGCCTCTGCCTGACTGTCTAAAATTCTAACAGAGATTAAGCATTTTCTCACCTCCTCAAAGTGCGTAAGCTTGATGTTCTTCTTGCCTATCTCTGTGCGTCTCACTCGGTCAAAGCCCCTCCCGTCCACCTCTGCGAACCTGTCAGCACCCAGCACGGAGGAGAAAACACACCCAGACAGATACATGGAGTGATAAGCACTAGCGAGTGAGGAATTGAGGAGAGCTTGTTCAAATGAGTGAGCTTATATTGAGTATGCTCCGTGCCTGTAGCAGGAGAGCTTGCACATGAGGAAGTTCCACAGACCTGCAGGAAAGCAGTCTAGGAAAGCTTGTACAAACGAGGTACATCAAGTACCATACATTTCATACTTAGGAGAGCTTGTACATGAGGCAGTGGAGCAAAGCTACAAGCGAGTGAAACTTATGCTGGGTTCGTGTCTAACCTGTAGCAGGAGAGCTTGTACTTGAAACAGTTGAACAGAGCTACAACCGAGTGAGCTGGTACTGAGTGCATGTCTTACCTGTAATAGGAGAGCTTGTACATGAGGCAGTTGAGCAGAGCTACTAGTCAATGAGCTTAAATCGAGTACACCCCTTACCTGTAGTAGGAGAGCTTGTACATGAGGCAGTTGAGCATAGTGCTGGTGGCCTCACCATCCACCCGGTAGTTGCCGTTGTTCTGGCCAAGGGGGAGGGGATGGGCGAAAGGGGAGACGGGGGGACGGGGAGGAAAGGGAGATGGGACGGAGCATATGAGGGCTTCAAGGCATGGTGCTGGTGGCCTCACCATCCACCCGGTAGTTGCCGTTATTCTGACCAAGGAGAGTGAGGGGGAGGGCAGAGGAAGGCGGATGGGGAGGATGATGGGGAATTTGAGGTGCTTCAAAGCATCGTGCTGGTGGCCTCCGCTCAGGCCGTTTTGCTGGCCCGGAAAGTGAGAAGGGAGTGCGTGGAGAGCAGGGAGGTGGGGAAGAGCAGGGGTGGAGGAAAGGCTCTCGCAGTCACACCATCTGAAATTGGAGTTGGGTGCCTTGATCATCCCCATCCCCACAAAATTCAGAATTCCAAAAAAAGGAGAGAAAGACAAAGCAAAGCAAAGCAAAGCTAAGCAAAACAGAACAGAACAGAACAAAACAAACACTTCAGTGTACGTACCAGGTAGTCGGGCTCCCTAATCTGTGAAAACACACCGCCTCCAATGGAAACGCACAACCTCCGATCCGCATAATCTAAACTAAAATCACTTATAAGATGTTTAAAAACCGCCTAAGCGCACTCACCAGGTAATCGGGCTCCCTGATCCGCGGAAACACACCGCCTCCAATGCGCACCATCCACAGGAACTTGTTGATGTCATCGCTGGGGTAGCCCACCATGCCTGTTGCAGGGAGTTAAAGAGGAAATGAGGGGACGGGTAGGACGGATCATGTGGTGCAGGTGTTGCGATTCACACCATCCAGAGGAACTTGTCGATGTCATCACTGGGGTACCCCATGGTGCCTGCAGGATAGGGGAAGGGGAAGGGATGGGTTGGCAGGAAAAGAATAGTGTGTGTGGTGCAGGTGTTGCAATGCGCACCATCCACAGGAACTTGGTGATGTCGTCACTGGAATAGCCCACCATGCCTGTAGAGAGGCGAATGGAAGGGATGGGTGGGAGGGGCAATGGTGCAGATCAGAGATCATTATCTAGCTGTTGATCCGCACCATTCACAGGAACTTGTTGATCATTATCTAGCTGGGATAGCCCACCATGCCTGTGGGACAGGGGGAGGGGAAGCATGGAGGGTGAAATTATTAACATCAAACCTACCTCCGAACACCTGACATGAATGGAGCGGTTGATGGCCCATGCATCCTTCTCCCGTGAAGACATGGCCATGCCCACCGTGGCGATGTGCGTGTGATTGACATGACATGTTTGTTTGCCGACCTACCACCGAACACCACGAACACCTCACATCAATGGAGCGGTTGATGGCCCATGCATCCTTCTCCCTCGACTCGACGGCCACGCCCACCGTGGCGATGTGAGCGACACCCCTCCCAGCACCAAAATATCCACCTCCCAGCATGCCCAGCAGGTTACTTGTGTGTGATTGTCACATACCTCCAAACACCACAAACACGCATTTCACACTGACGGAGCGGTAAATCGCCCATGCATCCTTTTCCCTCGCCTCGATGACATCGCCATGCCCACAGTGCACGGCCATATGTGTGCTGCTGATTGACATCGAATCACAACATACCTCCAAACACCACGAACACGTATTTCACGTCAATGGAGCGGTAGATGACCCATGCATCCTTCTCTCTCGCCTCAATGACATCGCCATGCCTCGATGACATCGCCATGCCTCAATGACATTGCCATGCCAACCGTGGCGATGTGCGTGCGTGTTTGAGCGTCGATGTGTGCGAATGCTGTTTCCGACCTACCTCCGAACACCACAAAGACGCATTTCACGTCGATGGAGCGATACATTGCCTATACATCCTTCTCCTGCGACGACATGGCCATGCTCACAGCAGCAATGTGAGTGTTCGTCAACGCGTTTGAACTTTGTTGTGTGAATATGCCATTTCCAGCCTACCTCCAAACACCACAAAGACGTATTTCACATCGATGGAGCGGTAGATGGCCCACGCGTCCTTCTCCCGCGATGACATGGCCATGCCGACAGTGGCGATGTGAGTGTTGTTCCACGTGTTGTTATCGACGATCACTGTGCGGTTAGCCATGGCTGTGGTCTGATACCCATAGTCCCACCACGATGCCACCTGGTGGTGTGAATATGACATGAGGAGGGGAAGGGAAGCTTGAGCCAATGTGGGTGTTGTTCCACGTGTTGTTGTCAACAACCACCGTGTGGTTTGCCATGGCTGTTGTCTGGTACCCATAGTCCCACCACGATGCCACCTGGAGGGAAAGGGAGGGCGTGTGGGAAAGGGGAGGGATAAAGCGACGCCAGCTGGTGTGTGTTGCTGTCGACGATCACCTTGTGGTTTGCCATGGCTGTTGTCTGGTACCCATAGTCCCACCATGATGCCACCTAATAAAAAAACGAGGGCCGTGTGAGTGAGAGAGGGAGGGCGTGTGGGAAAGACGGGACACGTGGAGAAAGGAGGATGTGTGGGGTGGCGCTATGAGTGGATACATACAGCAATGCATGTAGCCACCTTGACATTGATGTCTGTGTTGTGCCTCATGGAAGTCATCAAAGATGCGCTACCCCCCGTCACTGGTGTGCTTTCAGAGCTGTTGTTAGGGCCAGGGCTATCACTCGTTCACGCAGCAATGCATCCCACCCTGTCGTTCACGTCTGCATTGCAGCTACCCATACACCTCGAAGAAATTGTCAAAGGTGCCCGCCATCGACCCATACAGCCATACACCATCAATAGTGGAAGCACGGACAATGCTCTCAGTGCTGGCGTCGGGAGACGTGCTACAGATGGTAACCACACACAGCAGCAAGAATCCTCACCTTGTCATTGACGTCCGTGTTGTGTCGCAGCCACCCATACGCCTCACGGAAGTCATCAAACATGTACTGCCTTGTGCCGTTGCTACCACTGCTGGCATTGCTGTCACTGGTTGGGCACAGTGCTTCAGATGGTAAGCACACACGCAACAATAAACCACCCACCTTGTCATTCACATCAGTGTTGTGCCGCAGCCACCCGTAGGCTTCACGGAAGTCGTCAAAGATGTACTGCCCTCCGGCGTTGGTGTCATGGGGGCAGTGCTCTCAGTGCCAGCAATGCTGTGGCTTCCTGTTACCCACCTTGTCATTAACGTCCGTGTTGTGTCGCAGCCACCCATATGCTTCACGGAAGTCGTCAAATATGTACTGCCCGCCGTCTTGGGTGGGGGAAGAGAGCACGATGGATGGAGCCGAGTAGGCGTCTGCTGCAGCCCACACACAGTGCATCTGTGAATTGGGAGGGAGAGAGGCGGAATGGAAGACCAGGGGAGGGAAGGGTGAACACCTATGGCTTGGCGATTGCTGGTGGGAGAGGAGAGCATGATGGATGGAGCTGAGTAGGCGTCTGCTGCAGCCCACACACAGTGCATCTGAGGGGCGATGGGAGAGGTGGGAGAGCGGGGGAGGGATGGATGAACGTATATGGGCGGGCTGCTGTAACGGAAATCATCAAATATGTACTGCCCTCCATCGTTGGTGGGAGAGGAGAGCACGATGGATGGTGCTGAGTAGGCGTCTGCTGCCGCCCACACACAGTGCATCTGAGGGATGTGAAAGGGAGGGGGAAAGAGGCATGTGGAAGGAAGGAGGGCAGGGTGAAAACCCACAGTTTGCTATTGTTGGATGGTCGTGTCATCATTCACTGTGTAAAACACACGGCCAATGTTGATGCACGGCCAATGTTGACACACGGCCAATGTTGATACACGGCCAATCTTGATACACGGCCAATGTTGATGCACGGCCAATGTTGATACACGGCCAATGTTGAGACTGAAACACCTCTAGACTCGCCGTGTAAAAGGCGAGCCCCACGAGCATGAGAATGATGCCCCCACTGCCCAACTGCAGCAGCATCACCTTCTGAAATGTCTCATCGTTCACAGTGTTGAATGCAAACCACCCTTGGCCCAGCCCAGCACACACCGTGTAAAACGCCAGCCCCACGAGCATGAGAATGATGCCCACAGCTGCAGCATCGCCGGGCACCACCAGAGGGAACTTCTCCTTCCCCTTCTCCTTCTCCTTTCCCCCCTTGCCCTTCCCCTTCCCCTTCACCCCCTTCCTCTTTTCAGCTCCCGAAACCCCCCCTGCAGGCTCCTCGTCAGACTCCCCCCCCTCCCCCTCGCCCTCCTTGCCCTTCTTCTTCTTCCCCGCTCCCGCCTTGCGCTCCTTGGCCTGGCTCGCTGCCTCGCCAGTCTTGCTGGCGGCCTGCAGCAGTGGTAACAGGGTTTCATAAGGTTCATGAGGTCAACGAGGTCAACAAAGTCAATGGGGTCATCAGGTACCCCCCTCTCCCCTCTCCCTCGCCCTCCTTGCCCTTCTTCTTCTTCCCCGCTCCCACCTTGCGCTCCTTTGCCTGGCTCGTCGCCTCGCCTGTCTTGCTGGAGGCCTGTGGCAGAAACAATAGGATTGTCAACAAGGTCAAGGGGGTCAATGCAGCCAATAACTCTCCCCCCTCCCTCTCACTCTCTTCACCCTTCTTTTCGCCCCCCTTGCCGCCTTGCGCTCCTTGCCGCCTCGCCTGCCTTGCTGGCAGCCTGTGGCAGTAGCAATGGGGGTTCATAAGGCTCATGAGATCAACATTGCCTCACCACTGGACTCACCTCTCCCTCCCTCTCACCTTAGCGGCAGCAGCAGTGTCCTCCTCCTCTCCCTTGCCCTGGTGGCTGGCAGGTCGATGAGGTTGACAGAGCAGCTCACCTCATAACCAAACCTCGCATGCAAACAAACAAAACACACCTCACATCCTCCTTCCTCCCCCCTTTTCTCACCTCAGCCGCAGCAGCAGCAGTGTCCTCCTTCTCGCCCTTGTCCTGCTTGGCAGCAGCGTACGCCAGGTCAATGAGGTCCGCGATAGAGGCTTTAACGGAGCGAGTGAGGACGTCAAAGAGCGCGCTGACTGCAATGCCTGCTGTGATGCACGCTGCTGGAGCCAGCACCAGCATCAGACGGACCTGAGAAGGGGTGGGGGAATGTGGGAGGGGGGGGGGGCAGAGAGGCAAATAAGGGTGATCAAGTTCTCCACAGCTCTCACTGCGATGCCCGCTGTGATGCACGCTGCTGGCGCCAGCACCAACATCAGACGGACCTAAAGGTGGAATGTGGGAGGGTGAGAGGTAGAGAAACAAGGAAGTGAGGGGTGAAGGGAAGGAATGACGGGGACGTCAAACAGGGCGATCACTGCAATGCCTGCCGTGATGCACGCTGCTGGGGCCAGCACCAGCATCAGACGCACCTGGGGGAAAGAGGGGTGGGGGAGGAAGAGCAACAAGCGGCTGAAAGGACAGAGGGAAGGGGAACGATGGCGCTCACTGCGATGCCCGCTGTGATGCACTCTGCTGGCGCCAGCACCAGCATCAGACGCACCTGAAAGGGAGGAATGAGGGGGAGATGGAGCAGGAGAGAAACAAGGGAGTGAGGGGCGAAAGGACAGAGGATGTGGGAGAATTAAAGAGGCCGCTGGCTGCGATGCCTGCTGTGATGCACGCTGCTGACGCCAGCACCAGCATCAGATGGACTTGGGAGAGGGTAGGGATGAGAGGAGGCGGGTGGGAGGATGGGGGAGCGGTATGGGGGGGCTTTATGATGCTCAATTCATTGAGTCACATATTAACCACCTCGATGCCATCAACTCACTGCGACTACACTGACTCAACCACGAATCCATGCAGCTGACCACAACCCATTGACTCACCATTGACCTTATCGATTCAGCAATGACCCCATTGACTCACCATTGACCCCACTGACTCACCATTGACCCCATTGACTCCCCATTGACCCCCTTGAATAACCATTGACCTTATTGATTTAGCAATGCCACCCTTGACTCACGATTGACCCCATTGGCTCACCATGACTCCTCTGACTCACCATGACTCCTCTGACTCACCATGACTCCTCTCACTCACCGTTGACCCCATTGACTCACCATGACTCCGGAGAAGTACACGGAGACAACCAGGTAGAGTTGTTGCATTGAATCCATTGACTTTATTGACTCACCATTGACCCCATTCACTCACCATGACTCCGGAGAAGTACACGGAAACGACCAGGTAGAGGGCCACAAAGGAGCTCGCGTCTGTGAGCGGCAGGAAGCACGCCTGCAGGCACAAAGGGGTTAAAATTCAGGGGTTTAAGAAAAACGTCTCAGGTTTTGAGATTTGGGCTCTGGGCTCTGGGCTGAAAAACAGGGTTTACATGGAGATGACGAGGTAAAGAGCCACGAAGAAGGTCGCATCTGTCAAGGGCAGGAAACACGCTTGAGGAAACGGTGAGACAACAGAAGGCACGGAGAATGCAGATCCGTTAAAAAAGATGTCCATACGGGGGATTGGTTGGTACTTGCAGTGAGCGGCTGGTGCTGACAGGAAGAATGTGCTGCACTATTGACAACCGTGCGTAGTGTGCTTACAAACGTGAGTGCTTATGAACGTGCGTGCTAACAATGAGGCCAGCAGGAGCAAGGAATGCGAGCAGATGCAGGTCCATGAAGTAGGACGTCCACATGGGTGGCTGGTGCTCGCTGTGAGGGGCTTGTGATCAGTGAGGTGCTGGTGGGCTGACAAACAAGTGTGCCTATGAGCGTCCCTGCTTACAATAAGTCCAGCAGGAGCGAGGAATGCGAGCAGCTGAAGATCCATGAAATAGGAAGTCCACATGGGCGGCTGGTGCTCGCTCACACTGGCGATGATGGGGATGTACTTTGACGCGTATGTGCTGTGGGGATGGGGTAAGGGGTGAGCAGGAAATGGGGCATGGCGTGGGAATCAATGGAGTCCCAAGGCATCTCAAGTCCTTGCTGTGCTTGCTCACTCTGGCGATGATGGGGATGTACTTGGATGCGTATGTGCTGTGAAGGAGGGTAGAGGGAGTGAAGTAGAGAAGGAGGGGGTTTTGCATCAAGGCGAGGAGGGCGGCAGGCGGATGGTGCTCGCTCACACTGGCGATGATGGGGATGTACTTTGATGCGTAGGTGCTGTGGATGGGGGGGGGGGGGGAGGGAGGGAGGGAGGGAGGGAGGGAGGGAGGGAGGGAGGGAGGGAGGGAGGGAGGGAGGGAGGGAGGGAGGGAGGGGCGCAACGTAGTCAGATTCTTTCAATCCTTGGTGCTCGCTTACACTGGCGATGATGGGGATGTACTTGGATGCATGGGTGGGTGCTGGAGGGGAGAAGAAAGAATTAGGATATTAAGTGGAGAGTTGAAGAGTTGGACTTTGAAGAAAGAAAGTAAGCAAGCAAGCAGCACTCACCGATTCAGATGGCTGAGGAAGCAACCAGTTTATCCCAGCACGGGGTTTGAGTTGACTTGGAGTTGTGTACGTACATGGAAGTTTCTTATGTTTTTCGGCGCCTTGAAAGTCATGTACATTGTGAGAGCATGTCAGCATCAAGCAGGTGCTTTGCAAGTAGCAAGCAGCACTCACGGGTCGAGAAGGCTGAGAGAGCGGCCTGTCCAGCCAAGAGTCGGGCTGGCGAGCACCATGGCAACGAGAGCAGAGAGCAGCGCCACTGCCGCCACCCTGAAGAATGGAAGGGAAATCGCGGAAGTGAGGTAGAGAGAAGGGAGGGTGGTGAAGGAGCGACTGAGCAGACATTTAATGGCATTGCATTGCAGTGTTGTAAGAAGTTCTTTGAAAATATGGGGACCAATATACAAAAGATAGAAAGAGATGAGCAAAGAGTGAGCGAGTGAGCGAGTGAGAGAGTGAGTGAGTGAGTGAGTGAGTGAGTGAGAGATTTAGTGTGAGAGAAACGTACGTGCCGACTGATACAATGAGGGTGAGAGCAATGCGGAAGGCCTTAGCAGGCAGCAGCGCCTTGATGTAGTAGCTGAGGGCAGCGATGTGCAGCACCACAAACACCTGAGGGGGAACACACAGGTGGACGGTATAGGAAGAGGTGGGTAAGCAGCAGAGACGGTGGAAAGACAGCAGCAGTGCCTTGATGTAGTAGTTGAGCGCAGCGATGTGCAGCACCAGAAAGACCTGAGGATAAGAGAGTAGAGGAGGGCGACAACAGGGTATCAGACAGCAGCAGCAAAAACGCAATTTGTTGTCCAAAGCAGCAAAACATTCTCTAAGCGTCACAATAAACGTGTATGTCTGCAGCAGCAAAACGGCATTCGAGAAGAGCAAGGCATTCACAGGGGGTTTACAATACATACGAGGGCCAGAACCCTCCTGCAAACACCAATACCACATGCATCGCAAGCACGAACTGCACTCACCAGGAACCCCCCGAAGTGCTCAGACGTCATGACAGCATTGAATCCCACCACCGGCACCAGTGCTGCGAGCAGCGTGCCGAGTATGATCTGCCAGGGAGCACGTGAGGTGGGGAGAGAGGTGCACGCACGGAGCACATTGAGAGGGCCGCAGAGGCACTGAACAGCACCAGCGCTGCCAGCAGCGTGCCGAGTATGATCTGTCAAGGAGCCCGTGGGGTGGGGAGAGAGGTGTACGCAGGTGAGAAGGGTGGAGTTAGCGTGAGAGGTGTACACTCGGAGCACGCTCAGAGGGCTGCAGAGGTGCTGAACAGCACTGGCAATGCCAGCAACGTGCACAAAATGATCTGCAGCGAGGGGTGGAGCGAGCCTGGTGCAGCGCACGGACGGAGTGTTTGGCGTGAAAGGTGCAGCCACGGAGCACATTCAGAGGAGGCTGCAGTGGTGCTGATACAGAGCAGCACGTGGATGGGGATGGAGGCATGGCATGATAAAGGACACACTACGGCGGACCATGCCTCGCTTCCCGAAAGGAACAATGTCGACAGAGGGGCAACATACCAGGGGAGCAAAGGCGATGTAGAGCCGAGAAGAGAAGCGGCCGGTGACGATGCAGAGCAGCACGTGGATGGGGATGGATGGAGCGGCTGAAGCCCCAACCCGCTCACAAAGGGGGCGACAAATCAGAGAGCCAAAAGATTCTTACCAGAGGGGCAAAGGCGATGTAGAGTCGAGAAGAAAAGCGGCCGGTGACGATGCAGAGCAGCACGTGGATGGGGATGAGGTTGATGATGAAGGTGTAGCCGCCCCACGACATCACCATGTAGAAATAGGCCGCTGCATTGGCCGTGGCGTAAAAGAGTGATCCTGTGTTGGTGGGGAATGCAGGGAGTGTAGGGGCGGTGATGAGTGGATGGGGATGAGGTTGATGATAAAGGTGTAGCCGCCCCACGACATCACCATGTAGAAATAGGCAGCTGCATTGGCCGTGGCGTAGAAGAGAGAACCCGTGTTGAGGGTCTGTAGGGAAGAGGGGAGGGAGTGCAAGGAAGGTTTGGGAGACGGGAGGAGGAGGAGAGGGGAGACTATGAATAAGGGTCAGTCTGTTGATGGAGGTGTAGCCACCCCTCGACATTGCCATGTCAAAATAGGCTGCTGCGTTGGATGTGGCGTAAAACAGCAACAAGGTGTTGAGGGAAGGGGAGTGCAGGGGTAGTGTTGGTCGTATAGGGTTGAGGTTGATAATAATAAGAATCACAACAATCACATACCGGTATGCATGCACGCACTCATTCCAATACACCCACTCACTCACTTTGATGTAGAGGTAGAAGGTGAAGACGAGGGCAAAGATGGCCACCCCCTCCCAGGCCAGTCGTCTACACTTCCTCCCCCTGATGTGCACATGCATCACAAGCAGACGCCCGCCCATCCATCTACATATGCACATGCACAGTCCCTCTCTCACCTTGATGTAGAGGTAGAAGGTGAAGACGAGCGCAAAGATAGCAACCCCCTCGTTGTCGTAGCTGCCAGCCACTGAGCGAGAGATGTACGACGGGACCTGAAACATGACATGCACAGGCGAGGCGAGGATCAAACTTTTAACCACGGAGCCTCAGAAAGTTATCTCATCAGCCACGGACCGAGAGATGTACGACGGCACCTGCAACGCACAGGTGAGAGAGACAGCACGGCAAAATTGAGTTTGAGATTCGCCTAAAACAATATGTATGACGCGACCTGAAACACACAGGTGAGGAAGGGCAGCATGGCAGCAGCGAGACCCTGCCCCTATCCTCCTTGACGAACAGAAAAGTGGGACGCACCATGCCATTACCCAACTTGGCAGTCACCACCACATGAGAGCCACTCGCTCACCATGGCAATGAGAGCAGCCGCGGTCAGCCCAGCCCCCGTGCCCCGGACCTCCTTGGCCAAGAGAAAGAGAAAGGTGGCCCACGCGGCATGCGCTGAGAACACTCGTGGGCTTATGGGTCGAGTCAGCAGTCAAGAGAATGGCCAGCCACCCACGATAACAGCCACTCACCACGGCAATAAGAGCAGCCGCGGTCAGCCCAGCCCCCGTGCCCCGGACCTCCTTGGCCAAGAGAAAGGTGGCCCACGCTGCATGCGCTGAGAACACTCATGCACTTACTTATGGGTCGAGTCAGCAGTCAACACCACATGAGAGCCACTCACTCACCATGGCAATGAGAGCAGCAGCAGTGAGGCCAGCCCCCGTGCCCCGGACCTCCTTGGCTAAGAGGAAGGTGGCCCACGCTGCATGCGCTGAGAACACTGGCGCCGTGAACACACACACCGTCTCCACTGAGAACGGGAAGTTGAGCGCGTTGGCGAGCCTGGCAGGGAGGGATGGAAGAGAAGGATGGGAGGAATGGGAAGGATGGGAGGGATGGGAAGGATGGGGTATGTATGCAGCACTGGCGCCGTGAACACTCACACCGCTTCCACTGAGCACCTCACCACGCACCCTTCTCACGTCCTCTCGCCATCACGCTATGCGCTTACCACCACATGGTGCCGGCTGTGTGGGTGAGACCTGGGTACACCGTCCCACCGATGACTCGCCATGATCTCAACCTCTCATTCATCCCACACCCTCGATTCACCATGCGTTCCATGCCTTCTCTCCCTCACGCCACCTGCACTCACCACCACATGTTGCCGGCCGTGAGAGTGAGACCCGGGTACACCGTCCCACCAATGACTCCTCTCCCCTCCATGCATGATGCACCCACGCACTCACCTCACCTCACCTCACCTCACCTCACCTCACCTCACCGTGCATGCCTCGTCCACACCTCACCTTTCATCATGCCTCCTCAACTCACCACCACATGGTGCCGGCCGTGAGAGTGAGACCCGGGTACACCGTCCCACCGATGACTCGGCCCAGAGGGTACCTGCCAGTGCGACATGCCAAAAGGCCACGAGAGAGAGGGAGGGCAAGAGGCGAGCAGGGCACGACGGTGGTTTCACAACAAGGCAAAGGTTTGTGACATTCAGAGCGAAACAGGTGCGTACAGCAGGGTGACAACAACGGCCGTGGCTCCTTCCATCCCATCCCATCCCTCGCCATGGGACGTCCCCCGTTGCTCACCATGCCATCGCCTCCCACCACTCCCCATATTCAGTCCACAACTAGCCATTTCATGGCATCCCCCATCACTCACCACGTGCGGTCATCAAACCAGTTCCAGAAGTTGTAGAACCCCTCCTTTGAGAGAAACTGTGGTGTGAAACAGGGAGTGAGAGGGGAAAGGAGGAATTCAAGAGGCGCGCCAGGATTTGCAACGACGCAGGTTGAAACTTCATCGCACAACCCGAGCACGAGCAGCGGAACGCATAGGAGAACGCGTATTGGGGCGCGTGCCGGACGCATCTGGGTGGGATGCCATAGCGAGACAGGCCGAGCACGAGCCAGCAAGAACCAGGCCATATGAGGCACCTGGGGGACGAGAATCACGTGGGTGACGGGAATCACGTGGGTGACGGGAATCACCTGGGGGACGGGAATCACGTGGGTGACGGGAATCACCTGGGGGACGGGAATCACCTGGGGGACGGGAATCACCTGGGGGACGGGAATCACCTGGATGACGGGAATCAAATGGGTGACGGGAATCACCTGAGTGACGCGGTAGTTGAAGTAGGGGTCGAACTCGTGAATGACGCTCTCGTACTTGATCACCTGCCATCAGAGCGGGGGAAGAAAGAGGCGAGACAGCATTTGAGGGGTGTGTTGAGTGTTGTAAGCAATACGGCAGCGCCGCGTGCACGTAGGGATCAAACTTGTGAATGACGCTCTCGTACTTGATCACCTGCCATGGCGGCAAGCAAAGAGTAGGCGCAGGATCTGAGAGTCATGTTGCGTGGTTCGACTTGGTAATGGCACCGTGGAGGCACGAGTCGATTTTGTGAATGATGCTTTCGTACTTAATGCCCATGAACAGAAAATCATGCCCCAATACGAATTCCGAAAAAGAAAGAGGAGAAGCATGACCGATTCTTCTGAATGGAAACACCTCATAGATGGCCCGGCCGTGTGTAGGTGGCTGCTTTGCTCAGTCTATGCGCAGAACGGCCGCGAAGGACGCGCGGGTAGAAACAGTAGTACGTAAGATGTGTCCTAGATGAAGAGCAGGAAATAAAATCGAACATGCGAGATCCAGGCCTGGCCGGACCATCATCAGATGAAATCGACCGGGTCGACGGTGCACGCCTTGTATTCTCGATTAGCGTGCGTTGCCAAAGCAGAGAGGTAAAAGTTTGCCTGAAGCAAAGCTTTGCCTTTGGACACGAGAGGTAAAATTTGTGATCCAAATCTAAATAACTCCATACGAAGCCAAACCGGCAGTGAATGGCAGTGAATCAAGTGCCTGATCGTTGAACATCGGGTACGCGAAGTGGGCAAGACGACGCTTTTATACAAAGCGGCTCGAGGCAGCAGCTTCGTGTCACCGAACCACATCCAATGGAACTGGCGCTCTTGCGTTTTGTTCTGTTTTATTGGTATCAAATTCACGAGCAACGGTCTGAAATGTCACGGAGAATAGAATCCTACTCTACGTATATCGTGCTAGGACCTCCTTGGTAACTCGTAAAAGTAGCCTAACTCATCCCGAGTAAAAATCCTCGAGATCCTGCAACGGCGAGTAGGATCTAGAGTCTCACCGAGAAGAGGCGGATCGAGAAAGCCATGACGCAGATCAAGATCAGCGCCAGGCCGCACAGCAAGCCTCCCCATGGACCCTGGCGGCTCGACGCCGCCGCCATTGCCGCGAGGCGAAACGAAGGAAAATCCTTACGGAATTCCCAAGAGTAGCACTGGCAGGTGGCGCGTCGAACGCGGGAAATGCGACCAAGAGGCGTTGGGTAAGGAAGAAACCAACCTACAGATCCAGTGAAAGGAGCCGACAGTCAATTATCGGGATTCGGGCATTCTCGAGTTGCACGGATCGCTACAGTAAAAAACAGATTGGATCTGCTCTATAAGCTAACGCCTGATTTATTCTAAGCAAGAGCATCATAAGGACACCTACTATTTCACAAGATAGAAAATGGAATATCAGGTGTACCAACCTGTGAAACACACAATGCTTCATAACCAGTTTTCCATGTATGAGATCTGTTACGAATAGTAATACTTGATATTACTGTGCACTCCTCACCGCAGCAAAGAGAAGCACGCAGTAACGAGAATGAACGCGAAGCGACAGACGGTTAGAATTGACTCGAAGCGTCGGACAGTTGGGACGCATCTGGACCGTCGGAGCAGACAGCATCGGGCAGCTGCAGGCAAGGTGGTTTTGGCGGGAACAGTTACGAAACTGTACGCGCCGCACGGTTGGGAATGAATTTGAATAAGGGAATGTACCCCTTAGAGTACATGGCTAGTTAGGTCGTTTCGTATTCCCTTGTACTCTTATTTATATAATTTTGTTTGCATGTTTTTATTATCTCAAGCATTTACATTCACTCTGCTATTGAGGTCAAGGGCCCACCAACTATTTCACTGCGTGCGAACCTTCCTGGGTAGATCCCGGGCTACGATCAACTTCTGATCGCAGCATGGTATGAGAGCGGCTCGGGAATCCTTCGCACTACCACTCCCGAAAATTGCGACATTCGGAAAGTGGCGTCCGGCACACGCTCACGAGTGAAGATGGCCGGAGGATCTGGTGGTCAAACTAATCTGACGGCTGAAGCGCAACCCAACCCGGCTGCGACAAGCGAGAACACGACGACAATCAACTCCGAAGTTCTCGCACAACTTCTTCAGCGACTCACCAGCTTGGAGCAAGGGCTCCAAACATTGCGGAATGGCGATGCGGGAACATAATCGCAACCCTCTCAACCGGCCCCGACTGGCCAGAACGCCACCCCGCAAACTTTCTCCCTCGACACCAATGGCTCAACCCCCAAGACTCCCCGTCCCAGTGAAGAGGCAATTCTCTCCGCTCAATCAAGGTTTCTCAGCATATCAAAAATAAAGACAAGTACCTGTTTTGACGGCAGAGACTTTTACACCTGGAGCTTCGAGCTGGAGCTCCTGCTTCAGAACGCCCAGATCTTCCACTATTTCGACGGGAGCTACGCGGAGCCTGCTGAGGACACCGACGACGCCAAGGCACGGTATTACAACGAGTCGCTGATGGCGTACGGGGTGCTCCTGCGGAACATGTCGGCGGCGGAGCAGCTCAACATTCGTTCATACAAAACCACAGCTGCTCCAGCCCTTAACGCCTGGCGGCACCTGACAGGAGTCTACCAGCCCAAGGACTCTGTCTCTTCGAGCCGACTACTCCAGGAACTCCTGGAAACCAAGATGACCGCGGGGGAGAAGGTCAACAATTACCTTAACCGTTGTCGGAGCCTTCGCGATCAAATCGTGAAGTTGGGAAGCACGATTTCAGAAGAAATCTTCGTCAACATTGTGCTTCAAGGGCTCGGCCCAGAGTGGCGGCCCTGCAAGGCGCTTCTCCGACAGCAGGGGGTCATCTCGGAGGCCGCCCTCTGCGCCGCCCTTCTCGTCGAACAGAGGGATATGGATCAGCAGCGACCTGCGCCGCGACGAGAACGCGAAAGGCTCGCCTTCTACGCCGACAACACTGAAGAGCGAAAGCCACGGCGCCTCTACTGCAAAATCTGCAGAAATTTCGGGCATCTGGCGGATCGATGCAAGAACCGATCCCGCCCTCGCCAGACCAATCCGAGCACCTGGTCCGGCCGACAAGACGCACGAGGCGACGTGCGTCCAGCCCAGGGGTATCAGCCCCCTCCCGCGCGCAACCTGAACCCAGCGGTTCAGCATCAGCAGCAGCAGCCGTCATCGACTGCCCCAGTTCGCAACGTCATGAGCAGCATGGCCATGACAGGCGAGTCGCGTCGTCGCCGCGTTCGCTCACCGTCACCTGAGCCGGCACCGCACCCAATTGGCGCGTTCACCAACAACAACCCGTTTAGCCCGCGCCACGATTTCACCGACGACGACGACCAAGACTGGAATCTTCCAGTTCCGCTGCTTGAAAGCCCCTCGCACGTACCCGACATGCGGGTGGCGCCACTTGATTGGCTCTCGCGCGAACAATTTCTGAAGTTCGACACTCCGCACATCGTCACGCCGCGACTGGCGCTGCTCGCACGTGACGACAACAAGCGCTACAACACCTGGTACCTGGACAGCTGCTGCGGCCAGCATATGGTGGGCTCCGAGCGTTACATATCCAACGCCGTCCCCACCCCTGCCGTCACCTACGTCACCGTGGCGAACAACACACGCCTGCGCGCAAGCGCGCAAGGCATCGTCGTGCTCAAAGCACGCGGGAGCCGCACGCACATCACGCTTAACGATGTGCTGATCGTCCAGAACCTGCGCTTCAACCTCCTGTCCGCCGCACAGCTCATGGATTGCGGCGTCGACCTCAGCACGGACCGCGCGACGCGAGATATCCTGCTGCACTATGAGGCGCGCAACTTCCCCCGCAGGCAGATCGGACGAGCACACTCCGAAAATGGGGTGTACGTCCTGGACTTCGATATTCCCGACTGCAGCGGCGACTCGCACGAGCTCATTGACCTCGTGCCACTGCGCTTTGAGCACATCCACCGCAGGGACTGGAAGCACCCTGACGGCAGGCCGTGGGTGCCACATCACCCCCACGCACGCGAAACGGCGCTTCACAACCCTGATCCCGATGGAATCTGCAGGGATTGTCACACGCCGACGACCTCAACAAGCGCGATTGCGGGCCGCGGACTTGCCGCCATCGCTGAAGCAGAGCGCCACGCGCCACCAGAAGAAGGGATGTCGCAGCTCGAGGTCGAGGAGACTACTCGCCGCGTGTTCGGCACCGACCAAAGCCCCCACGCCGGACCTCCCTCCCAGCGGCTTGACACAATTCTGCGCAGACAACGCCGCGGAAGCCTGGACTCACGAGGAGTCCCGCGCCCCTACACTCTGGAGGAATTTCGAAAGGTGTATCCTCATCGACTCGCGGCGAAACTCACCGTGGAGCAAGAAGAGGAGTTGGCGCAACGCGAAGCTGAGGAGCTTCGCCAGCAAAGCCTCGCCGAAGCGCGCGGCACCTTCGCTTGCGGCGCATGGGGAGCCGAAGCGGAAGAGAGCGCCTCCAATGAAGGGGGGTGGGGAAGCGCTGGAGGCTGGGGAACAAGAGACAACGGCGGAACATGGGCCAACGCGAGCGGCGGATGGGGCGCCGTACCTTCCCCCGCAGATAGCGGCTGGGGCACTTCCCGTGAAGAACGAAGGGGGGAAGAGGAAGCAGTCCTAGCTCCTGCAGTCGTTCCTCTCGGTCGTCCCCCGCGCCACATCCCGCTTGCACCACCTCCCGCAGACATTCCCCCGCATCGCGACCCGTGGGACACCATCATTTGGGGCAACGAGCCGTCAACTCCGCGCCGCACCGTCTACGGACCTGCCCCTGAGCCACGCCAACCTACCTTCGTCCCTGGAACCATCCCTGGGACCAACATCCCGCTCTCTGAAATTCGCGACAGAGAGTTCTTGGCGCTGATGCTGACTACCGCGGCAGAAGAAGAAGAAGTAGAGGAAGGAGCAGCAGAACCTGCTCCTGTACCTGACGAAGACCCTGAAGAAGCGCGCGCGCGCTACATGCGCACCTCCGGCTTTCGCGCCGACGATGCACTCTGGCACCAGCGCCTCGGACACCCTTCCCGCGCGACACTGAAAAACTGCATCGACGCTGGCGTCTTCGCTCCTGGCGCACTCCTGCGCCCTGATGGCTCCGAAGTGAGTGGCGCGACACACCCGCGCAACTGCACCATCTGCCCCGAAGCTGCGCTGAGCCACCAACCGTTCCCGCTGCTCGAACCTGGAACGAACCGCTACCCCAAGCTGCACAAGGTGTACAGCGATTTCCTGAACGTGGGGCATTGCGGAGTCGAAGACGAGCTATACACACTCACCTTCATCGACGCCGGAACGCGCTACGTGTGGGTCGTGAACGTGGAGTCGCGCGACAGAGCCTATGAGGTATTTCGCCTCTGGCTATCGCATGCGGAGCGGCAATCTGGGAAGAAGCTCAAGATCTGGCAATCTGACGGCGCGGCAGAATTCAGGAGCAACCAGATGCAGACGTTCCTGACGCAAAAGGGGATCGAGCATCACATCTCCCTCCCCTACGCGCACCAGCAGCAGGGCGTAGCCGAGCGGACGAACCGCACACTGATGACGAAGGTGCGCGCGCTGATGAAGCAGTCGAAGCTGCCGCCGATCTACTGGACCTATGCGATGCACCACGCCGTGCGGGTGCACAACCTCCTTTCAACTACCGCGATTACAGGCAATCTGTCCCCGCACGTCAAGTGGACAGGAACCAAGGGAGATACCTCCATGCTCCGCGTGTGGGGGTGCATGGTTCAATACCGCCCGCCGACATCAACCATCGGCAAGTTCGCCAGCCGCGCGCGCTGGGGGATTCACCTCGGCATCAGCCACGAATACAAGGCGTGGACCGTGCTGGACCTTCTCAGCCAGAAGACCGCCCATGCCCGCGACGTAATCTTCTACGAGCGCCTCTTCCTCGACCAGTTCCGCAGCGACCAAGAAACAAACGCAAATCGCGTCTACGCCAATGACGGCCACAGCTATGCCACGCCTGAAGACGAAGCCGCTGCAGCAATTCTGGAGCAGGACACAAGGGGGGAGTTCACATGGGAAGATCGGCGCAGCAGCGACGACGACGACGACGATAACTCCTCGGGAGGAGGAGCAAGCGGAACAGGCGGAAGCGGCGGAGGCGCAGCACCACCAGCACCACCTGAACCCGAAAGCGACGACGACGACGTGCAGGAAGTCGTCCCGCAACATCGCCACGACAGCACCGTCTCGGGGCTGCAGCTGCTCGGACTTCACGCTGCAACCTCGAAAGCGCCGCGCGTCATCGAGCCCCGAAATCCGCGCGAGGCTCTCTCTGGACCACACAGCAAGGAGTGGCGCGAGGCGATGGACGCGGAGATCAAGGCACTGGAATCACGCGACACCTGGGTGCTCGTCGACCGCGCAGCAATCAAGGGCGCAAGGGTCCTCTCGGGGAAGTGGGTCTTCCGCGTGAAGACCGCAGCGGATGGAACGATCGAGCGCTTCAAGGCGCGCTGGGTGGTTCGCGGCTATGACCAGAGGCATGGGATCGACTTCGACCAGACATTTGCCCCAGTCAGCCGCCACACCTCCGTCCGCATCCTGCTCGCCATCGCAGCTGCAAGGCACCTGCCACTCCGTCAAATCGACGTGAAGAACGCGTTCCTGTACGCGTTAGTGGACGCCGTGATCTACGTAAAGCAACCACACACCTACGGCGAAGGGGATTCGCGTGTGTGTCAGCTGCGCAAGTCTCTCTACGGCATCAAGCAGGCTCCGAGGCTGTGGCAGCAGTACCTGCACAACATTCTGCTTGAAATCGGGTTCAAGCAGATGCCGCACGATCCAGGGATGTACCGCCGCGATTTCCGCGGCGAATACATTCTCCTCACAGTGTACGTCGGCGACTTGCTCTACACAGGATCAAACAACGAGCTTCTCGAGCAGTTCGAGAAGGCCTTGGCGGGGCGCGTCGACATCACGTGCAACTACGAGGTGAAGCAGTTCCTGGGCCTCAACATCTCCTACGCTCCTGAGGCCATTCACCTTTCAGCGGCTAAGTACGCAGAGGAGTTAGGGAAGCGGTTCAACATCTCACTCTCAACTCCCTATCGCACCTCCCGAACCACAAACCTGACAACAAAGCCCTATCCCCTGCTGGGATTCAGACTTACCAGCAGCAGTTGGGATGCCTCCTCTTCGCCTCTGTCACCTGCAGGCCAGACCTCTCGTACATCGCTAGTCAGCTGGCGCAGTACTCACGCAAACCAACGGCCGAGAATCATCTGGACCTGCAGCGCGCTCTCCAATTTTTCGTTTCAACGCCCAAGATTGGGCTGTGCTACTCAACTGCACCAACCCCATCCTTCAACCTCGTCGGCTACGTGGACGCCGATCACGCAGCAGACCCTGATAATCGACGGTCCAGGACCGGCTTCCTGTTCCGACTCGAGCCATCGGGACCAATCTCCTGGAATTCACAGAAGCAGGAATTGGTTGCCCTGTCATCCGCCGAAGCGGAATTCATCGCAGCAACCGCAGCAGTTCGCGAGGGCCTCTATCTGCAGGAACTTCTGCAAGAGGCGAAAATTCCGACTTCGCCGACCTTCCGCCTTCACTGCGACAACCAGAGCGCGATTCGTATCGCGAACAAACCTGGTTTCGTCAACCGCACCAAGCACATTGCGCTGCGGTACTTCTTCGTGAAGGACGAGGTGGACAAGGGCAAGGTCAACTTGACCTACTGCCCGACGGGTGACATGGCAGCAGACTTCCTCACGAAGCGACTGCCACGCCAGCAGTATCAGCACTGCTCCGAACTCAGCGGCGTGGTCAAGCAGGTCAAGTCGAGCTACGGCCAGGAGTGAAGGGGGGTGTTACGAATAGTAATATTTGATATTACTGTACACTCCTCACCGCAGCAAAGAGAAGCACGCAGTAACGAGAATGAACGCGAAGCGACAGACGGTTAGAATTGACTCGAAGCGTCGGACAGTTGGGACGCATCTGGACCGTCGGAGCAGACAGCATCGGGCAGCTGCAGGCAAGGTGGTTTTGGCGGGAACAGTTACGAAACTGTACGCGCCGCACGGTTGGGAATGAATTTGAATAAGGGAATGTACCCCTTAGAGTACATGGCTAGTTAGGTCGTTTCGTATTCCCTTGTACTCTTATTTATATCATTTTGTTTGCATGTTTTTATTATCTCAAGCATTTACATTCACTCTGCTATTGAGGTCAAGGGCCCACCAACTATTTCACTGCGTGCGAACC
The DNA here is from genome assembly GCA_947470075.1 of Closterium sp. Yama58-4. Lineage (NCBI taxonomy): Eukaryota > Viridiplantae > Streptophyta > Zygnematophyceae > Desmidiales > Closteriaceae > Closterium > Closterium sp. Yama58-4. Next base: position 120,313 of record CANIUD010000228.1, on the reverse strand, counting down.
TTCCTGGGTAGATCCCTGGCTACAATCAACTTCTGATCGCAGCAAGATCCGTTGCTGGTTTTCATGAACACGAGACGGTCTATCCATTGCTTAGTGTATGAGATAGATAGACACTTTGCTGGTGGTAGTAAATGATTACGTATGTTTTTTTAGAAAATAAACCAAAAAAAAAAAACAAAACAAAACACAGACCCGAATAGGCGCGCACACATATGCGCACTCGCACACACGCACGCATGCCACGTTACTTGTTAGCGCTTAGTTAATTGAAGGGCAGGTGAGCGAGAGGGGCAGGAAGAGCGAATACAAGAGGAAATAGGTTCACATCAGAAAAAATCCAATTAAAAAAGTTGCAAAAGCCAACATTCTTGTCTCAAAACCCTTTTATGAGTGTGGATCAATTTGATTCAGTCCATAGACAAACCGTTTTCCATATATGCATTTTGGTGTGCCATGTATATTACTGTCAGAATGAGGAATGGATGATGCATTGATGTTGGTTGGGGTACATATAGCTAACCCTAAGTTTTGTACCCCCTAAGACAAACCTCACTATAGGCTACAACATTTGACACACCCCCATAGCCTAAGTGAGGGGTGTCTAGCAAAACCAAACGAGTACGGTCACAAGACCAGTCCAAGAAACAAAGCTCAGGGTGGATCACAACGTCACCACACAGTCTGAGCACAAACAACAGTGGCCACAAGGCCAGTCCAAGAAGTAACAGAGGTATATAGAAAGCAAAGTAAACAGTACACTCAAGTCTAAGCAACACGAGAACCAGTGTCAACAAGGCCTAACTGCACACAGCACCTCTGGTGGTCACAAGGCGGAAGCGCCTTGGTGAAGATGTCTGCAGTGTTGGCCTCGGACTCCACAAACTCAAAGCGAGCCTGTCCACGCCTCTGCAACTCTCGCAGAAGAAAGTACCTGACGTGAATGTGCTTCACTCTGCTCTCCAGTCGTGGCTCTCGACAAAGGAGAATAGACGCCTTGTTGTCAGTGAACAAGGTCGGTGCAGAGCTCGGCCGCTCACCAAGGTCGGTGAGCAAGAAGGTCAACCAACGCAGCTCCTGTGCCGCCATGGCACCAGCGTAGATCTCAGCCTCAGCTGTAGAGGTCGAGACCGAAGAGGAGCGCGTGGACCGCCAGGAAACAGCTCCAGAACCCAGGCTGAAACAGTACCCCTGAGTAGACCTGTGAGTCTCAGCGTCGTCAGCGTAAGAGGAGTCACAGTGACCAGTAAGTACGACAGACTGCTGCCCTCCAAGAACTAGCCCCACGCCTGATGTCGTCGCTAGGTACTTCGCCACCCTCACAGCTGCTGTCCAGTGAACAGGACGGTGTCTCCCTGGCGCAACAAAGCGCGCAAGAACGCTGAGAGGGAAGGCGAGGTCCGGGCGAGTACAAGTCATCAGGTACATGAGGCAACCCACAAGCTCTGCGTAGGGACCACTAGGCTCGAACGGCTCGTCAGGAAAGGGTCCAGTGAGTCTGTGGTCAACAGCAAGAGGTGTGCGCTGTACTGTGGAGTGCTGAAGCCCGAACCGCTGAAGGACCTGCTGCACCATGTGCGACTGTGAAAGTGTAATGGTGCGAGCAGCTCTGTCCCTGGTGATCTGCAGGCCAAGGTAGTGGCGCAGCTCACCAAGATCAGTGCAGGTGTGTCTCTTCTGCAGTTCGGACTTCACGTGTGCCAAAGCAACCCTGTCAGGGGTGGCGAAAACAAGGTCGTCAACGTAGACCAGAACAAAGAAAGGTGTGGGGCCACGACGAACGAACAGCGACGGGTCAGCAGAAGACGGCTGGAACCCAAGGTCAGACAGGGTAGAACGCAGGGTGTCGTGCCACTCACGAGGAGCCTGACGAAGACCGTAAACCGGTCGCCTCAGCCTCCACTGGGTCCCAGGAGGGAAAGAGCCAGTGAAGGCAGAGGGACGACGCAACCAGACCTCCTCGTGAAGACTGCCCTGAAGGAAAGCAGTAGAGAAGTCGAGAGAGTGTAACTCGTAGTCTCTCTGTGCTGCTACGTGTAGTAACACCCGAAGAGTGGTCATCTTCGGGGTGGGCGCGAAGGTCTGAAAGAAGTCAACTCCCTCGCGCTGACTGAAACCTCTAGCCACGTAGCGCGCCTTGAAGACCGGAGGAGATCCCGGTGGCCGCTTCACCCTGTAGATCCACATGCCGTCGACTACGTTCGCCCCCGGAGGGGGAACCTCATCGACGTAGGTGCCTGTGGATCTGTAGGAGGCCATCTCTGCGTCCATGGCAGCTCTCCACTGAGAGGCCCAAGGCCCTGACACTGCCTCAGCGTAAGTGCGAGGAGTCGGAATGTCAAGGGCGTCGGGGTCACCCTCAAGGGCGAGGAGCATGGCACAGAGATGAGGGGAAGCGGCCGCCAGGAACTCTAGCTCAAACTGCCTGTCCTCTAGGGCGTCACAGCCAAGGGCAGACACACCCCCGACGGCCAGAGGACTGGAAGGAGGAGCAGCCACAAGAGCGGTGGCGAAGTCAAGGCGGCGGGTAGAGGCAAACTCAGTGACTGCGGCAGTAAGAGCGGACACAGAGGACACAGAGGCACGAGGGTGGGTAACAAGAGAGGCGAGAACACGAGAGAGAACAGGACGGTACGTGCGGTAGTAGTCAGTGACAGGAGAAGGAAGCGACACAGTGAGGGCCGACTCAGGAGGAGACGGAAGCACAGACGGAGACGGACGAGGTGGACTAGAACGAAGTAAGGCAGTACGAAGGTCAGTGAAGGGAACAGGAGACGAGGGACGAGCACGAGGGGAGCGACGAGAGGCCCAAGTCTGAGAAGGAGGAGGGGACAACGAAGACTGAGAACGAGGGAAAACAGCGGGAGAGGGGTCAGGAGGAGGAAGCGGAGGACCAGAGACGGGAGGAGAGGGGGAGGAGGAAGGAGAGGGAGAGGGGAGACCAAGGGTCCGAAGACCCGAGACAGGGGGAGGAGACGACAGCTGCTGCTGCTGCGGCTGCTGCTGCTCCAGCGGCTGCTGCCCCTGCTGCTGCTCCTGCTGCTGTCGCTCCTGCTCCTCGAGCCGCTGCAACTCTCTCTCCTCTCTCTCCAACTCCAGCTGCTCCTCACGAGCACGACGAACACGAGCCTGGAACCTGGTCGGGTAGGGGTGGGGGGAAGGAGTAGTGTCCGGGGCAGCGGCAGCCCCAGAGTCGACCTCCGAAGCACCAAGCACACCACCCCCAGAGGCAGCACCAACACCAGCTCCAGACCCAGGCTCTCCAGAAACCGAAGGGACACCCTCACCCCCAGACGCAGCACCCCCAGACTCCGCACCAGCACCCCCAGACTCCGCACGACCAGTACCAGCCCCCGGAAGACAAGAGTCCTCTGCAACCCGCGGCTCAGCTCCAACTCCAGCACCCCCAGAACCAGAGACCTGTACAGGGACAGTCGCAGGACCAACCTCTCGAGAGGGAGCACCTGCAGGAGGCGGCGAGGAAGACTGTGGGGAGGGAGGCTGTACAGGGGGGGCTACCGAAGGGGGAGGGCTAGCCTGAGACACACCAGACGGGGCTGGACCAGGGGGGGGAGGCTGTACCGGGGGAGCAGGCGGGGGAGCGGCGGTCAGGAAGAGAGGGGGGGGAGGGACCGGGAGACCTCGACTGGGGTACCTGACGTAGTAGGGGGTGGACTCCTCGAAACGGACGTCACGGGAGTCAAAGAACCGGTGAGAGGGAGGGTGGTAAAAGGTGAAGTCAGAGGAGTCCTCAGGGAAACCAAGGAAGACACAAGGAACGGCGCGAGGCGAGAGCTTGTCCGCGGAGGTGTCGCGGACAAGAGCCAAGCACCCCCAGACACGAAACCTCGACGCGACACCAGGGGACCCTGTCCAAAGACTGGTCGGTGAAGCCTCCGGCCGAGAGACGCGTGGCCAGAGGTTCAGCTGGTGCGCGGCGTACCTGACCGCGTATGGCCACAGGAAATGGGGGGCACGGGCGTGAGTCAAGGAGGTGCGGGCAATCTCCATGACCAGGCCTATGCGACGCTCAGCAACCCCATTCTGCTGTGGGGACTCCGGAAGCGTCCAGGACTGACGAATGCCCTGTTCGCGACAGAATCCAGCGAGAATGCCGGAGCGAAACTCGCCCCCGCGGTCGGAGTGGAGACAGCTGACACGACGACCACGAGTGTCCTGGGTGGTAAGCAACCACCTGATCAGCGTAGAAGTCACCTCAGACTTCCTCGCCAGGGGGAACACTGTGGTGTAGCGGGAGTAGTCGTCAACGACCACAAAAAAGAAACGCTCACGCTCAGGGCCAGGGCGAGGAGAGGGGCCCCAGACGTCCAAGTGCAGCGTCTCAAAAGGCTCGGTGGCCGGACGAAGGGAGGAGGAGTGAGGGGTGGCGCGCAGCCGACCCTCGACGCAAGGACCGCACGGTGGTGCAAGAGACGGCGGCAGCGACGGCAAGACACGCGGGAGACCTAAGACCAGACGCTGACTAGACATAGCACGCAGACGTGGAAGAGAAGGGTGTCCCAGCCGGTGGTGCCACAAAACGGTGGGGTGGGCAAGCGACCGACAGGAGCACGACGCAGCGACCGGACTAGACGGAGGAACCTGACAAGACACAGCTACCTGGGGGGACGGAGCAACCTGGTGAGACGCGAGGACTCGAACGGGAGGCAAAACAGGGGCCGGGGGCAGGAGGGGCGGCTGTGGCTGCGGCTGCGGCTGCCGCCGCTGCTGCTGCTGCGGCTGCTGCTGCTGCTGCTGCAGTCGCTGCTGAGCGCGCGGGCCAGTGTGAAGAGTGTAGAGACCGGAGCCCGGCTCAGCAGCAAAAGTGGCGAGGGGCTGGTAAGAGTCCCCGTCAACACACACCGCAGTCTCTCCAGAAGGCTCAAACCACACACCCACGTGCTGACTCACGAGGGGTCGCACGCCCACCAAGTTCCGGGAGAACGAGGGGACGTGAAACCCAGTGAGAGACCCAGAAGGAGCAGCCGGACACGGCAAGGTGGTAGTGTGACGCGCGGTGACTGGTCCCGAAGTGGGATCAGCCAGCGCCACAGAAACAGGCGCAGGAAGAGGCGTAAGTGTCGTGCTGTCACGAAAGAAGCAGTGAGAAGCTCCAGAGTCCAGCGTGAACGACAGCGAACCGTCCTCTGAGGTAGCCGCTGGACTAGAGTCTACACAAGAACCTACACTAGCAACAGGCAACTGAGCAAGGCTAGCACCTAAGCTAACAACACCAGAGTAAACAGAGTCAGAAACACTAGAGTCAACAACAGCATACATAGCATGGGGAGTACCAATCAGATCAACTAACTGCTCAGCAGACATGCCCCACAGAGCGGAGCCGTAACGCTGAACAAGAGGAAGCCAGTCAGGGGCAGGAGCACCAACCCCGTAGACCAAACGAACCGTGTCAGTGAGCTGAGCAAAACACTGACCAGGGGGGTGAAAGCGGCCACAAGGGTGGCCCCGGCGAGCACCTGTCAGAACCTGATAGGTGCAGGGAGGGTAAGCAGCACCGCTCTGGGTCTGACGCAGCCCCGACCCCGGAGCCAGCTGCGGCCGCTGCTGCTGCTGAGGCTGCTGGGAGGAGAGGGGCTGCCGCTGCTGCTGAAGCTGCTGCTGACGCTGAGCCTGGTACCACGCCGCTGCTCCACCTCCCGTGGCCGGAAGTACAGGAGGCGACTGACGAACTCGGGCGTCGCCACCACCAGCAGGCGCAGTGGAGTCACCAGTCGCTGCACGAGACGCCTCTCCAGGCCCTGCACGCCCACCGCCGCCAGGCGCAACGTCACCTCCACTACCTCCGCCTCCACCACCACTACCACCACTAGAACCGCCTTTCTTGCCACCCCTACCGCGGGACCGCGACGCAGTCGTAACAGCAGCTGCAGTCGCGTCAGTAGCGGCAGTGGCAAGAGAGGCAGTAAAGGTGGGTAACTGCGGGACTGTGCACCCGTGGAAGAGTGGGGGGGGCACAGCACCAGAGGCAGCGGCTACCGAGCGAAGGTTGCTCTCGACGTCCTTGAGCGCAGACTCAAGGACCTCGACGGTGAGCTCACTAGGGTGCTTCAGCAGAAGCGCGTCGCGAACGGAGGCAAGGCGGTCAGGGAGGCTAGTGGCGATGAAATAGATAGTAATCGCCATAGGGGGAGGAAGCAGTGCAAGCTGTGCCTCAGTGCAAGCAGCGCGGTAACTAGCGTCGAGCGAGCGGAGGTGAGCGATCAAGTCAGCAGAGCGCTCAAAAGACGCTAGGTCAGGAAAAAGGAACGGGAGGAACAGGCGGCCAAGAGAGACAGCAGCGGGAGAAGAGTAGCGGGCCTTAATCGCAGTGAGGTACTCAGCAGCGGTGCGAACCTGAGTGAAGTGAACCTCCTCAGACTCAGGGAGGAGGCTGCTGAGCGCGATGCAGGCCGCAGCGTCACGTGACGTCCAAGCCGTCTGGTCAGCTCGCTGAGTGGCAAAGCGGGCTCTAGCGGCGTCGTCAGGGGCAGGTCCTAAAGGCGTAGGGTCGGGGGGCGCAGGTAGGGCACCAGTAGCGTGCGCCCAGAGGGTCTCGCCTGCCTGGACCTGACTCTCTAACAGACGGCGAGCACGAAGAAGCCAGACGGAAAAATCAAGAGGTCTACCGTCAGCGTCGAAACGAAGCACACGCGGAGTCGCCATAGCGAGAACTAACGCTAGGGATACAGTGGCAGCGGAAGAGCAGGCTAGGGTTGAGACGACGGGCTGGGGAAAGGGGCGAGCCGCTACAGGGGAAAGGGCGGGCCGCTACAGGGGAAAGGGCGGGCCGCTACAGGAGGGGAAGGGGCGGGCCGTGACGGAGGGAAAGGACGGGCGAGACGCGACGGGGGGAAAGGGACGCAACGGGGGAAAGGACGGGCGGGACGCGACGGGGGGGAAGGGGCAAGACGAGGGGAAAGGACGGACGGGACGCGCGGGTCGACGGGCAGCAGGGGGAAACGCGGGTCGACAGGCAGCGGGGGGAAGCGCGGGTCGACGGGCAGCGGGGGGAAGCGCGGGTCGACGGGCGGCGGGGGAAGCGCGGGTCGACGGGCAGCGGGGGGAAGCGCGGGTCGACGGGCAGCGGGGGGAAGCGCGGGTCGACGGGCAGCGGGGGGAAGCGCGGGTCGACGGGCAGCGGGGGGAAGCGCGGGTCGACGGGCAGCGGGGGGAAGCGCGGGTCGACGGGCAGCGGGGGGAAGCGCGGGTCGACGGGCAGCGGGGGGAAGCGCGGGTCGACGGGCAGCGGGGGGAAGCGCGGTTCGACGCGACGGGGGGAACGGGCGCGACACGACGTGGGGGGGGAACGCGACGCGACGGGGGGTAAGGGCGGGCGCTACGGAACGAGGGGAACGGGTGGCGCGGACGGGCGCTAGGCTCGGCACTACGCGCGGTAACAACGGAACCGGGACGAATGAGAGCTAGGATCAGGCTCGGGAGGCTCGAACGGAGAACGGAGGAACGGGATCCCACAGGATCCTAACCTAACTGATACCATGTCAGAATGAGGAATGGATGATGCATTGATGTTGGTTGGGGTACATATAGCTAACCCTAAGTTTTGTACCCCCTAAGACAAACCTCACTATAGGCTACACATTTGACAATTACCGTTTTCTACGGTGTATACAGTGCTATATCCGTTATTTGTATGCCCTAGGAGATTGGCCAAGCAAAGCTGGTCGCGTTTGGAAACCGGGGGAGCGTCAAAGATGTCGACCCGTCAACTGACCGCGAAAAAACATACACACTTCCACAATACCCAAGGGATGTGATGGTGTGTTTTTTGCTTGCGGGCAACTGACAAGCCGTTTGGTTTCTCGCGCCCCACGGCAACACGGTTTCAGGAGTTGACGTTTTGACTGCCCGCTGACTAAGCTGCCGTTGAAACGCGGCTCATCCCCTTGCAATGCTGATGGTTCCGTACGGCCGGGCTGTCCGCGTTGGGTTCGAATCGAGAGCCGGCGATATCTTTTTTGCCTGTCGCGAGCCGGCAGGGTAACCCGATGGTCCCGGAGTCACTCCGCCCGCCCCGCGCGACTCTGATTCGAGAACTCACGGGAATCGCGGAAGAAGTTACCTTCTGAGCGACTTTCGCATTGCCACCCAAACCGCGCTTTCGCGAATTCCACGGTCTCGTTTTGCCGAGTCAAACAGCTGGAAACCGTACGACTGAAGCGAATGGCGCCTTCAAAATGCTGATCGCGCCCCTCAATTTCTCAGCCTTCCTTCTCACTGCCCGCTTTGTATTACCGTACCCCTTCACACGAAGTTCTGACGCGGGCAGACACGTTAGTGATCCTGAGCAGGCGACTACGAATGTTCATAATTTCGTCGTAATCTCACTTTCAATTTTCGAACAATTTATTCCACACTTCGTTAATTGCCAGATCGACGCCAGCCGCTGAATGGCCTTGTTTTCACCTACTTTCAACGAGTTCCATCGCCAGTACGAGTTAATAGAAGAGCTCGGTCGCGGGCAATACGGCGTAGTGCATCGCTGCGTCAATCGCGCCACGGGAGAGCATTTCGCGTGCAAGCTCGTCGGAGACTCTCTCAACCTGAAAAATCCCGCCACTGCCCTGCACGCGGCTCGACGAGAAATCCGAAACTTGCTGCTTCTAGACGACTGCAGCCACGTGGCAGCGCTTAAAGACATATACCGCGACGCGGAATCCGGGTCGCTGTATCTAGTAATGGAGCTGTGCGCGGGAGGAGATCTCCTGCGCCGCGTGGAAGAGAGGGGGCGGATTCCCGAGCGCGAGGCGCGCAGCGTGTTCAGAGACATGGCGACAGCGGTGCGACAGTGCCACGAGCGCGGCGTGATGCATCGAGATATCAAACTCGAAAACGTCCTCCTCTGCCCCAAGCCGCTGCGCGAAATGCGCCACAGCCACGGCATTCACTGTGACGCTGCGGAGACTGCACAACCGCGTGAAGACCATGCTTCCGATCCTAACAGCAGCCCCAACAGCAGGAGTTGTGCTTCTCTTGCTACTGCCAGTAGCAGTGATGATCACGTAATGGACGATCTACGCCTCTATACGGCCAAGCTGGCGGATTTCGGCATCTCAGTCAGGCTGCGCCCCGATCAAGAAGCCGTCGGGTACGGCGGAAGCTTCCCGTACGAAGCTCCAGAGATGATTGCTGGAGAGCCGTACGATTGTAGCGCGGATATCTGGAGCCTCGGGGTTACTCTCTACGCCATGCTGTCCGGGTGCTGGCCTTCGTTTGATGGTGGGGTGCGGCGATTGGATGAGAGCAGGGACTGGGAAGATTCCTGCTGGTGGTTTGTGTCGCAGCATGCGAAGAATCTCGTCCGTCGGATGCTGTCGGTGGATCCTGCGATGCGACCGACGGCTGAGGAGATTTTGAGCGATCCCTGGGTGAAGGGGCAAGGCGGAGAGATCGTGCGGTATAAGCAGACTCCATTTCTGCAACAAGTGGCTCTGATGAGCAAAGGGCGGTTTACTAAGGCGAGAGGTCGCCGCAATATGACCGTGAGGATGCAAAGAGGAGATGCAAACAGGGGAGAGTGTGGGGCTGTTGCTGCCGGTGCAGCTGAGAGCAGCAGCACAGCATCTACAGGGGTGATGACAGTTGAAACACTGCATTCATCCCCTTCGCAGACATCTATATCTTCATCGATTATCTCCCCATCCTCCGTTCCTGGTTTCCATGGCCCATACAGCTGCCAGCAGCATGGCTTCAGGGATTAACGATACTGACAAGAGGAGAGTGTACAGTCCAGTCAGAAGCACAGGGTAGCAAGTAAATGGTGCCAAATGGCTCCAAGTGGCAATAGCCACAGTGACCTCGGGGCTCACTGAATAGTTTTTACATGACATAGCAAAACATAGCGTGCAAAAGCATTGAATATCTACACTCAGATTAAATGAAGAGCCATGAAGCACAGCACCAGCAGTACAGTTCAACAAAACCATCAATAATTAGAAGTGCTTCTCTGGGTCAGCAGCGGCAGCCATACCCCATGATTCCACCGCTGTTTCAAAGAGGGCGCTGCTACAGCCATGGAGCAGCAGAGGTCAACAACACCAATATGTTTCCACCATCCTAACAGCAGGCAACAACAGCCCCACTAGATGTCATACACCTGCACGGACGCCAGCAGCTCATCCTGCTCCTTTACAGCTGGCGTCGCAACCGCCTCAGAGCGACAGAGCTCAACAACAATGCCTTGTCACCCTAGCAGCACAACCCCTCTCCCCTCCTCCCTCCTCCCCTTCCCCCCCTTCCCCCCCTAAATGTCATACACCTGCACGGATGCCAGCAGCTCGTCCTGTTCTTTCACTGCTGGTGCTGCTACAGCCACGGAGCGACACAGCTTGACCTTAATGCCTGGCCCCCCACTCCTCCCCCTCCTCCCCCCCCCCCTCCCCCCCCCTCCGCTCTCCTAAATGTCATACACCTGCACAGATGCCAGCAGCTCGTCCTGCTCCTTCACAGCAGGCGCTGCCACAGCCACAGAGCGACAGGTGTTGACATCAATGTGTTGTCATTCTAAAACCACACACACACCCCTCTAGATGTCATACACCTGCACGGACGCCAGCAGCTCGTCCTGCTCCTTCACAGCCGGCGCTGCCACCGCCACAGAGCGACAGAGCTTGACAGCGTCGGCGGGAGTGACGAAGAGCCACTGCTCGCCCATCTCTGCCAGGAAGTTGGCGTCCCACAGCTTGCGCAGCACGTCCCTTGACGCACTGGCCAGGCAAAGCTGCATAGGGGTTAAAAGGGGTGGGAAGGGGTGGGAGGGGTTTTAAGGGGTTGACAAAGAGCCACTGCTCGCCCATCTCTGCCAGGAAGTTGGCGTCCCACAGCTTGCGCAGCACGTCCCTTGATGCACTGGCCAGGCAAAGCTGCAGGAGGAAGGGAGGGAACGGGGACCGGGGGGGGGGCGGGGGTTGGGTTGAAGAGAGTGGTTTGAAGCGGGTGACAAAGAGCCACTTCTCGCCCATCTCCGCCAGAAAGATTGTGTCCCACAGCTTGCACTGCACATCCGACCACAGCCCAGGCCTCCTCTGACAGGTCTCGGTGCCATTCCTCCAGCCCACCACTTTCATGGCTGCCAATGTTCACCATCACGCCATCACCTTCGCCCCTTACTCCTACCCTTCAGCCCGTGAGTGCCTGAATGCTCTTCTCAGACACGTCTCGGCGCAGCTCCTCGAGCTACGATGCCTGATTGCGATGTGCTGAGCTGACCACAGCACGCTACAAGGCACATTGGTACTACTAACCTGTTAACCCTCGACCTTGGCCCTTTCAACCCGCCCGTCAGTACCTGAATGCTCTTCTCAGACAGGTCTCGGTGCAGCTCCTTCAGTCCCTCACGCTTCAAGGCACAGCCCTTACATGTTATCCCTTACCCTTGGGCCATTCACCAGCCACTACCTGAATGCTCTTCTCAGAGAGGTCTCGGTGCAGCTCCTTCAACCCGTCAATGCCCGACAAGGTCCTTCCCTTGCTCACCAGATGGCGCTACAGCATGTGACCCTCTACCCCTAACTCGTCAGTACCTGAATGCTCTTCTCAGAGAGGTCTCGTTGCAGCTCCTTCAGCCCGTCGATGCCTGATGGGATATCTGAGAGGGTACGGACTCCAGTGCTCACCACATGACAGACACTACAGCATGTGACTCTCTACCCTCAACCCGTCAGTCAGTACCTGAATGCTCTTCTCAGACAGGTCGCGGTGCAGCTCCTTCAACCCATCAATGCCTGATGGGCTGACCACATCACACTACAAGACAAATAACCCGTTTTCCCCTAGTCTTAACACTGCAGCCATCACTACCTGAATGCTCTTCTCAGACAGGTCGCGGTGAAGCTCCTTCAACCCATCGATTCCCGACACATCAATGTCGTGCATTACACTCAGATCCAAGATGCAGTGCTGCGGGGTGGGGAGAGGAATGGGAAGGGAGGAAGGAGAGAGATGCAACGAGCAACACTCAAGCAGTGCTGTGTGGAGTGGGGAGGAGGGGAGTGAGCTGCAACGAGCAACACTCAAGCACTGCTGTGTGGGGGGGGAGGAGGGGAGTGAGCTGCAATACGCCTGTTGTGCATCACGATCGAATCGAGAATGCAGTGCTGCGGAGTGGGGAGGCGGAGTGAGAGGGGAGGAAGGGGAGAAAGGAGAGGGAACAAACGGAACAATGGAACGGGCCAAATGTCAGTGTCGTTCATGAATGCAGTGGCGCAAGGCAGGAATGCAATGCTGTGGGGTGTGGAGGAGGAAGAGAATGCAAGGAGAGATCAGCCCCAAGAAAGTACAGGCGGGCTCCCCCAATACCCCCACCCAACCCCCCATCCTCAGCAACCATTCCCCCAACCAAAACCCTTGATAGCAGCACATTCATTAGACTCACTCACCCGCACGGGTTGCTGGTACCCCCTCGCATAAGCATCACACAGCTTCTTGATTCGCTGCCGGCAGAAATTCGCCGCAGGGAAGTAGAGCGGGCTCTCGATCCTCAGCAATGCTCCATCCTCAGTAACCCATCCCCAACAAAGCCCCTCATCAGCAGAACAACCAGAGGACTCACCCGCACGGGTTGCTGGTATCCCCTCGCGTATGCATCACACAGCTTCTTGATTCGCTGCCGACAGAAATTCGCAGCCGGGAAGTACAGCGGGCTCTCGATCCTCAGCATCACGATGCCCTCGCACAGCAACCATTCCCCAACCCCCTCATTAGCAACACAGTCACCCAACTCACCCGCACGGGTTGCTGGTACCCTCTCGCGTACGCGTCGCACAGCTTCTTAATGCGCTGCCGGCAGAAATTCGCAGCCGGGAAGTACAGCGGGGTCTCTACCTCCCCAACCCTCCATCCTCAGTAACCCATCCCCAAGCCCCCCTATAGCAGCCTCGACAGCAGCACAATTGCCAGACTCACCCGCACGGGTTGCTGGTATCCCCTCGCGTACGCGTCGCACAGCTTCTTGATGCGCTGCCGGCAGAAATTCGCCGCAGGGAAGTAGAGCGGGCTCTCGATCCTGAGCATCACAATGCCCTCGCATAGCGTGCTGTTGGGGAACTGTAGCACGCTCACGGCTGTAGCGGCGCCGCCCGGGAGCAGGCCCAGCAGGCGGATGTGCGGGCGGACGATGCGGAGGAGCAGCTTGAGGACGGAGAGCACGGAGGCGACTAGCAGGCCGATCTCGGGCGAGCCGAAGATGATTCCGAGGAAGCAGCCGAGCATGACCATGAAGTCTAGTTTGTCCACCCTCCAGATCTGAAACGCTGCCTTGAAGTCGAGCTGGGGATGGGGGAAGGGGCGTGACAGGTGATGGACGGGAAGGGATAAGGGAGGAAGGGAAGCAGGGAAGCAGGGAAGCAGGGAATGAGGGAATGAGAGGAGGTAGAGCACGGAGGCGACTAGCAGGCCGATCTCGGGCGAGCCGAAGATGATTCCGAGGAAGCAGTCCGAGCATGACCATGAAGTCTAGTTTGTCCACCCTCCAGATCTGAAACGCTGCCTTGAAGTCGAGCTGGGGATGGGGGAAGGGGCGTGACAGGTGATGGACGGGAAGGGATAAGGGAGGAAGGGAAGCAGGGAAGCAGGGAAGCAGGGAATGAGGGAATGAGAGGAGGTAGAGCACGGAGGCGACTAGCAGGCCGATCTCGGGCGAGCCGAAGATGATTCCGAGGAAGCAGCCGAGCATGACTATGAAGTCTAGTTTGTCCACTCGCCAGATCATGAACGCTGCCTTGAAGTCGAGCTGGGGATGGGGGAAGGGGTGTGACGGGTGACGGATGGGAGGGGATAAGGGAGGAAACGAAGCAGGGAAGCAGGGAATGAGAGGACAGAAAGGTCAGAGGAGGTGATGAGCAGGCCGATCTCGGGCGAGCCAAAGATGATCCCAAGGAAGCAGCCAAGCATGACCATGAAGTCCAGCTTGTCTACTCGCCATATCATGAACGCTGCCTTGAAGTCGAGCTGGGGATGGGGGGGAGGGGAGGGGGGAGATGAAGGGGAAGAGTGTAGGAAGCAACCGAGCATGACCATGAAGTCGAGCTTGTCTACTCGCCATATCATAATCGCTGCTTTGAGATCCAGATGGGGAGGGTGGGGGAGGGAGGAGGGATGACGGATGGGAGGGAATAGGGGATGAAGGGAAGCAAGTGAGCTTGATTACGACATTGGTGGAGGGGAAATGACGGGGGGGACGGCGAGGGAGCAAGGCGATAGGGGGGAATAGATGATGGTGTGAGCAAGTGGAAGCAGCTCATCTAGGGACAAGCTGAGTTATATGGGTCTTGATTTTTTTTTTTTTTTTCAAAGAAGTTATGGGGAAGGAGCAGCGATAAATGGGAAAGAGGTGAGAGGAGCAAGTAGATGGAGGAGGGAAGATGAAGAATCCGGAAGGAGGGGCGATGGTGAGGAGCAAGAAGAGAATTAGAGAGGAGGGCGATAGGGAGGAGGGCGGTACCAGGTTTAGCACTGAGTTGGCGATGATAGCTCCCACCACACACTGCAGAAGGAGAGAGAGAGAGAGAGGGGAGGGAGGGAAAGGGAAAGGAGGGAAGGAAGGGGGAAAATGGGGGAGGGAAAGGGGACAGGGAGAGGGAGTGACGGGGAGAGAGGGGGATGGGGGGGGGGGTGATAGGGAGAGAAGGGGATGGGGAGAAGGGTGAGTGAGACAGCGCACATGGGATACAGGGAATTGGAAGGCAGAAGAAGCGGGGGAAAGCAAGGGTATATAGCAGGCACGTATTGGAAGGGGTTGAGAGGGCAATTCACATACAGCAGGGCGGGGACCTATGGGGAGGGGGTGGAAGAGCATACAGCAGGCACGTATTGAGAGGGGGTGAGAGGGCTTACAGCGGGCACGTATTGGGAGGAGGTGAGAAGGCAATGGGCATACAGCGGGCACGCATGGTATGGGGAGGGGGTGAGTGAGAGGGCTTACAGCGGGCACGTATTTGAAGGCGGGGGCAGCTGCAAGGATAACGACGAGCATGGTGAGCGAGAGGATAATTTGCGTCAGTGCTGTGTGTGCCCCTGCCAGGATGTTCACTGCTGTGCGGGAGAAGGAGCCTGGTGGAAGGAAGAGGGGAGGAAGGGAGGGAAGGGCATGCAGGAAGACAGCAGCAAGGAGCACAAGGAGCATGGTGAGCGAGAGGATGATCTGCGTCAGTGCTGTGTGCGCCCCTGCCAGGATGTTCACTGCTGTGCGGGAGGAGCCTGGTAGAAGCGGAAGGGCAGGAAGGGGGTCGGGGGGGAGGGGGGGTTTGGTTGCGAGGATGCAAGGAGGCAGGGACGGCAACAAGATAGGCGCTGCAGGAGCTGCAAGACTGGTGGCGCTTAAGTGAGGCGTTACAGGACTAGCGGGCCGCACTGGTGGGGCGCGCTGGTGGGGCGCACTGGTGGGGCGCACTGGTGGGGCGCACTGGCGGGGCGCTCACATTTGGTGCCCCTGTGCAGTGCACATGCGTGGTGCTCTCCTCTCCCCTCTCTCCTCTCCTCTCCAGCTCACGTGGTGCAGCAGCAGCTATGTTGCAAAATACGCGTATGGCGTACGGAACGCGTACGAACTATACGGTATCGTACATACGCGATACGCAAATTTCCAGCGTACAAAAAACCTCGAAATACGGTGCGTCGGGCAGGTTGAAATTTTCTAGGGCAGGGAAAAAACATTTCAGTTGAGGTAGAATGCTTATAGGGAAAGAACTTCAGCAATACTTGATGCGGATAACTCCCGTGGGGTTTTCGCCAGTACGAAATTGTTGGCTAGAATCGTCCTAATATTGCGGTTGCTAAAATCTGCAAGTGACGCGACGCCGCTGCTAGCAATAGCAGTAAACTTGGCGTGAGCTTCGCTGTTGTACTCACGCCGACTGGCGAGCAGCTTGTAAGGGAAGGTTGGGTTTGGGAGGTGGTGTGAGGTGATGTGCGGTGGAGGGGAGGGGAGGGGGGCATTCGAGTTTCGAATCTCAAAATTAGGTTTCACAGAATTGCAGATCGCGGAATCAGCGGCAACAGATTTTTTTCTCTTTTTTTTTTTCGCCTGCCCGGATTTACGTATCGCGTATTTGTCCCCGTTTCACGTTTTCACGTTTATACGTGAACGCATATACGTGAAACGTAAAATTTCCTAAGCGTATAGTGCAACATAGAGCAGCAGCGGTCTAGGGATCTCAGACCAAGCCTGCACACACCGTTCTTAGACTAAGCATGCTCACCGCTTGTCACCGCATTGGATCACAGCGTACCTGTGGCGACGTAGCATGAGGTGAAGGAGCCTGAGAGGTTCATTGCTCCGTAGGCTATGAGCTGCGGGCGAGGAGGTGAAGGGGGGGAGGGGAGGTGAACGGTGGAGAGGAGGTGAGGGGTTGAGTTGAGAGGAGGTGAGGGGTCGAGAGGAACAGATGCAAAGGAATAGAATGCATGCTAGAGAAAAGGTGAGGGAGGGAGCACGGGACAAGAATGCAAAGAGAGGAGACTGATGGATACCATGCGTGTGGTTGAGGAATGGTTGAGAATGTGAGTGGCTATGAGGGAGAGCGAGGATGAAAGACGAGTGGAATGGAGAATATGGAGGAGTGGAGTATGCATTGAATTGTTATCATCAATGCAATAACTAGCTCACCTCTTTGTTACCATCAATGTGGTAACCATACATGCCCGCAAATGTACGGCCGATGCCAATTGATTCCTGGATGAAACAAACAAAGAAACAAGCAAACAAAGAAAGAAAGAAACAAACAAACAAATAAACAAACAAAACACAAACACACAGGAAAAGAAAAACAGAAACAAAAAAGGGAGATTTGAAAAAAGGAAGCTGCAAGGAAAAGCGAAAACAGGGGCCAGGCAGACAGATGTGCATTCTGAGACTTTGACAATATTCCAACAACTCAAACTGTGGAAGCAGCAAGGCGTACAGAAACACAGAGGGCGGGCAGGGAGACAGACAGATATAGTACTACAGCCAAGAGCCCCTGATGGGACCAAAGCGATGTGTTTGCGACACACAAAAGCAGGGCAGGGCGGAGTGCGGGACGTGGGGGAAGGGATGGCGGGATAGTTTGGGGAGGGGGTTGGGGAGTTGGAGGGGGAGAGGAAAGGGGACAAGAGGAGAGGGTGGGAGGAGCAGGGTAGAAGAGGGTTGCAGGGGAGTTTTGAGGCGCCCCAGAAAGGGGTTTGCAGGTGAGGGTGTTAGTTACTGACAGCGAGGGAGACGAGGGCAGCATAAAGCGCGATGAGTGCGACCTCATCGGTGTACTCGTTGTGCAGATCAATGTCCCACACCGATGACATGCCCCCCATGCCCGTCTTTATGCTGCCCACCTGCATGCAGGCACGGGGGGGAACCGATGAGGGGGATGGGGGAAGAGGGAAGAGGGGAGGGAGGGGAGAGGAGAGGAGGGCAATTCGTGCAGCTTCATCAGTGTACTCGTTGTGCAGATCAATGTCCCACACCGATGACATGCCCCCCATGCCCGTCTTTATGCTGCCCACCTGCATGCAGGCACGGGGGGAACCGATGAGGGGGATGGGGGAAGAGGGAAGAGGGGAGGGAGGGGAGAGGAGAGGAGGGCAATTCGTGCAGCTTCATCAGTGTACTCGTTGTGCAGATCAATGTCCCACACCGATGACATGCCCCCCATGCCCGTCTTTATGCTGCCCACCTGCATGCAGGCAGGCACGGGGGGAACCGATGAGGGGGATGGGGGAAGAGGGAAGAGGGGAGGGAGGGGAGAGGAGAGGAGGGCAATTCGTGCAGCTTCATCAGTGTACTCGTTGTGCAGATCAATGTCCCACACCGATGACATGCCCCCCATGCCCGTCTTTATGCTGCCCACCTGCATGCAGGCACGGGGGGGAACCGATGAGGGGGATGGGGGAAGAGGGAAGAGGGGAGGGAGGGGAGAGGAGAGGAGGGCAATTCGTGCAGCTTCATCAGTGTACTCGTTGTGCAGATCAATGTCCCACACCGATGACATGCCCCCCATGCCCGTCTTTATGCTGCCCACCTGCATGCAGGCACGGGGGGGAACCGATGAGGGGAATGGGGGAAGAGGGAAGAGGGGAGGGAGGGGAGAGGAGAGGAGGGCAATTCGTGCAGCTTCATCAGTGTACTCGTTGTGCAGATCAATGTCCCACACCGATGACATGCCCCCCATGCCCGTCTTTATGCTGCCCACCTGCATGCAGGCACGGGGGGGAACCGATGAGGGGGATGGGGGAAGAGGGAAGAGGGGAGGGAGGGGAGAGGAGAGGAGGGCAATTCGTGCAGCTTCATCAGTGTACTCGTTGTGCAGATCAATGTCCCACACCGATGACATGCCCCCCATGCCCGTCTTTATGCTGCCCACCTGAAAGGACAGGGTTGAGGAAGTGGTATGAGACAGTTGGAATTATTATGTATCTGCGCGCACGCGCGCGTGCGAGCGTGTGTGCAGTTGTGTGTGGTTGGGTGGATGCGTGTGCAGGCACGTGCGTGTCTGTGCGCGCGCACACACACACACACACGCACACACACGCACACACACACACACACACACAGACACACACACACACACACACACACGCGCGCGCGCGCGCGCACGCACGCATACAGAAGCCCAGCAGATACAGCACAGCAGGAGCCCTCCCCCAAGCACCACCAAGCAACCCCTCCCCACAGCGCCGCCTCAAGCCCCTCGCTAAAGCCATGGTGTGACATGACACCACAGCTGTTGAGACGCCTCAACAGCACCGCCTCAAGCGCGCACTCACCGTGGCTACACCCTTGTTGTACATGCCGGTGGTGCCCACGATGATAGTGGAGATGACTATAGAGGAGATGGGCCCCAGTGCATTGGCGTAGAACAGGGTCTTGCTCTTTGGGTAGAACTTCGACTGGTGGGCGGCATTGCATGGCATGGCATGGCATGGCATGGCATTGCATGGCATGGCATGGCATGGCATGGCATGGCATGGCATGGCATGGCATGGCATGGCATGGCATGGCATGGCATGGCATGGCATGGCATGGCATGGCGTGGCATGGCGTGGCGTGGCGTGGCGTGGCGTGGCGTGGCATGGCATGGCATGGCATGGCATGGAATGGCATGGCATGGCATGGCGTGCGATGATGTGGCGTGGGCGTGGCATGGTGTAGGATGGTATGGCATGGCGTGGCATAGCATGGTGCGGGAAGGTGTGGGATGGCATGGTGTGGCATGGGAGGAATAGGAATGGAAGGATTGGTTGTTGCTCTTTGGCTACACGTTTGGCTGCTGGGATGGTATAGAATTGGATGCTCATGCATTAAGAGATATGTTGTAGCAGATATTGATGTGGCATGGGAAACTGCGGCATGGGAAATAGATATTAATGGTATTCATCGAACGGTGCCATGCAGATAAGTGCACAGCTCTTCCACAGCATGCTTGGCGCTTCCTTCCTGGCACAGGTACATTCGCACATTCGCACATTCTTGCCACGCCAAGTCACAGCACAGGCCACGCTGGATCGGCGTGAAAAAGGGGGCCCGGTTTCCTCCTGGTTTCACTTATAAGCCCCCCTTCCCCCCCCAGAAAAAAGAAAAGAAAAGAAAAAGAAAACTACAGGCCACACGGTTCAGGCTTTCAGTGGGATGTCGTGTGATAGGGTGGGATGGGATGGGATGGGGCTATAAGAGGTGGAGGGCATGTGACTCACGAGAATGCGGATGATGGTGAGGGCGACAAAGAAGGAGAAGCCGAGGGCAAAAGCACGCCATTGGAACTGCACAACACACACGTGGGATGAGCACACGGGGGATGGGCGGACAGAGAAGGATCGATGCATTCCGAAAGGACGCACGTAAGGGGCCAGATAGAGAAGGGATGGCCAGGGAGCAGCACAAAGCACCCAGCAGCACCGCACAGCACCCACCTCGTTGGAGTACTCGGCAACAGCCTGGAAGATGCTGACAATGCTGGTGCTGAGCGTGAAGTCCTTGTACCCCAGAATGGGCTTCAGCTGCTGCAGTGCGATGGTGAGGGAGCACCCTGCCAGGAACCCAGCGATGGTGGGCTGGCTCAGTAGATCCACCAGGAAGCCCATTCTGTGGGGGAGAGAAGGGAGGGCGGAGGGAGGGCAAGGAGGGTGAGAGGGAAAGCCTTTCGGTGAAGAGGAGAGGGAGACTGGGTGCGAATGCCAGGTGGTGGCGATATGGATAAGGTATATGGCTCTGTGTGTCTCACCTGAGCACCCCCATCTCCTACCTCTCCCAACTCCCATCTACCACCTGCACTGCGCATCCCCATGTCCCACCTGAGGAGAATAGCCAGGGGTGATTTTTGTTTGACGACTCAGGGGTGATTTTTGTAGTCGACTCAGGGGTGATTTTTGTAGTCGACTCAGGGGTGATTTTTGCAGTCGACTCAGGGGTGATTTTTGTAGTCGACTCGGGTGATTTCCCCATTTACCACCCGCACTGCGCATCCCCTTTCAACCACCTGAGGAGCCCACCTGCGCGAACCACTCCCACCTTTCCCATTTCCCATTCCATGCCTCAATTCCCCATTTCCCATGTCCCACCCTCCAATTTCCCACCTGCGCATCCCCAACCCCCACTTATCTACCCCCTGTGCCACACCTGAGCAGCCCCATGGCGAGTTGGAAGAGGCCGCAGAGGAAGGTGGTGGTGGTGAGCAGCTCAACACCCCGCATCCCCCCTCCTGCCCCGCCCATCTCCCACCTGCCTACCCCCCCCCCCTGTGCGTGCCCCCCCACCTGTCCATCCCCCCCGTTTCGCGCACCTGAGGAGCCCCATGGCGAGTTGGAAGTGGCTGCAGAGGAAGGTGGTGGTGGTGAGCAGCGAGTTGTACAGGTCGGGCTCCTTACTCGGGTCCACCTGCGCGCTCAGCTGCTCGCCCAGCAGCTGCGACACCACTGACACCGGCCCGATCACCATGTGCTCCCCTCCCATCCATCCACCCACCTCCCTCCCATGTCCCACCCAGAAACACCCCTCCCCTCCTTCCCCTCCTTCCCCTTCCCCCCGTCCCCCCCATTTCCCACCCGCCCACACCCATTTCCCCCTTTCCTTTCCCCGTTTCCCAGTTCCCATTTCCCATCTGTGCGCTCCCATGTCCCATGGCCCACCTGAGGAGCCCCATGGCGAGTTGGAAGAGGCCGCAGAGGAAGGTGGTGGTGGTGAGCAGCGAGTTGTACAGGTCGGGCTCCTTACTCGGGTCCACCTGCGCGCTCAGCTGCTCGCCCAGCAGCTGCGACACCACCGACACCGGCCCGATCACCATGTGCTTTGATGATCCCAGGATTGCGTACATCAACGGCGGCAGGAAGCTCGTGTCTGGGCGGGGAGAAAGAAAGAGGTGGGAGCGGTTGGGAGCGGTGGAAGGGGGTTATTGAGCAGCTGTGACACCACCGACACCGGCCCGATCACCATGTGCTTGGACGACCCCAGGATCGCGTACATCAACGGTGGCAGGAAACTCGTGTCTGACGGGGGAGACGAGGGAGGGGAGAGCGGTTGGGAGCGGTGGAAGGGGGTTATTGAGCAGGTGTGACACCACCGACACCGGCCCTATCACCATGTGCTTGGATGAGCCCAGGATTGCGTACATCAACGGCGGCAGGAAACTTGAGTCTGGAGCAAGGTGGAAAAAAACGATTGCGGAAAAAAACGATTGAAAAAAACGATTGTATTTTACGACAGGTTTTGGGAAAAAAACGACGTTTTTTTGTTAGACAAAAAAAACAAAACAAAAAAAAAAAAACAATATCAGAACAAAACAAAACAAATAAAAACAATCACCATCCACACATACAACAAGCATGTGTACGAGAACAATTATATTGGAAATATAGTTTATTAATGAAACCGAACATATAGAATAGGAGTGTATCAAGTGAACTTATTAAATAAAAATCGATATCATCTGCACAAAGAGAAAATGTGAGCGACTGGATGAAAAATCTGGCATGAAATCCTTTTTTTTCATGCTTTTGTAGGTTTGGTAAACCAGCACAGTTAAAAACATGTTAATTACAAAGTAAAGGTAAGCATAAAAAGTGATTCGAAAAAAACGATTGAAAAAAACGATCGTTTTTTTTCACCCAATTTTTTTTTTTGGCCTAACCGTTTTTTTTCGTTTTATACGATGGTATGGTACGATATCGAAAAAAACGGTCAAAATTTGAAAAAAACGTCGTTTTTTTGCACCTTGGTCTGGAGGGGGAGACGAGGGAGGTGGGAGCGGTTGGGAGCGGTGGAAGGGGGTTATTGAGCAGCTGTGACACCACCGACACTGGCCCGATCACCATGTGCTCTGATGATGAGTCTAGGATCGCGTACATCAACGGCGGCAGGAAACTAGGGTCTGGAAGGGAAGATGAGGGGGTCCAGAGGGGTTGAGGGCGGTGGATAGGGGTGCTTGAGGTGCTGAAAGGGCAACATTGACACCGGCCCTATCACCCTGTGCTTGGAGGAGCTCAGCACCGCGTACATCAGCGGCGGCAGGAAGCTTGTGTTTGCACGGGAAGAGCGGTTGAGAGAGGTGGAAGGGACTTGGGAGGGAAGCAAGAGCGGTGAACACGGGGAGAGGGCGGCTGGGGAACTAGGGAGGTGAACGGGTTAAGAACAGTGGACGGGGGGTGGGGAAGGAGGTGACAACATGGGCAGCAAGGCAAGGGTCGTTTGCGAGACCAATGCAAGTGAAACAAGGTGATTTACGGCGATGAGATGAGGGGAAGGAGGTGACGGGACAAAGAGGACGGCGGTACAAGAAGCACGTGTCACAGACGCGTTACAACAGGAGATGAGGGTGGCTTATTCTGAGAGCCATCAAGCAGGCTTTAGGCAATCTAGCGTGCATGTGTTGACACGGGAAGCAAATCAACGGTGGCTCATTCTGAAAGTTCTCGAAATGGCTCATGGGAAGCGATAGAAAGGGCGAAGGGTGAGAGGCGAGCACGGCTTACAGAGAGCGAACTCCTTGGGCGCGTTGGCATACTTGGAATACGACACGTCCTGGCGAGTGGCGTTGCGGAAGAGAAAGGGGAAACGCAGCGAGGAGAGGGGGAAGCGGGAAAGGGAGGGCGAGAAGATGCGGAGTGGGAGCAAAACAAAGTGAAAGGAGTTGGCATGACGACATGGGTAGGTCAAACTCCGTGGGATGAAGTGACACTTCAAGGTTGCTTGAGGTGCTGTATGAACTGATTCTCTCTTGAAAGAACGTGCTGCTTTATGATTGAAAACACTTAAGAGAACGTGATTATATGAACAGAAGATTGAGAGATTAAGCTTGGCGTTGACCCTTCCTGCGGCTAACATTGCGTCGACAACACAGCCCGTGGTCAACATCACGTGAAGGTCTCACCTGCGGCACGGACATGATGGCGATGGAGAGCCCTCCGATGATGTCGCCGAGCAGATAGAACCGTAGATCGTATTTCGGCAGCCATGACAGAATCGGAAACACTCCCACTAGGAATATCCAAATCTTCTCCTTCCACGTCTTATCGCGAAACTGCTGTACCGGGTCGGCTTCCGGGAACAGCACCCATTTGAGCGGCATCAGCGACTCGGAGAGCTCGTCTCGTAGAGTCACATCAGGCATTGGCACATTCATGCCTTCCACGTCAGCAGGCTCGGGTTCTACCCGAGCCGGAAGGCCTTGAAAGTCTGACATCGGACCGCCTTGCCATTCCACGTCTTCCCCTTGCCATCCCCCGCCTCCGCCTCCGCCTCCGCCTCCCCCTCCGCGGTCGCTCCCCGCTTCCCCATCAGCGACTGGGTAGCTCCCAGAATTTGGATTGGCTTCAGGATTGTCGTCTTCTGGCTTCAGTGGTATCGGAAAATCAAATCCTAAATTGTCGTCCATGGGTGGAATTTGAGTGAATATTTAGACTGATGCTGTCAAGGAGCAACTGAACGAGATTATTTCGCGATGTCCTTCTGCACGTTAGACACTGGCTGCTGTTGGCACGAGAAGGGCACGCCAACTCGAGGACGAGAACAATGACACAAGCGATCAAAGTTGACTAGACACACGAATGAGAGATGCAGTAGGCAGTGGTTGGCGCGTCAATAAAATAGGGAAAAAAAGCATGTAAAGAAATTTATTGCATTGAGGTAGGTAGAAGGCGAAACTAAACTTGAATAATGCGGGCCCTGTAGGACTGACCGCCCAACAATGGCGGCGGTGGTTGGGGATGGAGGGAAAACAATCCCAAGACGGTGTTCCTCCTCACTGCAGGGAGGGAGGGAGCGAGGGGGACAATTTCTAGGGAAGGTGACGAGGGGCTTGTTGAAGGGCGGGCAGGTACCCAAGGCGTTTTCTAAGTGAGTATATCGCCACGCAGCTAGCAATCTCGATCCCACCAGACGGCAGTGTGCTCAAATATTCTTCGTGTACCGTTTTGTACAGTCCATAAGTTGCCCACGAAAAAAAATCTTATGCCCGTAACGTTGCTAACCTATGGGTTCCACGTTGGTGCATGTGCTTCTTTGGTGAGGAGGCACAGTTGTATGGGCGGCGATTGTTTGCGAAAACCTCGGCGATACGCAGCTGGCTCGGCCAGCGAAGCGAACAGTTACCTGAACCAAGAAGCCCAACCAATCACGAAGGGTTTAGGGTTTAGGTGCCCAACTGCACCTCCTCCAGCCCCGCTTTGATATTTCAGTTACCGCGTTGACAAACAGCAACTACAAACGCACTGTTTTTCTTAACATGGTTCATGTCTCGCTGGCCTTTGCTGACGAGGACAGCCAACCGACAAAGGGGACCCGCCCCCGCTTCTCCCCCACCCAGCAAGTTGGGTAGAGTTACCAAATATTGACTCGTGCTCGATACAGTGTTGCACGGTGGTACATCCAACTGTACTGTACAAAACAAGCTTACATATTCCATCAGAAGAAGCCGACTCATCTCCATTCATGAGCCTACTGTCACCTTATCAGCTCCTACAATGTATGAGAACAATCCTTTGGCGTTTCCCCTCACGGCACTCCACGCAGCTCCCAGTCGCCTCTGGTTGTTCCTTTGCCATGCCGCATTCACCTTATCATTTTCCGCCATGAAGCCAGTGTCCCTCACATGTTCCACACGTGTGGCTTGGTCAAAATGGGAATCACTACCGTCCTCACCTATAGCAGGCCCTGTTGCAAGAAATTCGTCCTTATCTTCCCCAACACCCGAAGCAGGAGTAGCTGCAGTTGCAAACGCAGCAGGAAGTGTGTCATCATCACCTGTACCCCCTCCAGAACCAGAACTCAGATATGCAGCGCTCGGCGTCCCTTGCTTGCACGGAATCACTTGCTCAGATCCCTGCTGCTGCCCTCCCCTCTCCTTGCCTTGCTGGTGATCCATTGTGTGTGCACCACCACTGCTGCTGCTACCACCACTGCTGCCCCTCACCGCTGACTCTTCCCCTGCCCCTCCTTTTCCCCCATCACCTCTCAAGCCCACCTCACCTTTACCCTGCCCTCCACCTGCATGCTGCCGATCACACTCCCCTGCTGCCATCCCTCCCTCTGCCCGCGCACCACCATCACCTTCCTGCTGCTCTTCTGAACCTCCTCCTGAATTGACTCCTGGGCTGTGGTCGCTGAGTGTTTCAGCGGGGTTGCTGGTTTTATGAGCATGGCCAGCAGCAGCTGCAGGGTCGATAGGGCCAGCACAGGCACTGCCAGCACCAGAACTCGTTTTGTAAGGTTCTTCTGGTTGCGCAATGGGGGGTGCCACACCACCAGCAGCAACAGCAGCAGCTGTAGCATCAGCGGCAGTGGCAGCAGCGGCAGGCTTGCTCGTGAAGAAGGCAAAGAAAGACGGAGTTGCTTGCTGGCTGTCACCAGGCGACATTGCTGCATGTGACTGTAACGAAGGGGGCTGCTCCGTGGGGAAGCACGACACTGGAACAGGCACATCGTCCCCATCCTCCTCCCCTGCTTCACCGCCACCCCCCTCACCCCCTCCACCATCCACCCCACCTGCCCTCTCGCCTATCCTTTTCCCACCTGCCATCTCATCCATGCCAGCCGCACCTGCCGTCCTGCTGCTCGCACGGCCACCCCATGCTCCATGCTCCTCTCCTCCCCTTCCCTGCACTACTTCCATCCCCTCTATCTGATCCTTCTCTTGCGCCTGTCGACCCACCTTCTGCCTTGCTCCTTCTGCCTCTCCCCCTCCCTCTCCCTTTTCTCCCTCTCCCTCTTCCCCGCCATCAGCCCCAACCACATCCCCCTCTCGTCTCCGCAGTGCATCCACCTCGGCAGCCAGCTCGCCCGCACGCCTCTCCATCTCCCGCTGCCGCTGCTGCAGCGCCTCGTTTCCCTCCACCAGCTCCGAGTTCAGGTCTATAAGCCGCTCGATCACCTGCTTGCAGGGGGAGAGGGGCATGTGGGGCGGTGGGGGGATGAGGGGGAAGAGGATGGGAGAGGAAGGTGTGGTTGATTCATAAGGCCCCTTAGCAACTACCTGCTGCAGCACCTCATTTCCCTCCACCAGCTCCGAGTTCAGATCGATCAGTCGCTCTATCACCTGCTTGCAGGGGGATGGGAGGAGGGCGGGAGCGGGAGTGGAAAGAGAGGACAGGGGAGGAAAGCGCGGTTGATTCTTAAGGCGCCTCGGTGAGTGCCTGTTACAGCGCCTAGTTGCCCTCCACCAGCTCTGAATTGAAGTCTATCGGCCGCTCTATCACCTGCTTGCAGGGGAAATGAACCGGGAGAGGCGAAATTTACGTGTTGTAGATGCAATGCATGCAAATAGTCTGGATGTATCTGCCAGACCTGCAAGCAAACCATCATCATCATAGCGATCATCATCAAAACCATCACCATCATAACCATCATCACCATTATAACCATCATCACCATCATCATCATCATCATCATCATCATCATCATCATCATCATCATCATCATCATCATCATCATCATCATCATCATCATCATCATCATCATCATCATCATCATCATCATCATCATCATCATCATCATCATCATCATCATCATCATCATCATCATCATCATCATCATCACCACCACCATCGGCACTCCTCACACTCCCTCCCCTTCCCTTCTTCCTCACCTTCCCCTGTCGTTGCAGGTTGACCTTGAGGGCCTCATTCTCTCGCCACACGCCAGCCAGAGCCTTCAAAGCATCCATCCTTATCGCTCCCCCAACAACATCGTCGCCATGTCACAATTCCCAGCACCTTACCTTCCCCTGTCGTTGCAGGTTGACTTCAAGAGCCTCATTCTCTCTCTCCACACGTCAGCAAGTGCCTCAAACACTCTCCCATTTCAATGAACACCATGACAAGAAAATCACAATCCCCATTCACTCACCTTCCCCTGTCATTGCAAGTTGACCTCAAGAGCCTCGTTCTCTCTCCGCAAGCCTGCCAGCGCCTGCAGCGCACTGTCCTTCTCCTTGCGGCACTCCTCACACTCCCTCTCCTTCCATTCCACTCATTCTCACCTTCCCCTGCCTCTGCAAGTTGACCTCAAGAGCCTCGTTCTCTCTCCGCACGCCCGCCAGTGCCTGCAGCGCACTGTCCTTCTCCTTGCGGCACTCCTCACACTGCCGCATCAACGCCTTGGTCACTTCCGCCTGCCATTACATCGCCACCCACACACGAATGCATGCACATGTGTGGTGAGGATGAATGGATGTGATCATTCACGTATGAACAAGCAACAGTGGAAAGGGAACAGCCATGCATCATGTCACACCACACCACACACAAATGATCGCCCCAAACAGACAAGATGACGGAAAAAAACTTCTGCGTTTTGAGGGGAAAAGGTGATGAAGCCATAGCTGGGGACAAGGTGGGATGCAGCCGAGTAGATATCAGGGAAGGGAACACAACAAAAGGATAGGGGTACACACAAATCTTGTGACTTGGCGTCGTCCTACCTTCTCCTTGTCCGCCTGGTCCCTGCTCCGCAGCTCCCTCTGCGCCTGCTTCGTCCCCATGAGCGCCTCATTGCGCTCCCTCACCGCCTCCTGCCAGAACGCGTGTATCTCCCTGCCATGGGGAGGGGGGTGGTGGTGGTAAAGCATGGCGGAAGAATGAGAAACAGTTGGAAGGGAAATGGTTGAAGACCAGGAAGCAGCACGGAGAAGAATGGAGGAGAATGGAGGAGAATGGCATGAGAAAGGCGTGAGATGAGCCACATAGCCAAAGGGTCAGAAGAGTGAATCAGGAGCATGCTCTGTCAGTGTGGGGGGGTCAATGATGAGTAGGGTGGTGTCAGTGTGGTTCGTTCCTTACATGGCTGCTCTGTCCCGGCGTATTATCTCCTGCTGTTGCTGACTGAGCCGCGTCTGCAGATGCACCTCCCTCAGCCTCGCCTGCCTCTCCGCCTGCTCCCTCACTCTCTCCCCCTCCCGCCTTTTCTCTTCCTCCACTCTCTCCGCCACCATTCTTCTCTCCTCCTCTACTCTCTCCCCCTCCCTCCGCCTGTCCTCTTCCGCGCGCTGGACTGCGCCCTCCGCCGCCCTCACTCGATCCTCCCACGCCCGGGCCTGCGCGGGGGAGAGGGGGAAGGGGGGAAAGGGGAAAAGGAGAAGGGGGAACGGGGAGAAGGGACGAGGGAAAAGGCTGAAAGGAAGTCGCTAAATGAAGACTCACTTTTCAAACTTGAAAAAAAACCAATACTAACACCCACTCACCCTACCTCCTCCTTCCCCTCTCCCTTCCCCCCCCACTCCCCCAAAACTTCACCTCCTACTCCCTCCCCTCCCCTTCCGCACCTCCGTGGAGCGCGTCTCCTGCAACTGCGCCAACTGCGCGTCGGCCGCCGCCTTCTCGTTCTCCATCAGGGTTATGTACTGCGCGGCGCGGCTCTGCCACTCCTCCAGCTGCCGCAGCGCCAACACCGCCGCGGACCACTCCCCGTGGCACGCGCACGCGCAACCCGTCGCCGCTGACGCTGGTAGCGGGGCTATCGCGGGATCTCCCATAGGGGATGGCGGAAAAAAGAACGATTTGCGAAACTGGATACGAGAGGTGAATGTGGCCTTAAGAAATATTAGTCCTAGTGCCGGATCGCGTGGAAGTATTTGATAGAATTATAATTGGCTAAACAAGTCACGGATTAGCAATGACTACGAAACTACCCTACTATGAACAGCCTGGTGGAAAAGAGTCGCGTGTAACGGCGAGGAACAGGGTAAGTGAGAGGTTGGTCTGTTTATGGTGGTGTCGTGGTATTGTCGAAAGAACAGCTTACAACGCAGTCCAAAATCGTCTGGTAGGATATGGCGGTTTGGTTTCAGGTAATGATGAATCGCCTCGGTATCGCGAGACGACGAAGACGCTGGTTCAGAATTTCCATCACGTGGTTAGCGAGCCATCGCATGGCTAGCGATAAATGACTGATTAGGAAACGGCGATCGATACGATTGATACGCGTCACAGCTGCAGGCAACAGGTAGAGCAGAACGAGCCACCATAATCTGGAGTACAAGCAAGACTGCTGTGAATTACCATGGCGTGGATGGGAGTGGCCACTGGACTCGATAGATGAAAGCCCAAGGCATTCACACGAGAGAAAGTCCACGCGCTGACACCAGCCGAGCTGACGCGCTCGTTTGACTGGCTGGGTTCGCTGGCAGGCGCGCGGGGAAAAAGCTAGGGGAAAGTCAGCTGCGGAGAACTCGAGGACGCAGGGCTCGAGGGGGGTGTTGCTGCTGATTAGGCTGATCCGCAGATAAACATTCTGTACAGAGATTAGGTGTTTATTGAGTATAATCCTAAAGATGAAAAGCCACTATTACATTGAATGTACAAATATTATCTTAGGTCAGCTTTTGTTCTTCAGCTATTGTCAGCTGAAGAACAAGGGTTCCATGAGACAATCATGTGCCGCAGGTTGGCTCATATGGAACAATATGTACATGTGGGATTCAAAAACGCCTAGTAATGCATCGCACAAATGCGAACCATACCCTCCTAAATCCATCTAGCCTGCAGTTCGGCGTCATACATCCTCTCTAAACAGCTCATCCAGTTACCCTCCCTCCCATAATCCCGCCTCCTCCCCCATGTCTTCAACCATTCACATGCACTTGTAGAGCATTGCCACACACTCCACTCTGCCTCGTCCTCCGCTCACTTATCCACATCCCCATCCACTTCCTCCTCCTCATCATCCCCCCATATCTCCTTGTACTTGAGCACTGCCACACTGTTGGCATGGGGGAAGACACGCACCTTGGCATCCTCCCCCTCCTCCCCCTTCTCCTCTTCCTCCTCGCTTTCCTCCTCTCCTCCACTCCTCCATATCTCCTTGTACTTGTGCACTGCCACACTGTTGGCATGAGGGAAGACACGCACCTTGGCATCCTCCTCTGCCTCTTCCTCCTCCTCATCTTCTTCCTTGTCCTCCGCTTCCTCCACTTCATCTACCTCATCTCTATTTTTATTCCTCTGCCTCGCAACAGCTAAACTGTTTGAATGAGGGAAAACACGAACCCTTATCTCTTCCACTGGCCCTTCCTCCTCCTCCTCCTCCCATTCCTCATCCTCCTCGTCCTCCTCTTCATCCACTTCCTCTTTCCCTCTATTCCTCTGTCTGGCAACAGATAGACTGTTAGAATGTGGGAACACACGAATCCTTGCCACTTCTGCTGTCCCCTCCTCTTCCTCCTCCTCCTCGTCCTCCTCTTCCGCCTCTTTATCTACCTCCTCTCTCCCTATTTTTCTCTGCCTCGCAACAGATAGACTGTTTGAGTGTGGGAACACACGAACCCTTGCCTCTTCCGGTGTCCCCACGTCCCCCTCCTCGTCCTCCTTTTCTTCCTCTTCTTCCTCGTCCTCCTCTTCCTCCACCTCCTCTCCCCCTCTATTCCCAAGTCCAATCCGCTGCCTCGCAACAGCTAGACTGTTAGAATGAGGAAACACACGGACCTTTGGCGTGTCCTCTGCACCCTCTTCCTCTTCTTCTTCATTCTCCACCTCTCCTCCTCCTCCTCCTCCTCCTCATCCTCTTCCCATATCTGCCTGTATCTGTGCACAGCAACGCTATTGGCATGTGGAAACACACGCACCTCCCCCTCTTCCTCGTTCTCCTCCTCATTCGTCTCCTCTGTCTCATCCGCTTCCCCCTTCTGCTCCTCCTCCTCCCATATCTGTCGGTATTTGTGCACAGCAACGCTATTGGCATGTGGAAATACGCGCACCTCTGCTTCTTCCTCTGTCTCCTCAGCCCTATCCTCCCCTGATTCGTCCTCTTTTTTCACCTCCTCTTTCACCCTCTCATTCTCTTCCTCTGACTCCCCCTCTCCCCCAACCTCTTTCCCCTCCTTCCCCCCCTCCTCCTCCCATATCTGTCTGTATCGGTGCACAGCAACGCTATTGGCATGTGGAAACACACGCACTCCCCCTCCCTCCTCTTCCTCCTCTTCCTCCTCTTCCTCCTCCTCATCTTCCTCCTCCCATTCCTCCTCGTCCCTAATCCGGTGACACTTCTGCACAGAAATGCTATCCGAATGAGGGAAAACACGTACCACCACACTCCCCGTCTCCTCCTCTTCCTCCTCCTCCTCATCTTCCTCCTCCTCATCTTCCTTCTCATCATCTTCCTCCTCCTTCTCCTTTTCCTCCTGCTTCCCCTGCGTCTCCCCCCCCGTCCTCCTCTTACACAGCGACACACTGTCCAGGTGAACAAGCCTTCTCACTGCCACCTCCTCTTCCTCCTCCTCGCCCTCCCCTTCCTCTTCCTCCTCCCTCTCCTCCCTCTCCTCCCTCTCCTCCTCCCCCTCTCCCCTCTCTACCTCCTGCACTCCCCCATGCGCCCCTCTATCTCCCCCCATCGCAGCATCCCCACTGGCACTCCCCCCACTGGTCCCCCCACCCTGCCTATGCGCCACACCCCTCCCCGTACAACCCGGTCTGCTCCCCGCCCCTCCTTCTGGACCTGTGTAACGTGCTCCTCCATTCCCCACACCTCTCCCCACACCTCTCCCCTCACCTCTCCCCACACCTCTTCCCCCACCTCCCCTCACACCTCCCCTCACACTCCCCCCCACGCCTCGCCCCAGACCTCCCCTTACAACCCCCACCAACCCTCCCCCTGCACTTCCCCGCATACCTCCCCCACCAGCCCCTCCCACGCCTCTCCCCCTTCCTGCAACAGGCCCTCCATACGCTCTTGCACCCGCTGCTGAGTCGCCACCACGCACCATTGGACGGCCATTCACATTCATATTGCGAGCAGCACAGCTGGTGGTTGGCATATTGCGGCTTGCATGACCGACGGGCGGTGGTGGTACGGCGTCTGTTGTTTGCACATGCGTTCTGGGCAGCATGGGTCTTGTGCGGGTGGCATGTGGCATGCTGACAGGCAAGTGTGCATGCGCATGTGCACGAGATTGCGCGTTGGGAGCATCAAATGGTGTATTGCGGTGTGCATTGAAAGCAAGGGACTGTGCGTTGGTTTGTGCAAGAGTGTGAGCATGTATGTGGGACGTGCTGAGAGCAGCGGCGCGAGCAGAAGTAGTAGCAGCAGTGGCAGCAGGGGCCGGCACGGAGAGGGCAGCGGCAGCAGCGGCATGGAGGAGCGAGTCACGGTGCAGCGAGGACGCATGGGCGGGCACGAAGCGGGCCGTGGGGGGCGGCATGGGGGAGGGGAAGGTGGGGCCGCGGGTGAGGGAGCGGGGGGACGGCTGTGGGGGAAGAGAACGGGGGGAGGGCTGTGGGGGAATAGAACGGGGGGAGGGCTGTGGGGGCAGAGAACGGGGGGAGGGCTGTGGGGGCAGAGAACGGGGGGAGGGCTGTGGGGGAAGAGAACGGGGGGAGGGTTGCGGGGGAAGAGAGCGAGGGGAGGGCTGTGGGGGGAGCGAGCGGGGGGAGGAGAAGGATGAGGATGAGTTGGGTGAGTGTTGGGAGAGGGGGAACCGGGGGGAAGGAGCTGCAGGCAAGGAGGCGGGGGAATGCTGAGAGGAGGGGAGACGGGGCGAGGTGGAGGAGGAGGTTTCGTGCAGGGAAAGAGGTGTGAGGCGGAGGGGAGTGAGAGACTGGCCACGTAACTGACTCCGCTGCAAGGGCTGAGGCACAGACACCCGCTGGGAGTTGGTCAAGTGTGGTGGTGGCTCGGGCAAGGACCGGGGCTGGGCTGCTGGTGCGGCCCGAACCTGCGACCGAGGCTCGGTGTGGGCTTGGATGTGGGAGGCAGCAGAGGAAGAGGAGGCTGTGAGGGAGAGATGGTGTGGTGGGCGGGGCTTGCTGTGCAGTGCACTGGTGAGAGCACCCGCCGTGGCACCCCCCCATGAATGCCATCTGGATGGAGCCCGGCTCACTGGTCCTACTGTGCTCACTGGTCCCCTTGTGCTGCCAGCACCACCAACGCCACCACTCACATGCTCGCTCCCATGCTCGCAACGGTTCATGCTGGCGCTATTCCTGCCGCCTGCAGCACAGACAGCAGCAGCAGCGGGTGTGCGAGTAGGAAGGGACAGCGCGGCTGCAGCAGCAGCAGCAGAAGCCAAGCTGGCAGAAGCAGGAGGAGAAGGCCGAGGAGGAGAGGCGCGGGCACGGGGAGAGGCGGCAGGGAGGGGGAAGGTATGCACGCGGCGGTGCAGAGAGGCGCACTCGCTGCTGCCCCCACGAGCGGTGCTTGTGGGCCCGCCGGTAGAGACAGCAGCAGCAGCATTCATGGGGAGAGCAGTGGGCTTGCTCCCCCCGCGCCCACCAGTGCTAGCGGCCCCGCCAGTACATGCAGCGGTGGCAGCAGCAGCAGCAGCGTTGATGGGGAAAGAGGCGGACTTGCTGCTGCCGCGGCCTGTGCTTACCTGCCCGTCAGTAAATGCAGCGGTTGGAGCAGAATGGAGGGGGAAAGACGCGGACCTGCTTCCACCCAGGCTTGTGCTTGCCGCCCCTCCGCCCTGCCAACGCTGCTCACCACGTGGCGCTGAGGCGGTGCTGTGGGCGCAGGCAGTGCGGGCAGCCATCGCAGCAGCTGGCGCAGCAGCAGCGGCAGTGGCAGCAGCATTGAGAGGTTGAAAGGCGGGGCGTCTATGCTGGGTGAGGTGCTGCTGGCTGACGTGCTGCTGGGTGAGGTGCTGCTGGCTGACGTGCTGCTGGGTGAGGTGCTGAGAGCGTTGGGAGATGGGGCCACCCTCAAGGCCCAGACGAGGGCACGTGGCTCTGTGCTGCAAAGCACGAGTCACAGCTGTGCTCTGCTGACCTGGCATAGCGTTCTGCTGACCTGGCATAGCGTTCTGCTGACCTGGAAGCTGAACCGGCACCATCTGTGGGTCAAGCCTTTGGTGAGAGGCGAGGTGAAGCCTGCCTTGGGGCTCCAGGCGAAATCTCTCCTGTTGCCGCCCGTTGTGATTTGACTGACACATCCTCGTTAGAGTCTGCTGCGTTACAGGCATGCGTGCCTGCGCCAACCACTCCCCGACCTGCCCATCAGTTCGCCTTTCCCTCTGACTGCCGCCCATGCCGCCCGTGCCGCCCGTGCCGCCCAGACCACCACTCATTCCGTTTCGGCCCACCGATCGTTCCTTCCAGCTGCCTCCCCCCATGTCCCTATACAACAGGGCCCTCCCTCGTCCCATCCCTCTCCCCCTCCCCACTGCCGTTGCTGCTTCCCCCACTAATCCCACGCTCACGGTTGCAGCCATCTCCCCCCCATTGTCTCGCACCATACGAATTATTCCGCCCATGCCGCCCATACCTTGGATGCCGCTCACGCCGCCCAGGCCAGCCACTGTAGCCGCCCTGCGGTGCACACCGGCAGCATTCCCTCCCCCACCTGTCCGCCAATCCGCTTCCCCCATGCTCCCCCTGCGCCACGCCGTGCCATCTCCTTCCCCGCCCACCTCTCTCCCCGCGCCCAGCTCCCCCCATCCCATGCCCTCTCGGCCCAACTGCCGCTCCTTCCAGCTGCCTCCACCCACTGCCCTCTCAACAACTCCCCTTCCCCGTCCCCTCCCTTCCCCTCTTCCTCTTCCCATCCCTTCTCCTCTTCCTCTCCCCCTCCCTTCCCCCCTTCCACTTCCCCTCCCATCCGCACTTCCTCTCCCCCGTCCCCTCCCCATCCCCTCCGCGCCCATGCTCCGCCTACACCCCTCCTCCGCTCCATCTCCGCACCGCGACAAGCTGCCTTCACCCTGGACCAATGTTTGGTTGACTCGTGTATCCACAGGTTCCGGGACCCTCGGCGCGCTTATCCCGCTCCGCCTCTCTTGGAAACTCCCCGTCCCGCGCACGTAACCCCCACTTCCGCTCAAACCTCTCCGCCAATCCCCTTCTCCAGCGCTGCTTCCGCTCCCAGCGCAAGCCCCACCCGCAGCTCCCTTCCGCGCAACCTTCCCCCTGCCTAACCCCGGCGCACCAGGCGCAATCCAAGCAGCCTCCCCCGCTTCGCGGGATGCGGGGAACTCCCGCCTCGCGGCCTGCCCCGCTGCTTCCCTGAATCCTGCGCTGCTGCGCGCAACAACCTCCGCTTCCTCCGCGGCCCTTTCCGCCACTCCTCCGCTCTGAGTTCTCCGCACACAGGTTCGCGTTTCCGCGCCTAACCTTTCCGCCGTAATCTTCCGCAGACCCTTCGCGCGAGCGCCAGTCGCTCTAGATGTCTCTCCGCAATTCCCGGCTTCCGCGAGGGCGTCCAGCTCAGTCACGCTCCCAAACGCGTGGCACAACGCGCCTGCAGACAC
Organism: Closterium sp. Yama58-4; assembly: GCA_947470075.1. Classification (NCBI taxonomy): domain Eukaryota; kingdom Viridiplantae; phylum Streptophyta; class Zygnematophyceae; order Desmidiales; family Closteriaceae; genus Closterium; species Closterium sp. Yama58-4. Next base: position 84,671 of record CANIUD010000228.1, on the reverse strand, counting down.
CACATCAGCGCTGTCCGCGCCGCGTGCAGGCGGTGCTGCACGACCAATAGCAGCAGGCCAGTCCGGTGGCATCTGTCTCCGGAAAGTAGGGGATATTAACGAATGAGCAAGATTCGCGGGCTGGAAGGACGACGGCGGCATCACGAGTCGCAGGTGGGGAACTGCAGAGATCTCAGTGATCAACCGAGGATACAAAGGAGCGGTCTCAGCATTACTGGAAGGAACGCAGAAGATTCGTGTCGAGACATGCGACAACCTGCTAGAGTTAGAGGCACTGAGCGACTCGATGCTTTCGCCCGAGGTGCTGTCCCACGAATGCCGGCTCACAGGTAACTGGCCGCGAGGCGCCTGCTGATGACGCTCGGACGGAAGCGTCGACGCGCTGTTAAGAACGCGCGGGTTGCGGCGAGACGCGCGACTTAACTTCGAGCTGTCGAGGCCATCGCTCGTGGACCGAGAATGGACGGCTGGATACGCGTCGCTCGTGTCGCGGAATTCACGAGGTGCAGCGGAAGGGCCCGAGGGGGAGGGTGCGCTAGCGGGGGATTCCAGCGAGTCCGACCCGGGGCGCAGGCGGAGGGGGGAGTCCGGGGACGGCGGCTTCGGTTTAACTTGCTGCGCAGAGGACGGAGCGTGAGATGCGGGAATTGAAAAGTATGGCGGAGGATCGCGAGACGCGATGGCTGTGGAAACGGCGGGGATTTTCTGCGGAATTGCGCCAGGGTTGCTGGTATAGCCACGAGAAGGCGGATCTCGAGCGGAGGATTTGGTACAATCCCGCGACGGATGGGTGAAGTTACTCCGACAGTTTGGCGTTGCTGCGACTGAACACGACCACTGAAACTCGCGCGGTTCTCTTATCCACGAGCTCTCTTCCATCCTGTCCTAACATGGTAGGTAGCTCAGCAAAACAGCTGAAATGCGAAGCTAACCTTCAGAATGGGGAGTCACTGACTGTGCTTCAAATTTCTGTAGTTTGGCTTGCAAACGCAATCAAAGCTCGTCCTGCCCTGCTTGATGGCTCGACAATCCCAGGAAAGAAACTTGTGACTGCTGCTGCTGCTGCTGCTGCTGTTGTGTTGAGGTTTTCCTCGAGTAAACAGTGAAACAAACAGATGCTGCTGTTGCCGTTACGAAAACTCCCATTGTGCCGGGGGAAGCGGGATGAAGGGGACAACACAGCAGTGACAGCACGCCCAATTTGAAGCCCACGAAAAAAAACATCCGCCAGTGGATGCACATGGATTGCTGTACATGAGAGATTCGATCTGGGCTGGGGCTTCGCATCACACCCAGAGAATTTTCATCCACTCCCACGAGCTATTCCCGGGAGGGAAAAAACCTCAATTTTCACGAACCATCCGAAACTCTGCTAGTGGGAAAGTGGCTTTTTCTTGGACAGGACATCGCGAGTTTTGAAATAATGAATGACCTAATTGTTCATTCAAGTTTCGGGCTTCTGACCGAGATATGTAGCCCACCTTGCCTCCTCTGGTCGGCCCCACAATCTCCAGGCCAGAGGTTCTGGTCTGGTGTGGTGGTGGGTTCGGCTTCGGCCACCGCCTTACATCGCCTACCACGCTTCCTGACACAACGCACCTGTGGCTTGCACGCTGGGGGCCTTCATTGCCATGCCACAACAGCAGTACAGTTTTTTGACAGGCTCGTAACAGAGTGAAGTTGCTATGACATTCAAACACTAATTCGGTAATTTATTCGCTATCAATGTACTCAATAACCTAGAATGCTCTCTAATCTTTCACTCAATTACTGCTGCCTTTGAATCAGCCCTTCATAGCTCCTTCTGAATCTTCATCAGCCACATCGCAGCTCCATATCCCCCTTCATGCTTTCATTCACCACACCATCTTCAACAGCACCATCAATTAACCTTTGTAGAAGAACCTTACTCACCGGCTGCTTAATGCGTACGTCATCAAGCATCTGTTTCAGAAACTTAGCTCATGCCTGCTCCCTTGCTCTTACCTCTTTTTCTGCCCGCTCCTCCCTCATCGTCATCGTTCAGTGATCGCTCAATCTTGCTTTTGGGCTTGCTCTTGGGCCTTCCACTGTTTTCACAACCCTTCCCCCCCCCCCCCCCCCCTTCTGCAGCAGCATCTCCACTCAGTACGGATCATCATTCCTTCCTCCACACGACGTGAAGGGCAGAAGGGGCGTGAGAAACACCACATGAAAAGTATCAAACCTGCTACTGGTTGTTCAGAGCACAAAAATCACAGATACTGTACGTGACAGTTCCAGCATGGGTAGGCCCAACAATCAGCTGCCGTGGAGAGTGGAGGCGAATGGAGGAATGCCGAGGGCGAGGAGCTGATATTCTTCGCGTGGATCCTCCTTTTGTCAACCGCACCATCCTCACTCTCATCATCAGCGCCTGGACGATCTCAGTGAAGCAACCTTCTTCCCCTGCTGCTTTCGTCTGCCACTGTCACCACGGCTTGGCCTCACAACAGCCTTTGCTTGCTCCTCCTCCTCGTCGTCGTCACTCAGCGATCTCTGCAGCTTGCTTTTGGGCTTCTCCCTGCTCTTGGAACTTCCCGTGCTTTCACATCCCCTCTCCCCCTCTGCACCAGCATCCCCAGTAAATCTCCGGCCATCATGTCTCCCCACTGGCTTAGCTTGTTGCTTGCTGCCCTCCAAAGAATCACTGACAGCAGGGGAATGCCGTAACGAGTCTGCCTCGCGGTTCTGGTACCAGAGTGGCCCATCTCTAAGGACTGGAACCAAGGCAGCATGCGGCGCTTGGGTCTGTTTTGGACCATTCCTCTTAACCCATCCACACTCCTCACCAGGCTGCTCTACATCCCTCTCCCACCCTCTTAATGCCCCCACGGTCTCCTTCTCACCCTCCTCCTCTTTCCACGATGCCGCCTGCACTATGCCCTCACACTCCTCCCCCACCCACCGTGTATTCTCTCCCGCCCTGCTCGCTTCCCCCACCCTCTCCACATCCACACCCGCACCGCCATGTGACCGCCCACGTGCATGTCGCATAGTCCGCTCGTCACGCGCCGCACGCCGGGGGAGGCGGCAGTTAGGGAGCAAAAGGGAGGGCGCAGAGGGGCAGTCAAGAGTGTGAGCGTGTGATTGTCGTATGGGATGCTGCGCAACCAGATGATCCTCTATGGCATGGTGTGCAACGGAATGCTCTGCATGAGAAGGCTGCAGGAGCTGGAGTGAGTGCGAGCGCCACTGAGTCACGGGGCCAGTGCAGGACGCTGCAGCGTCCGCCGTCGCTGCCGCCTGTGCACCACTGTCACCACCACCGCCACGCCAGTCCGCCTGCTCCCACTCAGCGACTTCAGCCCACGGCTGCTCCGACTGGCCCTCCGCGTGCTGGCGACCGGAGAAACCCCTTCGATGCCGGTGCTCATGGCAGGAGGGCGGAACTGGGGGAGGTGTTATCTGCGGCGTGGGCTCGTTGTCGAGCAGCGCGCTGTCCCACGTGTGGAAGCGACTCAGCTGCCTGCTCTTACTGCCTTCAAGTTGGCTGTTGTTGCCCCTCCTCTGCCCCCTAGTAGCAGGCTGCGCGGCCGAAATGCCTGTGGCGATGGATGATTGCCGGTGAATTGCAGGGGAACTGCCGCCCAGGGAGGCTGATGGTACCAGCTGCTGACGTGGCGATTGATGACAGGCTGTGGGAGTTGCCAGGGGGATGAGACCAGGCGACGGGATGGCGCAGGGGAAGCGGGGGGAGGTGGCGGAAGGGGATGCGGGGTCCAGGGGCGAGGCTGAGGAGGGGGAGGAGGCTTGCGCCACGGCGGAGCGTCTTCCGCGTTGCGCCCTTCCCACGGTTGTCCCGCCAGCGGGGAACTGATTATGGTGGTTGGCGCTGGGCTCAGCGGGGCTGCGCCTATCGCGTCGTTGGCGGCTATGACTAGCGGGCGACTCGTCGTGGTTCTTCGCTGATAAGGGCGGTTCAGCCACGTCAGCATATTCCCCTGCATCGCAATCGATCACTAGAGCTGCTGGCCGCCGGATCTGACGGCTCAGCGTCGTTGTCGGCGCCCTGTCGCTTGGACGCTGCGGCTGCGCCTTGAGGACGGGCCGCGTGTCGACAGCAGCGGCGATTGCGGAGGGCATGACACGTGTCAGCGTCGTCGACTTTGCCGAATTGGCCTCCCCAGCCGCCAGGTCAGGGTCCGATCGGCTCTTCAGCATGCCCCGAGTCGCGGCGGTTCCGCCAGAAGAGCGCGGCGAGGGGTGATGGGGAGCGCAGAAGCCGCCGGGCTCGCCACGCTGGCCGCCAGGGCCTGCCGCTGCGTGGTGAAGCTGCAGTCGCGGCGCTTCTCGCGGCGACAGATGCGACGAGCGAACGACGTCGGTCCGCGCCCTCGGGATCGCCACGCGATCGAGCGAATCGCCATGCCACGTGTCATTGTGGCGCAGTCGGCGGGATTGAGGGACTGTGATTCTCGTCGCCGCGACACCGCCCATCTCGGAGCTCATTCTCAGTCCGGGCCGCGCGCGTGGCGCTGCTCGCGCGTCGTCGGATGAAGAAGTATCCGTTGTACGAGCACGAGCCGCGCCGAGTTGATCGGGCACTTGAAGATAATTCTCACGGGTTGCCTTCGTCGTGCGTTTCGCCGCACTGCCGCTGCTGCTCCGGCGGACACTCGACGGCGGCTCGAGCGCCGAGGTACTTGCCGAATGACGAATCGCGCCGACGTGGCCATTGGCGGCGACAATATCATGGCGGATCTGGGTTGGACCGCGCGAATAGGACGGCGAGTCCAGGGGTCGATTGTAGGGCGACTCGGCGGAGGAGTTATGAGGGGAACCAGTCGAAGCGCTACTGCTTGACTGGGAAGCCGCCAAACGCGGCGAGGCCGAGGATGACTTCGAGCCACTACTGAACGATGAGGAGGATGCGGTTCGAGAACCGCGCGAATTAGGCGTCGTTACGTCGTTTTCGTACCCCTCGGAGAGTTGCAAAGACAATCGCGGCGGCCCTCGCCGGTGGCTCGGCAGTTGCTGACGTGGCGACGGCTGCGCGCCTACCGGGATCCATCTGGTCGGGCCCGTGGTAATTCGAACACTGGGATCTGATTCGACAACATTACACGGCTTGTCGTTGTCGAGCAGCTGCATCACTCGCATGGCCTTCTCCGCGAATCGCTTTCTCGGCCCGTCTTGCGCGCTAAGAATTACCACTGGCGCAGCCATGGCGACAGGCAGGTTCTTGCAACCAACACGAAAGAACGACCTTCGAATAGCAGCTGCGCGAGAGAACCGTGAACCGTGGAAGCTATGCGAAGCAGCAATTTCATATGCACAAGAGGCCTAGCTCCTCCTGTCCTGAGAAAGGAACAATGGATGCATCGATAGCAGTGACAGCATCTTCGTGCAGCAAACATGCTGCTTGGCACACATGTGTCGGGGGTGCCCACTGCACAGACTCTGGGGAGATGCGGTGCGGCGGAGGGTCAAGTGGCAGCATGTGCGACGACGAGACGAGTGACTGAGGTGAGGAAACAAAACAAAATTCGCCTTTGTTCTGTACTGGGTTTCGGGTTTGGCGAAGGATGGCGATTCTCTCGTGTCTGTGGGCGGAGGATGTGGGGTGGGGTGGTCGAAGCTAAGCGAAGCGAAGGCGATTTGAACGACGAGTTACGGGGGTTGAGGTAGCAGTGCGATGGAAAGTGGGTGGCAAATCCGTCGTCACTAAGCTCGTGAAACAGCTCGCCACAACTTCAGTCGCTTGACTACACTCGCGACAAAAAACACTTAGGCGACAAACTTCTCCATCGTCAACAATCTGGGCAGTTGCATTCGAGATGTTCAGTTCAATTGGCACCCGTTACGCTCCATCTCCACATTAGCCAATAACGACGATATAAACCGAGGAAACCTATCGTACACGCATAATGAAATGTAACGCTCCAACATTTTGATTGAATAAGCTCTGCCATGTAGAGAAATATGCCAAGGTCACTTATCTCTGCAAGGTACATTACACAACCCTAGATTTATTCTCTACTTCAAGCTATTCTCCACGTCAATGACAAAGCGGTACTTCACATCACCCTGCAAGAACACAGCCATCCCATCAGAACAGTGCTGCGAACAAACAGACATCATACTGCCCATGCCAGTGTTACTTCAGAGTACCTTGAGTAAACGGCCATATGCCCTGTTGATATCTCCGATAGCAATTTTCTCAACCTGGGGAGCCACACCATTCCTTGCACAAAATTCCAACATTTCTTGGGTCTCCTTAATACCTCCAATTAAACTTCCTGCCACCATCTTACGCCCTGAATACAATGCCAGAAATTACACTGAGCCATGGAAACTGAAAAACGTGTTCAACCAACACGTAAGGCAAGCCTCGCAATTCAAGAAGCATGGAACCTGCTGCTGGTTTGAAACAGCATGAAAGCCACATGCATATGGCATCTTCTCCACAGTGAAAGTGAGTGTACTCACCGAACACAAGCTGACTGGCATGGAGAGTGAAGGGTGCTGGGGGGATGCCGAGGAGGAGCAGCTTCCCGTTGAATGTGAGGAGGTCGAGGTAGGGCCCCAGCTCATGCTGTGCTGAGACCGTGTCAATGACCACATCCAACGACCCTGCTGCTGCCTGCTATGCAAGACCCAACAGCAAGAAAGAGAGAGTCAGCGGGTTGATAGATAAAAGAAACACCAAAAACTGTGGTCCGGCATCTCAACAGGTACCAAAACGAGAGGATAGGTGATATGCCAGCCCACCTTCATGGCATCAGCATCTTTGGTGACAATGAACCTGTGCGCTCCCATCACCTCCCTCGCCTCCCTCTCCTTGCCCTGCGACGTGCTCAGCACAGTGACGTGCATGCCAAACGCCCGCCCCATCTGCACTGCCACGTGGCCCAGCCCGCCCAGCCCTGCCACGCCCAGGCGCATGCCCGGCTTGTTGGCGCCGTAATGCATCATGGGGGAATAGACCGTGATGCCAGCGCACAGGAGAGGCGCTGCCACGTCAGACGCCAGCTCAGCAGGGATGGAGAGGACACAACTGAGAGGGCAAGGCGCAGAAGGTGGGGGCATAGAAAGTCTATGGGGGGTGAGAGCAAGACGAGGGGTTGCGCAATAGCGACGACCAAAGAAAAAAATGAAGTAGTTGAGAGCACTTTGCATGACGAATTGTAACAAAAGGCTCAGGTTTAGACGCAATACGTACCGTTCATCGCAAACGATGAAGGAGGAGTAACCGCCGTATGTGGCCTCGCCAGACGGCGACCGCGGGTCGACGGAGTTGTAGGTGAAAATGCACTTGGGGCAGGATTGCTCCTCGTGCTGCCTGCACGCCATGCACTCACCACACGACCCCACCATGCACCCCACTCCCACTCGCTGCCCCGCTGCCACCTTGCTCACATCCGCTCCCACCTCCTCCACCACCCCTATGATTTCGTGGCTGCAGGGGAAGGAACAAATTAACGAGTTACAGAGAGAGAGAGAGGAGGTGAAGGGAGAAGAGCGGTGGCAGCAGCGCACGAGGCGGTACACCGCTCTGGATAAGGAAAGAGGAGCTTACTCAAGAAACATGGGGAACATAAGCATGAGCATGAGCATGAGCTTACCCGGGAACAATGGGGTACATGGAGTTGCCCCACTCGTTCCGCGCGAGGTGCACGTCGCTGTGGCAGATGCCGCAGTGCGTGATGCGGATCTTCACGTCCCTCCGCCCCACCTCCCGACGATGGAACCTCCACGATGAAAGCTCCCCGCTCGCGTCGCGCGCCGCGTACCCCACGCAGTTACCCTCGCCCTCCGCGGGAGCCATGGACGAGCAGTTTTAGTCCCTTTACGGCTGCTATTACTGAGGAGGAGGAGCTCGGAGAGAAGGAATTTTAGTGCCTGTTTTTGAGACGGCCGGAGGAGAAAAAAGAATGGTAACGAGGATGCAGGAGGCCTTCCCATAGTACTTAGAAGAACGCCAAAGAGGAAGTAATTTCACGCCTTGAATCTGCCACGTGGCGAAGCGAAAATGGCAGTGACGGGAATGAATATTCCTCGCGCTGAGAGATTGGCTTCGCGGATAGCTAGCCTCGCTAAAAATCTGATGATACATCATGCAGTGCCGTCGACATGGTTCGGCAGGAGCAAGGGAGGGCACCAGAGGTGTGGCGTTGCGAACCAGCGCTTTGGGATCATTTGTCTGTGTTTCCAAATTCCGAGAAATGGACCTTGAGAGTTGGATGTTGGGGTTCGCGTTATAATGCGGTTCAGTTGGGTATCCTCAGCTCTCAAAACGGTTCTTGTGAGATACCAAACAAAACGTGATAATGTACATGGAACTAGATATGTTCCAGCATTTCCTATATCAACAACTTAACGCTATCTAATTTCCACTAGACATATAAAGCAAACAAGAAGCTGTAGAATACTATAGAAGTAAGATAACACCGCAGTGCGCACCATACAAGGCAGGTCAGACACCACACTACACTAGTAATTTGTGGCAGTCACATCCTTCAGGCTATTCTCAACATCAATAACAAAACGGTATCTCACGTCACCCTGCAAAACCATTCGGTCCCAGCAAACGATGCAAATATCAATAACATCAGAAGAAACAAAGATGACATATACGGTACCTTGCGAACATACTAGTACCATAACGTTACCTTCAGCAAACGTTCGTGTGCCGTGTTGATGTCTTTGATATCAAGCCTTTCCACTATGGGCGTCACACCATTCTTTGCACAAAACTCCAGCATCTCTTGAGTCTCCTTGATTCCTCCTATCAACCCACCCGCAACCATCTTGCGCCCTGTCATGCCAATATGAAATCAAGCAGCAATGGCGCACAGAAATGGAACACAGGCAAAGGTGATGAGCCAACCGAATCATTTCCATGGAGGTGTGCATCAAAACAGGCAGGAAACGGGAGTCAGGGACCAGGAACTGAGCTCAGCCTAGAGCGAATGTCGCTGGCTGAAGCAGCACAAACGGCACTCAGATGGATATGTTTCACAAGCAGCAGTGTGATTACCGAATACAAGCTGGCTTGCGTGGAGGGTGAAAGGGGCTACAGGAATGCCAAGGACGAGCAGCTTCCCGTTGAATGTGAGGAGGTCAAGGAAGGGTCCCAGCTCATGTTGCGCAGGCACCGTGTCGATGATCACATCTAGTGAGCCCACTGCCTCCTAGACAAACACGAAGCATCCAGGAAGGTTGAGGGCGGATCCTTGGAAAAAGAGAGCAAAGATACTGGAATGGAAGCTATGGGACCCCTGTTGTTTCATGCCGGGGATGTTCAGAACACAAGTCCTCACAATAAGCCCACCTGCATGGCAGCCGCATCAGTGGTGAGAATGAACCGGCCAGCCCCAAACAGCTCCCTGGCGTCTCTCTCTCGCTCCGGCTGTATGCTCAGCACAGTGACGTGCATGCCGAACGCCCCCCCCATCTGCACTGCCACGTGGCCCAGCCCGCCCAGCCCTGCCACCCCCAGGCGCATGCCCGGCTTGTTGGCGCCGTAATGCATCATGGGGGAGTAGACTGTGGTGCCAGCGCACAGGAGGGGCGCTGCCACGTCAGATGCCAGCTCAGCAGGGATGGAGAGGACGAAGCTGGCAGAATGGTTCAGGGAAAGGCGAAAAAAAAGAGTGTAAGAAATAGCAACGGACAGGTCTATGAGAAAGCAAACAGAATGGTAGATCGAGAAGGAGAGGAGAGGGAGGGAGTGGGTCTACTCCGTGAAAACAGCATGAGTAACGGAGATGTTTCAACAAACATGGATAAGCAACATGGTTGAGCAACATGGATAAGCAACATGGTTGAGCAACATGGATAAGCAACAAGGTTGAGCAACATGGTTACACAACACACAGAGCGACTTACTGTTCATTACACACGATGAAGGAGGAGTAGCCGCCGTAAGTGGCCTCGCCAGATGGTGAGTGAGGGTCGACAGAGTTGGAGGTGAAGAGGCAGTTGGCGCAGAACTGCTCCTCGTGCTGCCTGCACGCCTCGCACTCACCGCACGACCCCATGATTCCCATCACTCCCACCCTCTGCTCCACCGCCACCCTGCTCACGGCTGCTCCCACCTCCTCCACCACCCCCACGATCTCGTGCCTGAACGAGATGCACCCATTGGATTGGAATGAAAAGACACGTTAGGTGAAAACTTCAAGTCTCAGGTCGGACAGAAGGCGGGATGGGAGTCATAGTGTCAGAGAGATGGAATATTTCTGAAGGAAGAGGAGAGAGCGGAGTGGCGACGGAGAGTGGGACGAGGTTGGTTGGAGTGGGACGGCAATATCGACGCAACGAGGTGACTTTTGAGTCGACTCAAAAGTCACGAGGTTGGTTGGAGTGGGACGGCAATATCGATGCAACGCAACGACTTGCAACAGAGCAGGTACATGAGCTTACCCAGGGACCATGGGGTACAGGGAATAGCCCCAGTCGTTGCGGGTGAAGTGCACGTCGCTGTGGCAGACGCCGCAGTGCGTGATTCGGATCTTCACGTCCCTGGGCCCCACCTCCCTGCGATTGAATCTCCACGGCGCCAGCTCCCCGCTCGCGTCGCGCGCGGCGTACCCCACGCAGTTACCCTCGCCCTCTACGGGAGCCATGGATTTGCCGCTTGGTAGGTTATGAGAGTGAGGGGTACGAGAACCTTAAACAGCGCGAATGCTCGACCTTGAGTGCTTGGGAGGACGGCTAGGAAAGAGCGCGCCGGCATGAGAGAGGCAATGGCCATAACGCGGCGGTATAGCGGACTCGGAGAGGACGCGCGCGGGGTGCGGTGAGCGCGAGAACGGGCGGTAACGGTCACGCATTGAGCTGAGCGTCGGAGTGAGTACCGTCGGACTGATCGAATCTGCGACTCAGGCGAAGCGCAGGCTGGCTGAGCCAGATCTGAGATTGCTCTGGGCCACATCGCGCGGATTGGGAGGACCGAGGTAGAGCAAAGCATGACGTGCATGGTGTGATCAAGCGAAAGAGATGCTTGCCTATCACACAGGGACCTCCTCAGTGGGAAACTCAGGGAGAATTGGAGTTCCCGAAGGAAGAACCTCAAGATTGAATGGGACTGCGTGGTGTCGTAAAAACACGTACTACACGTGTTATAGCAAACTCATTGAACACATAATGAAGCACATGAGCTTATTTCCTACCACTACTATGCTTATCTGCTACAAATCGTGCTAAGCAATAAACGCTAGAGCGAGACTAATTATCGCTATATGCCAAAAGGATCCGAAAATAAGATTCCTCATTGCTGCCTTGGGCTCTGAAGAGGGAGGAGGCGGAGCTGGTGGCACGCTGATGTCTCTGGGAATGGTGGCGCAATCAAGGGTCGTGCTCAATGCAGTCAATGGAGGGGCTCCCATGTAGTCACCGGGGACAAATCTGGAGGGGCAGCAGGGATGCAATGGTGAACAAACCAATGGGTGCAATGGTGGTACCAAGATAAACAAAAGGTCACCAGTAGTAGGTGTGTGCAGGGAAAGTGGGAGCAATGGCGCCACTCACATCAAGTGCTGCACACCGCTGATGTTGGCATAGGGAGTCTTCTGGCCCGTGGCCTCCTCCAAGCACACTATGCTCTGCTCGTATGCCGCCACCTGGCACACATAGCCCCCGCCTGCTGCCACGGGCCGTGAGAGCACAAGCCCGCCTCTTGGAGGAGACTGGGGGAAAACCATGAGTGAAAAAGGGGAAAAAAAAATGGAAATGAAGAATTAAGATCAATGGCGTGTGCTCATCGCTACAACCACTCGTTCGTTCACAATGTATGTGTGTAATTCTACGCACAAATGAATGATAGCTAGCAAGCTACTCACGTTTTCGCCCATCTGCTGCTCGAACTGCACGAAGGACGCCATGTTGCCGGCCGAGCACCCGCTGCCGCACTGCATCAGCTGCTGCATGTCCAGCCGCCCTATCACGCCGCCCTCCGCCACGCTTATGTACACCAGGTAGTGCGGCGGCTGTGAAGGAACAGGAGTGAGATGGGGGAACGGGATGGGGGAACGGTGAAGGGAAGTGTCATTTAGAAGGAAAACAAGGGAGCGCCTGAGCTGGCTGCTACTTGTCCTGGCAACCTATCATTTCCCTTATCACCCCGCCCTCCGTCACGCGGAATAGTGCCAAGGCTGTGGGCGGAAAAGGAGGGCCCAATGGGGAAGAGGAGGAATGCCAGAATGAGGAAGGGGGGATTAGCGGTGGGCAGTGGGGGTGAGCAAGGAGCGAGGGACATGGTGTTGCGCACAAGGCACCAGGAATGGCGCAAGGGGCTGACAAGGCGGAGGGGCCACTGTTAGTGCAGGTGAAAGGCGGGGGAAGGGGAGCGGGACGGGGAAAGGCGGATGTGGGGAAGGAAGAATGGAGGAGCCAGAGCGTCGTGAGAAGTGAAGGTAGGCAGAGAGCGAGTGCGGGGTTGGCAAAAGCGTTTCGTGAATCGCACCTTGGGAGTGAAGACCAGCTTCAGCGGCGTGTAGTCGACGGTGAACGTCAGCGGCTGCCACGCCGTCACGTTGGGGCGCGGCCGCGGCGTGGGCTGCAGCTGCCCGTTGGGCTGCGCGGGCGGCGGCTGGACGGCACTCAGCTGCAGCAGGTGGATGGCCTTGTTTGTCGCATCCACCACGAAGAGGAAGCTCTCGTCCGGCGCCATGTACAGCTCGCCCTGCGCGCGCGGCGGTGGCGGGGGAGGGGGAGGGGGAAGGGGGAGGGGGGAGAGGGGGGAGGAGGTGAAAGCGGGTGGGGGAAAGGTGGGAAGGGGTGGGAGAGGAGGTAGGAAGATGAGGTAGGGGCGGGAATCTGGAGAGGAGAGGATGAGAATGGAATAGTCGGAGGAACCACATCCCGCGGTTTCTGCTCGCTTCCTCTGCTTCTCCGCACCACCTTCCCTTTCCCCTGGTCTGCTCTCTTCACTTCAATCGCTCTCACTCGACTGAAATCGCGCGCAGTACAGCGAGCCCCCTTGGACAACAAACCCTTGCACCTTCCTCTCTCCCCGATGTGCTTACAGCGAACGGCCAGACGCCCACGATCAGGTTCGTGCGCGCGTCGATCTGCACCGTCGCCAGATTCCGCGTTTCCGCCAATCCATCTGCCGCGCTCGCCTTCCGTGCGCCCGCGCCCGCCTCGCTCACGCCGATCCCGATTCCGCCGTCAGCAGGGGAAAGGGGGGAGGTGGCGGGCGGAAGCGCGCAGGAGACGAAGGCGTGGCGCAGCACGCGCGCGTACGCGCTGGAGAGCGCGCCGGGACAGGCGCGCTGGGAGACGGCGGCAGCTTCCTGGAAGGAGAGGAAGAGCGCGGGCGCGGTGGAGGGGCGCGCGAGGTCGACGGCGTACACCCCCGATGATCCCGAGGTCGTCAAATAACCGCGCGTGCCCAGGTCTGCGCGTACGGCGGGGCATGGGGGAAGGGGAAAGGGGGAACGAGAAAAGGAGGCGGGGGAGGGGGGTTGGCGGCAATCCCGAGGCAGAATGAGTGAGAGAGAGCACCCACGTGAGCATGAGTGAAGGTGTCGAGGGAAGGAACTATGGAAGAGGGATGATGATGGTGGGACGCGACTTACTGGGGCTCTGCAGTAGGCGCGCACGCCCCGCGGGTAGCATGGTGTTAATGCCCTGGCTGTGCACCTCCGCGTAAGGTGGCTGCGCCGACAGAATGGAGAACGAGTAGCGGTCCGCCACGTCGGCCGCGTGCACCCACACCTCGTTCTGGGGAGCGGGGAAGAAAGGCCGGGGAGGAAGGTGCAGAGGGAATGATTTGACCGGGGAATGGGCGCAAGGGGTAAGGGAAATAAATAGACGGAAGGATGGGATAAGGCGTGGTGGGCGGTTGGAGGGACAAGCAAGGCTTGGGGGATGGACGGCGGAAGGCGCTAAGCGTTCACGAAGCGGAGGGGCAGTTGTGCTTACAGCGATGGGAACGAAGTAGACGCTGTCCGGCGTGTTGTTCAGCGGCACTCGCGCCGTGACGTCCGCTGCGACCGTGTCGAACACGTGCAAAGCGTCGGTGAGTTCCGGCAGGCGAAGCGCGCCCGTCGTGCTGTAGCTCGCCGCGGCCAGCAGCGTGCGCTGCGCGGGGCCGAACGCCACGCTGCGCCACTCGCCCCTGATGGCGGCACGCGGAAGGAAAACGAGACGGACGGAGCGAAGTCAGGTTCAGTGATTCAAGAAATGTCAGAGCACAGCAGGGATGTGCGCTCATGCGGAGGATGGCGGAGAATGGAGCCCCGGTGGGATTTGCAGGCAGAGAATGTCAGAACCATGCCTCTAGGTCGGATTGCGCCTGGGGGGTTGCGCGGCGCCTGAGGGGTTGCGCCATACTGAGGGGGTTGCGCCATACTGAGGGGTTTGCGCCGAACCTGAGTGGTCACGCCGTACCTGAAAGGGTGAGCGGGGCACTTGTTGGGGAAGGGCACGTGCCCCGATGGCCCCTTAAACGCGCGAAGTGACGCTAGCGGACTGCCTTTCGTCGGGTCGATCAGCACCACCTGGCTTCGCATGAATGGACAGCCGGGGCAGGCAGGCAGGCACGGGGAGGGGAGAGGGGGGGCATGGGATCATGGGTGGGCAGGGAAAAGGGCAAGAGCGGAGTCGCGATGATACCCAGCTGCTGTCACGCCGTCGAATGCACATCGTTTGAGGAGCCTAAGGAATGCACATCGCCACCCGTGAACTCCCGGCCTACTGCCCGGTCGCACCGCGCTCTCCCTCTCGCGCTCTCCGACCATCCTAAACGCTCATCCTGCTTAGAGACTGGAACAACAGCAACGGAATTTACGGCGCAAGGCGCGCCTAACGTGACCGACGTACGAACTTGCCTTTGTTGCGACGACAGCGCTCCGGCTTGCACCCGGCCAGTGTGGCGCCATTACAACTTCATTCGAGATTCTATCGATTATTCGAGCATAGAAACTAGTCGTCCGTATGCTTTCAAGTCTTACCGCTTCGCAGTCGTTACTTCAAAGGTGCTAACTACCTCAGGATTGTTGATCGTGCGCCGTGCCTCTACAAAATCCAAACATCCCGGACTCCTCGTCACGTGAGGTGAGACTTGCCTGGCCGTCCGCGAAGGCGTAGAAGATTCCGCGACTCGTGCTTGCGACCACGTCGGCATGAACCAGACGGCAGAGGAACACCAACCCGAAAAGCAACGACGCGGTGCGTATGACCTCTCGAGACGCCATGTTCGTCGGTATTCGTAGTCAGGCTGTACTTATAGCAAAGAACCCGAAGAATTATACCACAATCACGGGAAGAACCTCATATGAGTGTACGAACAGACATGCTCGGAAGGCTAGTCAGGAATATTGCGTGGTGTCGAACTACGGAAAGTGATGGTGCTGCCGACATACGAAGGCAGGCTGGGGCGTAACATGGATGGGATGCAGGTTGGAAGGAGTTGCGCGCGATGCAAAAACATTTTGCGCCGCACTGCTGCTGGTACGCTGCACATCCGCGCGCTGCAGAGGGCGAAATGTGCTTTCTGCCGACCTTCCGCGCGGTGCTGGTGTCGGAATTCCGCCTCTGCGCCGCTTAGGCGCAGGTTCTGGAGGGGATTGCGCGCTGCGGTGCTCCATAAGTGCTGGTGTAGGCATGTCAATGGCGGAGCTGCCACCAAATTCGCGCGTCGTGGGACTCTTGCGTGATGATTTGGCTGCCCTGGGTCAGCTGACATGGCAATGAAGCTGGTTCCTCAACCAAAAAGCGGCTCGCCACATCATCCAAATGCCACAGTAACGAGTCTCCTTGACCAGTGACTGGAGTCCCTTCATTACAAAAAACTCACGTATCGTGCCGCGCCGCTCATCCAGGAATTGGACATTCGCGTCGCGGAACGCCTTCCACTGATGGGGGCTGCTCGTGGACAGACAGGCCTCACCTCACCTCCGCCGCACGCAATTCCCATCCTATTCCCACCCCATACCAATTGTGAGCAACTAGTTCGTGCTTTGCTTGCGATGTTGGGGAGTCACTCGCTGGACTGAATCTGTGAGTAGCGTTGTCCAAGTTCAAGGAGGCTTGATAGGTTTAACCAAGTATAACCTCCGTACGGTGACAGCCAAGTAACCGACCTTAGCTTGTCGCTCAAAACTCCTCGAGAATATGGCTCCACGGGTGCCGTGGCATCTATGCCTATCTGCTTTAGTCGTGCTCGCATCGCTCTGCTCGTTAAGTCGTGCTGACGTAACTCTTCCTGACCCATCGCGACCCGGCCTCTTCTATTTCTTCATGTCGGGGCAGGTTAGTACGGACGGGGTGTGTTGATTATTTTTGGGAGATAACCACTGGTGCGTAACGCGGATTCCTGCCCAAGGGCATGATTTCTGTTTCTCGTTGCTACGGTCCCTTCAGCACGAACGTAAAGTCCACACACCTTGGAGCCGTGCACCCTATGCGCTTGTGCCGTCCGCTATCCCCCATACTTATCGCCGTGCCCGGCGTGCATGACGCCAAATGCGCCTCGCGATGCCCTTGCGTGCGACAGATCGTGGTGGTGGACCCAGTGTCGCAGAAGGTGGTAACGAAGATCAACCAGACGTCGCAAGGCGCCCCCGCGCCCTTTCCCAACTCCTGCCCCGGCCACCCCATGCAGTAAGCGCCGTGCCTCTTCGCTTCAATTAGTAACCACCGACTCGAGCTGCAAAACGTTAGGGGATCATACAGCTCATTATGTAGATAGAACAGTATTAAGTGCGCGCCTCACCGCACGGAAAGAGCGCCAACCCGCGTTCTAGGCCCAGACTGTCGTTTCGATATCAAGCCGTTACTCTTTCATAACTCCCCCCATTCCTTGCCCCGCCCTCTTCCTCAGCCCTTCCTCCCCATCCCCGCCCCGCCCCCTGTCCTGCGGCGCCCTTCCATTCTCCCCTCCACCCCGCGCCGCCTCCGCAGAGGCACGTGGAATCGGCACACGACGGGAATCGATCAGCAGACCATCTTCATCACGGCCAGTTTCCAGCAGCCCACGCCGCTGCGACTGCCGGGGCTGTCGGACATGGTGCTCGTCGTTAACACCTCGTCGCAGAGCGTCGCAGCGTCCGTCGCCGTGCCTGACATCCCCAACGACATAGTCTTCGTGCCTGAAGTGGTGAGTGCCCCCGTGGCGTGGTTTGTGGTGAGTGCCCACGTGGCGTGGTTTGTGGTGAGTGCTGACGTGGCGTGGTTTGTGGTGGGGATCGTCAATAATGACGTGAAGGTCAACAGCAATGACCGTTATGGTCAACAGTTCGTGAGGGATTCAGTGTGCTTGCCGCCCTACTTCTAGTATCAGCTTCGTACACGAGTAACTTCGTTATCAAGGACAAGAGCGCAATACCATCTTTCGTGATGGAGCGCCCTAAAAACTGAATCACGCACCTGGTGTACCCTTCAAAACAATCACAATCGCAGGGAAGCGTGTTTGCCCACGCGGACGTCAACGGCACCTTCGCCGTCATCTCCGCAGCGCCGCCGTACACCTTGCAGCGCGCGCGCTTCTCCTCCGAGTTCGCGGAGGCGGGCTACGGCCGCCTGCTCGCCGACTCGGGTAAGCCTCCCTCCCCGCGCTCGCCGCTCCCCGCGCGCGCTGCTCCCTGCGCTTCCGCTCTCCCCCACGCACGCTGTGTTTCTTTCCTTGGTCTTCCGCTCCGCGCACTTCCCTAGCCACCAAGCCGTCAGCTCCCCTTCCACCGCATCCCTCTCTCGATCCCGATATTACCCCTTATCACTCCCCCTTAGCGTGTTCACACTGACCCTCTTCACCCAGTGCCGCCCATCCCCCCCAATTCCTCCCAATTCCTGCCCATTCCCGTCCATCCCCATCCCCATTCCTTTCCTCCGCATCGCCCCACCCGTCCAATCGCTCGCAGCGCTGAACGGCAAGGCGTTTCAGACGGCGTCGCAGATGCCGGGCGTGTTTTCGCTGAACCTGTTCACGCAGTCGGCCGACGTGCCGTTCCTCGACTTCACCCAGACCATGCTGCAGTCCGAGCCATGGCTGCCGCCCGACACGCCCATCTACTGCCCCGGTGAGGTCTCGCTCGTGCGTTAACGCGTTCGCGCCTCTCTATTGTCCTGGTGAGTTGTCCCAGGGATATGACGCGCGCACGTCTCTTGTACAGGTGAGGTGACATGCTTGTTCCTTCCTTATCCCCCTCCCCCTCCTCCCTCTCCCCAGCGACGCGTGAGGCGGTGTATTCGGCGGTGAATCGGCGCGCGTACGTGTCGTGCGCGAAGGCGGGGAGTCCGCCCGACCCCAACGCGCCGGATCCGGGCATCGTCGAGATCGCCGGCGACGACAGCGTGCCCGTCGGCTACCTCAACTTCAAGGTACGCTACGCGCGGTAACTTCAAGGTGCGTGTCCGTGGGCTTGAAGGTGCGGGAGGGGGAAGGCGAGATGGATAGACAGGGCAAGGGTGAATCGGGTGTGATCCGCGCGTGGTGCACATGCGTCCATCCATCCCTCTCACCACCCTCTCACCTAGTCCGTGCCTCCCCTCTGCGCGTTCCTCTCACGCGGGAAGGCTATACCTGACACCAGATGAGACCTTCCCGCTGGCGGTGGACAGCGGGACAAACGCTCACATCCCTCACGCCCTCGCACCCTCTTGTCTCATCCTTGCCCCTCCCGTCCCCGTGGCCCCCTCCTTCCTTTCCCCTCCCCTCCCAGGCGGACAGGCTGTATCTGACGCCGGACGAGACCTTCCTGCTAGCAGTGGACAGCGGCGCGGGCGTGATCCGCATGGTGCAGATGCTGCCGGGCGTGGGCAGCGACCAGGTGTTCTCGCTACAGTGGCCTGACGTCACTCTGCCGCCCAAATCCATGCCCGACAAGATCCTCTTCTACCCCAAGGTGCGCAGCACAGGGCATCTGTTTTCCCAACTACCGCAACCACCCCCCTCTCCCTCGTCTCCTTGGCCTCCCTCACCCTACACCCATGCCCCACAAAATCCTCTTATACCCCAAGGCAAGCACCACAGCCTCCCTGTGTTTTGACTCGAACCTGCTCATCCCTTCGACCCTCCTCTGCTCTGCTCTGCTCTGCTCTGCTCTGCTCTGCTCTGCTCTGCTCTGCTCTGCTCTCCTTTCCTCCCGCCATGCCGCTCACTCCGTATGCTCCATGCCCACCACCACTGTCGTCTCCCTCGCCTTCTCCCCTCCCCCAGGGCATGTTCTACGTGGCGCTGGTGTTGCTGGTGCAGAGGTCTCCCTCCCACCTCCCTCTCTCCCACCCCCCTCCCCGCCCTTACCCCCAACCACCCTTCCCCCACACCTATCAGGGCATGTTCTACGTGGCGCTGGTGTCGCTGGTGCTCAAGGAC
This sequence comes from Closterium sp. Yama58-4, assembly GCA_947470075.1. Classification (NCBI taxonomy): domain Eukaryota; kingdom Viridiplantae; phylum Streptophyta; class Zygnematophyceae; order Desmidiales; family Closteriaceae; genus Closterium; species Closterium sp. Yama58-4. The sequence goes on along the minus strand of CANIUD010000228.1, from coordinate 65,386 downwards.
AGCACGGTGGTGATCGATTTCAACAAGCTGCTCGCGTGTGGCGCGCAGTGCCCTCAAGACAACATTGCTGCCGCCCTCACCTTCATCAACACCGGCTACCATGTAAGCTGCACTCTCAACCGTTCTATTTCTCAGTTTCCACATGAGTTTTACCTTGCCCTCCTTCGTTTCCATTGGTTACTATGATCAGAGCCTTTTTTGTATAGCCTCCTACCTTCTTACGTTGACCCATTCCACTTACCCCTCTGTAAGCATGGCCTTCCTATCTCTGCCTCCACACACTCCTCAATTCCCTCCTGGCCCCCTGGCCTCACACCCTTAACCAATCAGGTGGCGCCACGTGCCAACATGGATCTGAGCATATCGTCCCGCAGCATGGCAGTGGGGCATCAGTTTGTGTGTGTGGCGGCCAATCACGACAAGGCGGTGCACTGTAGCAACCTCGTTAACCCGGCGAACAACAAGATCTACACCAACATGTTTGATGTGCAAGACATAGTGTAAGTGGGCCATGGTTACCTTCAAATGCTGCAGTTAATATGACCATGGTGCTGCCACTGCGACACCAGCTGGAGAGGAATGGGGTTTATGAACTGGAAATTCTACTTCATGTTCGTGGAGTCAATGTTTCTCCTCAATTGGTCTTCTCATCTTGCACCGAGCGCTACCGAGTGAAATATATTGCACCGTATCCATGTTCCCTTCACACACTCCTACCACCCCCTCATCCCCACCACGCTTGTGGAAACGGGCCAAACATGCGGGCAGCCATTTACTTCATAACTCAACATCATATCGGCTTGCTCCCCTCCCCACACCCCTACCATGCCCTCACCGCACCAGGTTTGTGGAGGGCAAGTACCCGGGCGATCAATCCTTTATCCGCCCCATCGACACCACCTTTGATTGCTCCTCTGCGCCCACCACGCTAGACAAACCGCCACCACCCCCCTCGCCCTTGGACCTTGCTGTTGCCGCGCACTTGAGAGGTTCCTAGTTGCTGCGCTCTAGCTTATGAGGTTCTCAACAACTGCCTCGCTTTCCCTCGCAGTGTCTAGTTTTCGCACATCCTTGCCCACCAGTCTGCTCGAGGGTTGTGACAAGTGCGTTGTGCTCTTCTGTGTATGCTGTCTGAAAACTAGAATATATGAAAAGGAGTTGGGCATCATTGTAGTTATATATGTTTAATAAGGGAATTGAGTAGTATTACAGTTGCAATAAAGAGTAATGTTTAGGTCACGTTTATCGCGTCATTTTACGAAATGCCAAGTTCGGAAATCAGTTTCTGGCTGTGCCTGTTTCCCATCCAGTACACGCAGGATTGCTGCATTGCGCCTCGCCTGCGCATGTGCACCATTGCGCCGTACATCGCGCGACGTCTTTTTCTCATCGCGCACGCCGCCTCTGCTCCTTCCCGGGAATTCGCTGCGCCCGTGCACCCCATGGCGCTTCGAACGTTGCGCCTGATGCCCATTTCTCCCAGTATTCCCCCCCTTGCGCGCTCGACTCTTCCGCTCATCGATCGCATCGCTAGTGTCCGCCATTTCAGCCCCAGTGCCGTGCGCGCTGCGTGCCGTTCGGTCGAAGAAACAAGCCAGAGCGACGATCGTGGAGGGGAAAGCGCGCGGGCTTCCGCACATCTAAATGGCGCGCAGACGTTTTCCGCGCGCAGCATCCCTGCGCCTTCTCTTCGTGAAGATACCCGCGGCTTGATGGGGGATTACCTTTCCCCCTCCCGCTCCGCCGAAAGCGCGCGGGAGCGAGGCGCCCCCGCGAACGGCGCCGCAACAGGCGGCGACACGATCGCGGCTGTGGTCACTGCCGTGTCGTCCACGTCAGGCGGCGTCGCGATTGTGCGGCTGTCCGGCCCCGCCGCCGTGAGCATCGTGCGGCGCATGTTCCGCCCCGCGCGGAAAGCGAACAGAGCGCGGAAGCAAGGGGGAATGGCCAGGAAAAGCGGAGACCTTGGCGGATGGGCGGGGAGCGCGGGGAACGGAGTGTGGGGAACAGATGATGAGGATTTCCGAGGAGCGGTGAGCGAGGGGAGCGAGTTGCCTGGAAGCAGCAAGGAAGGGGAGGGGAGAGGCGGAGAGGCAGTGGGGGAAAGCGGGGAGAGGGGGGAGGGCGGAGCGGCGGGGGAGTGGCGCGCGGAGAGCCACCGAGTGAGCTATGGGCACATCGTGGACGAGCAGGGGGCCACCATTGACGAGGTTCGCGCAGGAATTCCGAGGGGTCAGGGCTTAAGGGGTTAAGGTTCAGGGTTTCATGTTTGCCCGCCCTTATCCATGTGAGGTGCTCGTCCTCCCTGTGCTGGGCCCGTGATTGTACATGCGTGCAGTGCAGAGAGGACGTGGTGCAGCCACTCCATTCTGCCCTCGCTTCTTCTCCCTCGCTTCTTCTCCCTCGCTTCTTCTCCCTCTCATCCTTCTCTCCTCTCTCCTGCGCCTTGCAGGTGCTGGTGCTGCCCATGCTGGCGCCGCGGTCGTACACGAGGGAGGACATGGTGGAGGCGCACTGCAAACCTGCCCTTCCTGTTCCCTTCCCTCCTCTCTCTTTCCCCTGCTCCCCCAGGTGCTCGTGCTGCCCATGCTGGCCCCGCGCTCGTACACAGCTGAGGACGTGGTGGAGGTGCACTGCCACGGTGGCAGGGTGTGCGCCCACTCCTGCCTCGCCACCGCCGTCCACCTCGGCGCCAGGCTGGCAGGAGCAGGTGATGACGTGGCATGACGCGGTATGGCATTGTAGTGCTGTGCTGTGACATGGTGTGTCATGTGCGCCACACAGTCAATGCGCCACACAGTCAATGCGCAGGCACAATGCTGCACATGAGTGAGTGCCAAACTTGCCTTCACTATCTACTCTCCTTCCATGTCTTGCCTGCTTCGTCTCCTTCTCACTTTCTCTTTCTCCCGTTCCGCATTGTGTTTGGTACCCCAGGCGAGTTCACCCTACGAGCCTTCCTCAACGGGCGGGTAGACCTGGCGCAGGCGGAAGCCGTGGCGGCCCTCATTCGTGCCGACACCACCGCTGCTGCGCGCTCCGCCCTCGCTGCTGTCAAGGTGGGAGAGGGAGAGAGCGAGAGAGGGGTGTGGGTTTAGGGAGGAACATGCGCTGTGGGCCTCTTGCCTTCCCCCCCTTCGCCTCCCTCCTCACTGTCCCCCTTTTGCTCCCAATCAAACCCTCTCCCTCATTCTCTTTTCTGATTCACAATCCATCTTCCGCCATTCAGGGCGGCTTATCTCGTCACATCCGGGGTGTGCGGGCGGCGTGCATGGGCGTGCTGGTGGACATCGAGGCGCGCATTGACTTTGAGGAGGATCTCCCACCGTTGGATGCTGCGGACGTCAGCCGTTGGATCGACGCCATCTGGCAGCAGATCAACGAGGCACTGGCCACCGCCAATCGGGGCCGACTGCTGGAGTATGGCATTCAGGTGGGTTGGCTGCAACACTCACTTGGCGTTGCAATACCACTGTAAAGCAAGTAACTGACAATGCCTAATTCCGTGTCATCTCGACCATCGCCAGCACCTCAAGCAGCCTTGTACTTATATCTGCTCTCCTCCCCTCGCCCCTCCATCCTGCACGGCATTACTCAACAGGTAGCGATCGTGGGCCGCCCAAACGTGGGCAAGTCAAGCCTGTTGAACGCGTGGACGCAGTCAGAGCGCGCCATTGTGACAGACATCCCTGGCACAACAAGGGACGTGGTGGAGGCGCACCTGCACCTGCCACTGTCGGCGGGGGGCTTCCCCGTGCGCCTGGCTGACACCGCTGGCATCCGCCACACCACCGACGCTGTTGAGGCCATTGGTGCGTTGTGTTGCGCTCGTGTGCACTGCTCTTCCAGGCTGATCCTTGGGTCATTTTTGAGAGTCCCCAGTTCATCTATGCTCTTCCAGACTGAGTGCATCAAGGCAGCGTTGGAAGGTGGTTGTGAGTGCACATGCTATTACAAACGTGGCCGCACCGATCGTGGTTCAAGTTGGTGCCCTGCTGCAGAGATGAAGGTGTGGAGTCCTACTGTGCCTGCCCATGCCGCCTCACTGCATCTCCCTCGCTCTGTGCTTGTGCATCGTTGTGCCGCCCCTGCATTGCGGTGCTGGCAGGTGTGCAGCGGTCGGAGGCGGCAGCAGCGGCAGCGGATGTGGTGCTGCTGGTGGTGAGTGCAGCGGAGGGGTGGACAGCAGAGGACTCCGCCATCTTCCACCGCATCTCCCGTGCCATGGCCCTGCAGACAGAGACACAGGGCCATGCGGATAGGCATGCATATGCACATGCAGACACACATGCTGACGCACACGCAGACATACAAGCACAGGCGGACACACACACAGCGGTGGAGGGAGGGCGACCCCTGCAAGCAGGTGTTGAGTGGAGCCAACCCTTGAGCACAGCAGCTCCTGCACATACAACAGTAGCGACGGCAGCAGGGGCAGAAGCAGCGGTGGCTGCAGAGACAGCAGAGACAGCAGCAGTGGAAGAGGAAGCGGCTGAAGCAAGAGCAGCGGGCCAGCCAGTAATAATCGTGGTGGAGAACAAGAGCGACCACGCACACCCCCATGGCATGCACATCCCTCCAGCCGTACAGCACACCGTGTGGCGCCGCGTGGCCACCAGCGCCACCCGCCGCACCGGACTGGACCAGCTCGAAGCAGCCGTGGCAGCAGCTGTGGGAGGGGGGCTGGTAGCAGAGGAGGGGCAGCAGTGGGCCGTGAACCAGCGGCAGCAGCAGCAGCTGGTGCGAGCAGCGGAGGCGGTGGGGCGGGTGAGGGAGAGCATTGGAGCTGGGTTGGCGCTGGACTTCTGGTCCATTGATCTGAGGAGCTGCATCCTGGCGCTGGGGCAGGTGAGCGGCGAGGAGGATGTCACGGAGGAGGTGCTTTCAAATATCTTCAGCAAGTTTTGTATCGGCAAGTAGGGGCATGGGCGCTGTATTGCCGTGTATGTGACAGAGGAGGATGATGTGAGCGGCGAGGAGGATGTGACAGACGAGGTGCTGTCCAACATCTTCAGCAAGTTCTGTATCGGCAAGTAGGGGCGTGGGCGCTGTATTGCCTTGTCGTGTTCACTGTATTGGTTGTAACAATGCTTCGGAAGTGATAAATGCCGTGGAAATGCTATTTGAAAAGGCTCATGTTTAGTTTGTTTCATCGTTGAGTGTTACACTGAAGGTTACAGGGGGACGGTTGGGCAGGGGTTGTTGTAGATGCGAGGCGTTGAGCCCTGCCTGTGCCAGCTGGGCGAGCAGGATGCGCCCCCGCCTGTTGCGGTAGCGCGGAGAGAACTCCCCCCTCACCCGCCGCGCCACGGCCCGCCACACCATGTCCTCTGCCCCGCCGGGCCGTGGAGAGAAGGAGTAGATGAAGTGATGTGCCACGTGTGAGCGAGGGATGTGGGGTGGGGCAGGGAGGGGTGAAGAGTGGGTAAGGACGGAGTCCTGTGCACGCCACACGCTCTTTTCCTCTCCCCCCTGCCCCCCCACACTGCACTGCCTATAGCTGGAGGTGGGCAGAAGAGGAGGTGGAGAGGCTCCTGCCAGAGGGGGCATGTGGGAAGGGGAGGTGGGAATGGGGAGGACTAGTAACGGGGGAGGGCGTGTTGTGGTGCGGGCATGCGAGCACGGACTGACACCAACGCATTAGCACTGACCACCATGCTCGCCTGTGTGCGCCCTGCTGCTGCCCATGGTGGCTCGTGCACTGCACACAGCCACGGAGAAGCTCTCAAAGCACACAAACACAACCTTCTGTTCCTACACCTTTACGCGCCTAAAAAGGCTCTCGTACTTCCCTTCACACACCGCATACACCCGTGGAGCGACCCTCACAGCTCACTACTCACACAGCCTGCCTCGCACAGACAAACCCATCGAACCCATCTCACACACGACTCCCCCCTCTCGGCCTCTCACCTTCCTCATTGCCTGCCACTGCTGCCGCCACACGGCCTCTGTCTGCGCATGCAGCATTCCTAGAATGTACCCCGGGCGCACCGCGAGGGCGGCGGGGATGAGCAGCGCGAAGGCGGTGTAATCAATCACGTCCTCAAAGGGCGGGTCGAGGGCGTCGCTGATTATCACTGGGATGCACCCGGAGAGAATGGCATCAAACAGACAACAGCTGGAGGAGGTGTCACCTGTGAGGGGGAAGGGTAATGGTAGGGGGAGACGTTGGCGAGGAGGGGTAGAGAGGAGTAGAGAGGTTGTGGGAGTGGACAAGGAGGGCAAGAGAGGGTCAGCCAGGGTGTCAGCAGAATCCAATCCCTCCCTCCCCTCCGTGCACATGTACCAACACACCACTCACAATGCATCTTGCCTCACCTCGCGGCACCAGGCAGTACTTGGCTCGGCGCATGGTGTTGGTGGCCTGCGCCGTCATGCTGCTGTTGTCCGCCCGCCCCACTGTGAACTGCACCCCTGGCTGCCCCTGCAGCTCCCGCTGCACTTGCTGCCGAATGATGCCGCCGTGTGGGGGAGAGGGGAGAGAGGAGGGCAGTGAGCAACAGGGTGAAGGGTGCGAAAGAAGAATGAGGTGGGGAGGAGAGGAGCTCCCAAGCAGGGATGTGCAGGGGAGCGAGCGGTGCTGCATGCATGTATGCTGCGGTGGGTGACGCGCATGGCTGGGGAGAGTGAGCTAATGGCTCGTGTGAACAACCGAATGGCACTGACACTGACCCCCCAGCGGTCCGTGGTGCCCTGGAGGAAGAGCAGCAGGGGGTGGTGGGCCCAGCAGCCACGGACGTGAGAGAAGACGAGCAGCATGCGCGGTTAGTGAGAGAAGAAGAGCAGCATGCGTGGTTAGTGAGAGAGAGCGAATGGCTGCTGTGCTCGTATGAACGCGGCTGTGCTTGCACTGACCCCCCAGCGGTCGGTGGTGCCCTGGAAGAAGAGCAGCAGCGGGCGGTGGGCCCAGGCGCCACTGTCGTGAGAGAAGGGCGGCACCAGCGGCACGTACGGCACTATCACATCTCCGTCATACGATGCTGCCTGTGGGGGGTGGGGGTTGTGGGGGGGCAGACGATGGGAAGGAGGGCAGCACACGAGCACAGAAACCGAGAGGGCGATGATTGGAAGGGGGGCAGCACACGGAACGCACAGGAAAGGCAAGTTAATCAGCACACATGTAGCAGCACATGCATGATCCATCCATCACATCACATCACATCACAGGCACATCCCACCTGCGGCCAGTGCAGGTCGAGGTCGACAGCGAGTTTGATGGCGGCAGCAAGGGGCAGCGAGTGGTTGAACATGGCCAGCGGGTACACACACGGCACCACCAGCGGGGGCATGCGCCCTGCCTCTCTCCCACTGCTGCTGCTGCTGCTGCCTGTGCTCTCGCTGCCTGTGCTCTCGCTGCCTGTGCTCTCGCTGCCTGTGCTCTCGCTGCTGCCCCCACTGCCGTGAGTGGCGTTGGCCGCACTGCTGGCGAGTGTGGCGGCGTGGCGGCGGGCGAAGCGGGCGATGATGGGGTCCAGGATCTCACTGCCGTGCCGGGTTGGGTTGAAGGGATGGCATTGGGGGTGGGGAAAGGGGGAAGGGCGAGGGGAGAAGGCAGGACAGACGTGAGGGTGATGAGAAGCACATGTCATAATCACATTCAGAGATGGGTCAGCCAGAACAAAGGGGTAAGGACTGTTGCTGATGGTGGTGGCGATAGTGGTGGTGGTGGCAGTGGTGGACGGGGAGGCGGCACCTGGCGTTGGTGCGGAAGGCGAGTGTGGACCAGTAGGGCACGAAGACGACTTCTGCGTCCTCCACTCGCTGCACGCGTTGCACTGCTGCCGTGCCTGGCGCGCCCAGGGAGGCGTGACGGGCGTGGGGAAGGAACACGGTGGAGAGCAGGGCAGCATGGAGGGGGGAGACTGAGGGGTGGAGGGGGGAAAGGAGATAAGAGAGAGTGAAGTGAGAGGAGACGAGGAGAGAGCCAGAGAGCAAGCGTGAGAGGGGTACCTGCGAGGAGGGAGAGCGTGAGGAAGTATTCCGCCCCGTGCTGGCGGAAGTAGGGGTAATCAGGGTAGCACGGCACACTCACGTCCACCGCCCCATCTGTCCCCGCCACCGCTGCTCGCTCCCCCGCTGCCTCCCATGCTGCCGCTGCTGCTGACGGCGGTGGTGATGGTGAGAGCGGCACGGGCAGGTCCGGCAGGTCTGGCGTGGCGAGGAACGGCAGCAGGTGCGTTGAGAGGGCGGCAGAGCCGCCGCTGCTGCCACTGGCAGGGGATGCAACAGCGGGTAGGGACGAGGCAGAGGAGGCGGAGGAGGGGGAAGGAGGGGAAGGGGAGTGCAGCCAGGAGAGCGGCACGGCGTGGGGCGAGTGGAGACGCACGGTGCACGGCGGTGAGGGCGCGGCGGAGGAGGACAGGGCCGCTGGTGGCAGCAGTGACTGCGCCCCTTCCAGTGGGGGCGCGCAGGGGAAGGGCGGAGGGAGATGCGGAATGAAATGGGGGAAGAAGGAAGTGGGAGGAGACAGAGAAAGCGGGGTGGGTAAGAGAGGCGTGCGACAAGGGGAATCTAACCACCTCCGCCAAGGGGGAGAGGGCCAGGATGTAGGGCCAGGGGAGAGGCTCACGATGAGCGAGGGGCCACGAGGGGCGCGAGTCACCTGCGCGAGCGGGATGAGGTCGACGTTGTACGGCGCCGGCAGCAGCACCACATACACCCTCAGCGGCCGCTCCCCCTCGCCGCTCCCAGCGCCCCCTTCTGGCGACTGTGGGCGAATTCGAGCGCGCAACAGCGACGCCGTCAGCAGCAGGAGGAGCAGCGCGACGCACGACGCGGAGATGGAGCGCCGCAGCCACGCGCGCGACGCTGACGTGGAACTTCCGCCACGCGCCGCGCGAGAAGGCGCGAGGGATCGGGCAGGGTGGCTGGAGGCGGTGGGCGTGAATCGCGGAGCAATGCGGAGGAGAGACGGCGCCATGGCTGCCGCTGGGGGGACGATACGCATTACTCCGCGACTAGTCTGCGAGGCATGCGTGCAGCGGGGCGAGAAACATGACCTTTCTGGTAGCGACGCTGACGGACGTTGCGAATGCGAATGCTGCAGGGCGGCAGAGACGACGTGGACAGGCTCGCGAGTGGGTGTATTGGCGCGCAGTGGTGGAGCAGGTGTGGACGAGGTGGTGCTGGTGACTGGCACGGCTGGCGGTGGTGCAGCGGGAAAGCAATGACGACAGAAAGAAGATGGTTGCTGGGTGGACTTGCGTTGCTTGAGCAAATAAGCAGCAGGTTGCATAAGATCTTGCTGCAGACACAGGGCATCGCATTGCAAGATGTATTATCCTAGAGATTCATCGTGTGATAATTTGCACTCTAGCTGCAAATTACTCTGGGGGACACAAGTCCACCCAATTCCACTGAAAGAATCATATAGATGCTTGAATGAGCAACTACTCTTCTCAATGTACTAACAGCCCTTGTGCAACTTTGTGACTCGATCTAATCAGACAGTCATTACTGTATGGGGGATGGAATTAAAGCTACGTCTCCCCCAACATCCTTTCGAAAGAGAGTGCCAGCACTGCAAGGCGCCGAGCCGAGCAATCCATTTCTCGTGGCTCGGATTCCTCGCCAGCTGGGCGTGCTTTGTAGGCAAAACCAGGTGGGCTGCCACGTAAAGCTGACGTGGAACACCTCGGGTTTGGATTGCCTCGGGTGTAGCTTTTCCAGCGAAGCTCGACGCTTTTTACCCTGGGCATTGGGATCTTCATCCAAGCTTCATTTCACGCAGAAACGGTTGCTAGTTGCTGCTGCTCCAGCATTTGCTGGTGATCGTACCCTAAGGCAGAATTTCTGATTTGCCAGTCACGAGCGTCCGAGGCATGGCTCCCGCAACAGGAATCGCCTGCTCGAACGCAGTGTCGCTACGGCTGGGCTCGTCCGCAGCCGCCTCGTCGTCGTCGTCTTTCTGCACAGGCGAGCCTCGCCAAACCGCTCGCATCGCGTCACGTAGAAACCGAGGGCATGGCGGCGCTAGGAAAGGTCGTCTGGTGGCCATGGCTGGTAGACAAGACGACTCAGGAAGCAATAAGGACGTGGCGGGAGCGGGGATGACGTGGGTGAGCCCTGATTGGCTGACGTCATTGTTCGAGAAGCTGCGCGGCCCCGACGACTCGGGCATTCCCGTGGCGGACGCGAAGCTGGACGACGTGAAGGACCTGCTGGGCGGCGCGCTCTTCCTGCCGCTCTTCAAGTGGATGCTCGAGTCCGGCCCCGTCTACCGGTCAGTCATATGCTCGAGTCCAGCACCGTCTACTGGTCAGTCATATGCTCGAGTCCGGCTTTGTCTACCGGTCAGTCATATGCTCGAGTCCAGCACCGTCTACCGGTCGGTGATATGCTCGAGTCCGGCCCCGTCTACCGGTCAGTGATATGCTCGAGTCCCGCCCCGTCTACCGGTCAGTCTTATGAATGCGTCGTTAGCGATCGACTTTGATCGCTTTTTGGGTGCCCGAACGGCAATGGCGTGAAATGTTGGTGCAAGAGATGAAGTGCAATGGCCTTGCTGCCCGCTTGCAAGTCTGCGCGATCAATTGATGTCCAGGAGAATGCTTGGATAGGAGAATGAGGCAATGGGTTCTAATCTTGTCAGGAAAAAACACTGTCATGCGAAACAACTGTCGTGAGGGAGCCCGCTGTTGTCAGGAGATCATGCATGAATCCGAAACTTGCCGAGAAGGCCCCGTGGGCTGCCAACGATGCCCGAGTCATTCCCCCACAAACCCCACGCGCAGGCTGGCGGCGGGGCCACGCAACTTCGTGATCATCGGCGAGCCGGAGGCGGCGAAGCACGTGCTGCGGGGGTACGGCGCGACGTATGCCAAGGGGCTCGTGGCGGAGGTGGCGGAGTTCCTCTTCGGCTCGGGCTTCGCCATCGCCGAGGGCGACCTCTGGACCGTACGCGCTCTCTACGCGCTCTGCCATATGCCGCACCCCCGCTGCCGCATTTTGCACCCCACGCTCGCTGCCTCCTTCGTGCTCTCCTTCCGTTGCGCCGTGACTCGCGTCTGCACGATCCACGTAGAAACTCTTGCCCGTACGCCCACACCCGACATGTGGCACGTGGTGCGTGCAGGCGCGGCGGCGCGCAGTGGGCCCGTCGCTGCACCGGCGGTACCTGGAGACGATGGTGGACACGGTGTTTGCGAGCAGCACGCAGCACCTGGTCGACAAGCTGCGGCGCAGTGCGGCGCGCGGCGAGGAGGTGAACATGGAGGCGATGTTTTCGCAGCTGACGCTGGACGTGATCGGGCTGGCCGTGTTCAACTTCCAGTTCGACTCGCTCTCCTCCGACAGCCCGCTCATCCAGGCCGTCTACACCGCGCTCAAGGAAACCGAATCGCGCTCCACCGACATCCTCCCCTACTGGCAGGTGCGCCCAGCCGACATCCTTCCCTACTGGCAGGTGCGCCCAGCCGACATCCTCCCCTACTGGCAGGTGCGCGCGCGCGCTGCGGTACAGACAGGTGAGGCGGTTGGTGATGTGGGGAAGTAGAGACATAGCGTGGTGCTGAGCTGACTAGTCATCAGTGACTCAAACGGTGTTACAGGTTCAGAGCGGACGTAATGGCAGGGATGGCGGGGAAGGTACGATTTGATGGTGAACTCGTTAACTGCGATTCACGTAGCAACCGAGACAGCCTGGGAAATGTTGAACGTATAAGAGTAAAGCTCTTAATATGACAGCATTTTTGGAATGTTGCGAATGCTGGCTGGCGCAGGCAGAGACGCGTGTGCTCTGTGCACGTGGTGCGTACCGCCCGTGCATTCCCCCCCCCCACTGCCGCTCACAACGAATTCACTGGAGGCCCCACTTTCAGTGGCTCAGTAACGGCACCCCCCGCCTCCCCTCCCCCGCCGTCTCCACCGTTCCACTGCCGTTACAACTCCCCTCTCGCTTCCCCTCTCGCCTCCCCAATCACATCCCCTCCCCCACCCCCTTTCACCTCACCCCACCCTCCCTTCCCCCGCCGTCCCCCAATGCAGGTGCCATTGCTGTGCGCGATAGACCCGCGGCAGCGCAAGGCGGCGGAGGCGGTGAGGGTGATCCGCGAGACAGTGGAGCAGCTAGTGGCGCAGTGCAAGCGCATGGTGGAGGCGGAGAACGAGAGGAGGGGCGACGACGAGGAGTACGTCAACGAGAGCGACCCCTCCATCCTGCGCTTCCTGCTCGCCTCCCGTGAAGAGGTGCGCCCTGCTGCCGTGCCCCCCCTGTGTCCACTCTGCTCTTTCCCGGCCCCGCTGCTCAGCAGTGTGCACTGCCACACACACCCCACACGCTCCACGTGCTGGACACATGCACACACTGTCTTCCGCGCCTCCCCTTCCCCTGCACACCCCCCACCCCCCCAATGCGTGCCTGTGCGGCGGGCAGGTGTCAAGCGTGCAGCTGAGGGACGATCTGCTGTCCATGCTGGTGGCGGGCCACGAGACCACCGGCTCCGTGCTCACATGGACCGTCTACCTCCTCGCCCAGGCACGCCGCCCGCCCTCCCCGCCTCCATAAGCCTCCCTTGCTTCGCTTCCAATCGCCCCTTCTCTGCACATTCTCCCTAATTTCACTCATTTTGCCGTTTTTTCACTCATTGCCCCACTTCTCACTCATGCTCCCACCTTACACTCATGCTCCCACCTTACACTCATGCTCCCACCTTACACTCATGCTCCCCTTTTAACACATTCACTCCCCTTTCACACAGTCACGTCTCTGCTTCACCCCTTGACCATCCCGCCTCACCACGTTTCCCCGCCTCCCCCTTCCACTCCCGTACCCATCCATCTTTCCCCATGCTGCTGGTGCACTGCCCTTGGCAGCACCCGGAGAAGATGGCCAAGGCACAGGAGGAGGCGGAGCGGGTGCTGGCGGGGAAGAGCCACCCGAGCCTGGCGGACACAAGGGAGCTCAAGTACCTCACGCGCTGCATCAACGAGTCCATGCGCCTCTACCCCCATCCCCCGGTCAGTGGTAGCAATGTGACTCAACATGGACGACCCTGTGAGTTCACGGGGGAGGCCAAGGCCCTTCACGCTGCAGCAACGGGTGCGTGCAGCACTGCACTCGTTGGCATTGAGCCTCCGGTGAGTGCATGTGATTGCCGCTTGTCTCATGGTATGGCGCGGACCAGTCCACAGCAACTGATGCGCCATGGCGTGGTGTGGTGTGGTGTGCTGGCATGCTGCATGTGTGCTGTGCCCTGCGTGCATCATTGTATCCATACCCGCTGCCTGCCACTGCTGGACACATGCATGCACGCACCAAGCAGTGCAGCTGCTGTTCGTGCGGGCCCTCATGCAAGCGTTACACTCTCTCTGCATCGCATGTGCCCCCTCCTGCATGGCCCTCCTCCCCTGTGAGCCGTCTGCCCTGCCCGCCTGCCCCTGTGTGCCGTCTGCCCTGCCCGCCTGCCCCTGTGTGCCGTCTGCCCTGCCCGCCTGCCCCTGTGTGCCGTCTGCCCTGCATGCCTTCCCCTGCCTGGGCTGTGCCTGCAGATTCTCATCCGGAGGGCGGTGGTGAGCGATGTGCTGCCAGGGGGGTACAAGGTGCAGCCAGGGCAGGACATGATGATATCCGTCTACAACATCCACCACTCGCCGCAGGTGCGTGCTGCCCTCCCATGCCCTCTCTCTCGCCCCCTCTCTGCACCACGCCTGCATTTCCAAACCCTGCTTTCATCCCTCCACTCGCACTCACTCCCTAATCTCATTCGCAATCCTTTACGCCTCAAACCCCCCTCTTCTTGTGGACTTATGATTTTCACGGCACCAACCCACGTGGCATGACCCGCACGGCGTGGCATGGCATGGCATGGCATGGCATGGCACGGCATGGCATGGCATGGCATGGCATGGCATGGCAGGTGTGGGAGCGTGCGGATGAGTTTATGCCGGAGCGGTTTGACCTCGATGCTCCCGTGCCCAACGAGGTCAACACCGACTACAGGTGCCCACACCACCCCTGCACTGCACCACTCAATTTCGCCTGACATTGCCTGTCCTTGCAACTGCTTACCTCACATCTTGTCTCCTTGTGTCTCTTGCATTAGATATCATCAACCCTTTCCTTCCCTTTCCGTTTGTTGTCGCACTTCTGAGTGATCCCTGGAGGACACCGTGCCCCGCCATCCCTGCTCATCACTGCCATAACCATACCCCCTTGGCACCAGGTACATCCCGTTCAGCGGCGGCCCGCGCAAGTGCATAGGGGACCAGTTTGCGATGCTGGAGGCCATCTGTGCGCTCTCAGTGCTCGTCCGCGAGTTTGACTTCGCTCTCGTGCCCAACCAGGACATCAGCATGACCACCGGCGCCACCATCCACACCAAGAATGTACGCATGCCACTTGCTCTTTCTGCACCTTACTGCACCTGTCTGCACCTGTCTGCACCTGCTGCAGCTTCTCACCGTTTTTGTGTTTGCTGGCTTTGCAGGGACTGTACATGACTGTCAAGGAGCACACAAGATCACCCATTGCCGCATGATTAAAAGCACTAGAGTGCAGGAACAATTCGAAGGTATAGGATGTGAAATAAGGGGAAACCCTCCCTGGCTTGACAAAATGGAAGAACATGGTCCAAGCAATTCAAATGATGTGCTGGTACATGCTGTGTTGGTGAGGTGATGCACTCAAATCCTAGTGGAGTATATGCAGATGCTGTAAAGCATACAATTTTTTACGGGAGCTCACTGTAGAGTAACAATTCGCTGTCCGCCCGCCTGCACGAGTCGTACAGTACGACACTCCCAAGCAAGGGTGTGCTCTGGAAGCCAGTCTTGTACTGTACAAATAATTCCATCCGCTGTGAGCGTAATAATTCGCGTATTACGTAACAAACCCTCCTTGTTCACGTATGTCCGTCTTGTTTTTGTCGCTTGGCTAGAGAATCGATTCGCACAGAAGGCGCCGCCATAGCTAGCTACGTTGTGCGCTGTAGTGGTTCGTAGCATATTCTAGGCTCCTGTTTGCTGATAGAATCTGTTCATCTCGCGAGGCGCGCACGCCATGGCGGGCGAGCGAGAGGGCGTGCCGTCGGATTTGGAGCAGCGGCTGCAGCGCGCGTGGATGCACGTGCAGCTCAAGACGTGCCGCATCGTGCAAGGTCCGTGCGGGCGTCGTGCTGCCTCTCATGCTGTCCTTATGGTTCATGCCTACTCGTCCCGACGCGCGGTATACGAGATCATTCTTGTGTGATAATATTTATTTGTATATATCGCGTCGATCTCCTCTGCACTTCCCGCACTCCCCTCGTTCCTCCCCCGCGCTCCCCGCGCGTTCAGATCATCCGTGCGGCGCCCACCACGGTGCGCACACACACTCGCACGGCGGCAACACGCGCGGCGGCGCACAGAGCCAGCAGCAGCCGTCGCTACCGCCGCCGCAGCGCACGGCGCGGGATCTGACGGCGACGCTGCAGCAGCTGTGGGGCAACACGCAGGAGCCGCTCGTTCCGCCCGCTGACCCCCACCAGCCCCATTGTGAGCCGCGACCTCCGCCGCAGATTTCCTATCCCTGCTCCCTTCCGCCCGACACCTCTGGCGCCTCATCGCAGGGCAATCGCACAGCCTCGCCCGGGCCGTCCACGAGCTCGTCCTCCTCGCACTCCAATGGCCTCACGCCACGTCAGCAGCCACAGCCGGCGGCCGTGCCTCTGAACTCCGCGGGCCAGCCCTGCCAGCAGCTCTCCCCCTCCCCCTCCCCCTCCACCTCCACTGGACAGCCCAGCCCCGGCGGCTCCCCCGCGCCGTGCGCCTTCGTGCCAGGGCAGGCGGGCGGCGGCAGCGGGGGCGTGTGGCCGCGGCACGGGCCAAACTCGGTGGCGGAGCAGCTGCGCGAGCTAAGCGCGGCGGAGTGGATGGCGCGCGTGCAGCAGGTGGAGCCGGTGGCGCTGGGCGCGGAGTACATGGAGGCGGACTTCTTCCGCGGGCTGGACGAGCTCACCTTCGCCTTCGACGAGATGGAGTCGCTGCTCCCCCACGACCTCAACCCCGCCTTCCTCTCCGCCCCTCCTGGCGCCTTCCCCGGCGCACCAGGGGACACAGGCGTGGGCATGGAGATGGGTGGGGGAATGGGGATGGGCGAGGAGGAGCTGCTGGGGATGACGGTGGACCGCATGGTGCAAGCTAACCAAGCCAGGGATGGCGGGCAGGGCGGGGGAGTAGTGGGGACGGGAAGTGCGAGGTCGGGGGACAGCCAGGGGCGCGCGGATAGCCAAGGGCGCGCGGAGGAACTGATGGCGCAGATGCAGCGGGCTGCGCTCAACAGCCCGAACGGCTCCCAGGAGGGGTGGCAGCAGGGGGGGCAGGCGCAGGGGCAGACGATGCAGCAGACGGCGCATCAAGTGCAGGCGGCGCAGCAGCAGGGGGAGCAGGCGGGAGGAGGAGCAGGCAGCAGCGGTGGCACGGGGCGGTCGGCGGTGATTCAGATGCTTCTCGACATCGCCAAGGCCATTGTGTCCGGCGACCACCTCCGCGTGAGAGCAGCGTGCCAGGCAGAGAGAAAAAGAGGCAGAGAGAAAAAGCGGCAGAGAGAATAAGAGGCAGAGAGAATAAGAGGCAGAGAGAATAAGAGGCAGGGGAACGTTAGAGGGTGAGAAAGGGAGAGGCGGAGCAGATGAGGAGGGAGCGGGTTATGGTGAGGAGGGAGCGGGTTATGGTGAGGAGGGAGCGGGTTATGGTGAGGAGGGAGCGGGTTATGGTGAGGAGGGGAGAGGGTACATTGAGGTGCTGTGAGCGACAGTTTGATGGGAGGTCATTTCCCTCAGGTGCTTCACCTGCTGTAGCGCCCTCAGGTGCTTGAGCTGCTGTAGCGCCCTCAGGTGCTTGAGCTGCTGTAGCGCCCTCAGGTGCTTGACCTGCTGTAGCGCCCTCAGGTGCTTGACCTGCTGTAGCGCCCTCAGGTGCTTGACCTGCTGTAGCGCCTCGCAGCCATTTCCCCCATGGCGTCACACGCCTGTGCTTCTCCTCTGCCCTACCGCCAACCTCTCCCTCCCCCCGCCCTCAGGTGCACGCGTTGGTGGAGCGCCTGACAGCGGTGGCGTCAGTATACGGGGACGCCACACAGCGTGTGTCCGCCTACTTCCTCGAGGGGCTGCTCGCCCGCGCCTCCGGCACGGCGCCCACGGGCCCCGGCTGCCCCGGCAGTGACGGCGCGGGCGCAGCGGGTGCGCTGGGCATCTACCGCTCCATCGACTGCGACGCGCCGCTGCTGCGCGCCTTTGAGGTGCGCTCTCTTCTCCAGAGGAGGGGGCGGCTTGGAGATGAGGAGGGCTTGGAGATGAGGAGGGCTTGGAGATGAGGAGGGCTTGGAGATGAGGAGGGCTTGGAGATGAGGGGGGTCCTGTTCGGGCTGTGAGGGCGGCAGATGAGGTGCCATGGTGCTGTTGGACCGTGTGAGGTGGTGGGGCAGTGGAGTGGCTGTGAGGACGCATAGTGTTGTTGTCGCCTTGTCAAGTGCATGCTGGAAGGAGGATTGTATGACAAGGGGGACGGGTGGGTGGACACTAAAGTGCATTGACAATTTCTTCGCACACCCCCATGTCTCCCCGTCCTTACGACACCCACAACCACCAGGTGCTGGTGAGTGCATCACCGTACCTGACGTTTGGGCATGTGGCATGCAACAGCGCCATACTGGAGGCCATACAGGGCGCGCGCAAGGTGCACATAGTGGACTTCGGGCTGGGCCACGCCGTGCAGTGGCCGCCACTCATCCAGGCGCTGGCCGTGCTGCCGGGGGGCCCACCGCATCTGCGCATAACGGGCATCGACCGCCCCTTTGTGGCCGGCATCCACAAGGGCTACTGCCTGCGCCAGGCCGGCCAGCGCCTCCGCGTGCGTCTCCCCTTCTCTCGCTCTCTCTCCCCACCAACCAACCGCCCGCTTTCTCCTTGTTTCACTTCCCACTCCTCCCGTTCGCATTTCCTTTCCATTTCATGTTTCCACCATCACTTTTTTGCTTTTTTCCCTTTTCACCTCCTCTATCGTTCCTAGCACACTCACAAGAGGTAACTCCCATCACAGCCTCAGCATCACTCACACATGACGCGACCTTCCTCTCCTGCCCCCCTCCCATCCCCACCCTTCCACATTGAGCGGTGCAGAAGGTGGCGCAGAGCTGGGGGGTGCCGTTCACGTTCAACTTCATCCCCATCAACCTGCCGGACCTGCAGCCATCCATGGTGCGGTGTGAGGCGGACGAGGTGCTGGTGGTGAACTGTGCGCTGCGCCTGCACAACCTCATGGACGAGTCCGTCACTCCCTCCAACCCGCGCGCTGCTGTGCTGCGCACCATGCGCGCGCTGGCACCCGCAGTGACAACGCTGGTGGAGCAGAACACGAACCACAACTCGCCCTTCTTCCTCAGCCGCTTCCTCGAGGCGCTGCATTACTACGCCTCCATCTTCGACGCGCTCGATGCCTCCGTGCCCGCGGACTCGTCGGAGCGGCGGCTGTTTGAGCAGCGGGTGCTGGGGCGCGCCATTGTGAACGTGGTGGCGTGTGAGGGGCAGGACCGCACGGAGCGGCAGGAGCCGCTGGGGCAGTGGGAGCGCCGCGTGCACCGCGCCGGGTTCGTGGGGTACCCCCTCAGCCGTGAGGTCGTGGCCACCGCCACCGCCCTGCTCTCCACGTGAGTGTGCTGTGCAGGGCGCCCGTGCCGTGCGTGTGCTGGGCTGGGCTGATCCATGCGCGGGGCCCTTGTGATGCCGCTGTTCTGTCCTGTAGCGCTCTCTCTTCTCCTTCTCAGCTGCTGCCTTCCCCTCCCCCATGGCAGGTACAAGGGCCCGTACTCACTGTCGTCCGAGCAACCCAACAGCCTCACTCTCAACTGGAAGGACCAACCGTTGCTTGCCATGTCAGCGTGGCGGCCCAACAGCTAATCACAGCACATTGTGCACGTATGGAGGTGAAGTGCCATGTGGTGATGGGCGGCACGGTGCCGAGGTGGTCTTGTGGTTATTGGAGGAGTGCCATGTTTTGTTGCCATCTGATGTAATAAATGCATCCTCAGCACACATACCGGTAGGGGTGTATGTGTGGTGTTGTTGCGCCGCCGCAGCTGCTCAAGACATGCCAGTTTTTGGTTTGCATGGTGTTGGGCGATGGTGGACCTACCGTATGGGCTGCTTTGAATCAGGATCCTGGAGGATCACTCCTCCGGAGTCCTGACCCCCCCCCCCCCCCAGCAGTCAACACCTTTCACCATCCGCTCTGCAGTGCTCTTGCTGGGCTGGAGCGTTTATTATTTTCTGTTGTATGTTGGGGAAATCTCTAATGCCAAGTTTTACAGTAGTTGAGGCACGCCTTTCAGGATGTTGTGCCAAGGCACCTGTAATCATAGCTTTTGTACATGTACTGTATATCCTATGTGCTTGTTCTCTTACATGTAGGTACATGTGATGAAGATTGATCTGGTGTTGGGGGGATAGATTCGCACGCCACTGCCAGGAATTCGTGTTTGTGTTTCGCGACGCTCGTCGACGTCCCAACCAGGTCGCACCACAAATGCGATTTCGCAGTTGATCCCCTTTTCCAAAAGATTGGGCAGCTGCACACATGTGTGCGATTCGACTCCGAACGATGAACCTGGGTAACCCTGTGCCTTCGCTGGGAGAATCGAAGGTGTTGCGCGCAAACCCCAGGGGGACATTTGAAGAGAGAAGATCCGCATGTGTGTCTTGCGCTGCGCTTTTCACCACTCCCCTTCCATCCCCCACCCCCTGGATGTCGTCCTTTTCCCGCCGATCCCTTTTGACGCGCTCCTTGCGCTCATTTTGAAATCCTGCATCATCATCATCCGCGCCCGCCATCTCCCAAACCCAGCTCTATTGCTTGTCCCCGTCCCGTCTCTCCCCCCTCCCCCTCCACACAAACTTGTGATCTCGAGTCTCGACCTCCAGAGTGTGACGGACTTCAACCAATGAGAAGATGTGTAGGCCACCAGTCACCTTCATATCTTTTGTGAAGGCCACCAACTTACGCGTTCTCTTGAGCAATTGAAGGAGAACAGACAGGAATTTACAGCACTAGGCAAATATTATTCGGGCGTTGGTTGCGGAAGAGCCATACATTATTCTGAAGCATTCCGTGACAAGGTTTCAGCGTGAGTCTTTGCCGCCATAAAGCGAGCTTGCAAGCCGCGAGTATTCGGACGTTCATTCGGGAGGCAATAGATTGTCGACCATCATGGTGATCCGGATGTGAAACATTCTCATGAAAACCACCATGATCTATCGTGATTTCGCGTCTTGATTGAGTTTCGCGCGGCTCAGCTCGGTCACTTCCTCTGTCACACAAGCATGGCAACGCTGAGCCATCGCTCCGTGTCGCTGCCGCAGCTGCACCCGTGGATTCGCGGCGTGGAGCACGAGGAGCGCGGCAGCGACGCCGTTCTTGAGGCACAGTTCGGGGAGCAGAGCGACGTCCCTGTGCGCTTGCATTCCAACAGGTCGGACGATCAGCAAGGGCAGCCGCAGCAGCAACAGGTGCAGCAGGAGGAAGAGGTGCAGCAACAGCGGCAGCAGCGGGAAGAGCAGCAGCAGCCCGCCAGCGCGGTGTTGGGTCCTCGGTCCGTGGCCGTCTCCCTCACCGTCGACCACGCCTTCGGCTTCGCTTCCCCAGCCGCCCTCCCGCCCGCAGTGCTCTCCGCCCTCGCAGCGCTGGCGGACTCAGCACGCCACGAGGCTGGCGGGTGCTCCGCACACACAGCCGAGGGGACCGCGGGTGGCGCCTTGCCTCCAGCGCTTGAAAGCATCCTGCGAAATGCACCTCCCGCCGGCCCGGGGGACACGAATTCGGTTAATGGGTCGGCTATTGCAGAGAGGTATGGGCAGTGGAGCGGTGAGAGCGGGTCCTACTCCCTGCTGCTGCCCGCTGATGCCCCTGCCGTCACAGCAGCCACTGACGGCGCAGCTGACCGGGCAAGCCTGTCAGAGACCCAACAAGCATCAGCATCAGAAACAGCCGCTTCAGCAGTAGCAGCGACAGCAGCAGCGGCAGTGCCGGAGGAGGCTCAGGCAGCGACCGTGGAAACATTACAAGGCGCACCTGCAGACAAGGCCACCAGTTGCCAACTTGCCAGCGCTGCGCCTGCTGCCGTGCCACCAGTTGTAGCAGCCGCGGCGGAAGCAGCGGCGGGCGAGGGCGAGGAGGGGGCGGAAGCAGCGCTGCTGGCGGTGGAGGTGCGGTGGAAGGGCGCGCGCGCGGGGCTGATGGGGTCCATGTTCGGGCGCGCCGTGAAGCGCGGATGCAGCAGCGCACAACCCCCGCGCGGGCCGCACGGCATGGTGCGGTGGGAGGAGGGCTTCGCGCACGACTGCCACCTGCTGCCCTGCTCCGCCGCCCTGCGCGCCGCCCGCGGGCAGGGCGAGCCGTGCGGCAAGGGCTGCGTCTTCCAGCCGTGGGAGGTGGTGCTGGTGGTGCACAAGGTGGGACCCCTTCTCCCCACTGTGAGAGGACTCGCTCCCATGTGTCAATCACATTCGTTCCACGTGTTTTATAACACAAGGATATAGGTCCATGTCTTACGTACATTTTGTAGCCTTCCGTTTGCCAAGCCTTACCTGCCGCCCCAAATCCACCCTCTCCTCCCCTTCGTGTGTGTGTGTGAGTGCGTGCGTGTGTGTGTGCGTGCGTGCGTGTGTGTGTGTGTGCGTGTGTGTGTGTGTGTGTGTGTGTGTTTGTGTGTGTGTGTTTGTGTGTGTGTGTGTGTGTGTGTGTGTGTGTGTTTGTGTGTGTGTGTGTGTGTGTGTGTGTGTGTGTGTGTGCAAGTGTGCTTGTGTGTGTGCGTGCAAGTGACGTGTGCACGCTCACGGCCTACAGCATGCACCCAGCAGGCCCAGGGAGCGCCCCCAACAGGTGGCGTCGGTGGTGCTGGACGTGGCGCCGCTAGCCTCGCCTCTCTCCACGCAGCCCCTCATGCAGCCCCTCACGCACCACCTGCTGCTCCTCTTCGGCCCCCCCGACTCGCCCCCTGTCGGCCTGCTACAGGTCGCCGCTCACGCCACTGCCTCTGCCTCCCCCGCACTGCGCTGCGCCCTCTCACCACCCCTTCCATTCAGCCATTATAAGTTCGCTTTTTCCTTTCATTATGCGTCTGTGTGCCAGCAGTACCCTGAGGCGTTTCTGCTTGTGTCTCTGTGTGCTGCTGTGCGCGCGGCAGGTGACAGTGGAGTGCACTCAGCTGCCGCTAGCAGCGTCCGCCCCCCCATCCCCAGCCGCACTCCTTTCAGCTGCACCAGTCCCGACCCAAGCCTCAGCAGCGGCGGCAGTGGCAGCCACACCAGCCGCGGGCGCGCCAGCTGCAGCAGGGACGGGAGTGAAGGAGGCGGGGGGTGGCGGGGTGCACCTGGGGGGGCTGTGGGGGTGGCAGCGGCGCAGCCGGGAGAGCAAGAGCCCCGCGCTGTCCCTGGGCGCGGCGGGCAGGGCAGGCGAGGGCGAGGGGCACGGTGCTGCAGGCAGCGGCAGCGCGGAGCAGAGCAGCGGAGGTGGGCAGCAGGTGGAGACCGATTGGGTGCAGCAGGGAACGGACGGTGATACAGAGTGGGAGCAGGTGCAGCGGAGGGCGAGTGATGGCGAGGGCGAGGAGGGGGAGAGTGGGCTTGGCGGGCAGGGAGTGGAGGGACGGCAGGGGAGCAGCGCGGATGGGGTGGAGGTGGTGGGTGGTGGTGGGAACACAGCGAGGCACACAGGTGGTGCCGTGGAGCAGCAGGGAGCGCGTGAAGGTGCTGGGGCGGAGGGGGAAGGCGAGTCCCTGGCAGGCAACAGGGGGGCGTCTGGCAATGGGGACGTGAGCGGTGGTGCGGACACAGGCGCTGGCGCGAGCACAGGTGCAGGTGCAGGTGCAGGCACGGGCACGGGCACGGGCACGGGCATGGGGCTGCTGGATGTGCTGCGAGGAGGGGTGTGGCGGCGGTCAGTGTCGGTGGATGGGGCAGGCCGGGCCCGGGGCAGGCCAAGCGGGCGACAGGTGGCGGGGCGAGGTGGCGGGGAGGATGAGGGGACGGGGGAGGAGGGCAGGCAGGGCGAGAGCAATGAGCGAAGGGGCAACATGTTGTGGGAGGGTAATGGGGTGGTGGGAGGTGAATGGCTTGCTGTTATCACTGGCAGCACGGACAAGGAGGCAAGGACGCCGGACATGCAAGGACAGGGGGAGGTGGCGGTGTGGGAGGCGGCACGGGAGGATGCGGAGAGAGGGGAGGGAGGAGAGGCAGAGAGTGAGTGTGAGGAGAGCGAGGAGGAGATGGTAGCAGCAGAGGCGTTGTGCTACGGGCCGCTTGCAGAGGTGAACCTGGGAGGGCACGTGGGAGGGCCTGTGCACACACGCATGCGCATGCTGCACCTGCTGCCCCACGCTCTGCCCTCGCCCCCTCACACCCTCTCCCTGCCCGCCTACCCGTCCCGCACTCATAGTGACACAGGGGGGGCTGCAATGCAAGAAGCGCATGGGGCACCACTGGAGGGAGGCAGGGAGGAAGGTGGTGAGGAGGGAACAGTGGGCGCAGAGGGTGTGGGAGGTGCAGCGGAGGAGGAGCAGCGAGCGACTGCTCCTCTGCGGTCCCCCTTAGCACCGCGCCTCTTCACCTTCACCTCGCCCTTCCTCTTCTTCTCCTCCACCCCCCGCCCGCCCCCTGCTCCTGCTGCCACACCCGACCTGCCCTCGCCACCAGCGCCACAGTCCGCATCGTCAGCACCAGAAGCCACGTCTGAGCTCACACCTGCTGCCTGTGCCGCCTCCACCTCCACCCACGGCGTGCAAGGCCCTCCCCCTCCCCCAGGCAGCAGGGACTCGTCCCCCATCTCACCACTCGACCCCCTCCCAGCCGACGCTCCCCCCCCTGCTAAGTCCTTTCTCCTGCCGCCCTTCCTCCCAGCTAAGCCCCTTGCTGCCACATCAGGCGGAGGTGGGGCCGGGGGCGGGGGTGGGGGTGGAGGGGGTGCGGGCGTGGGTGCATTCCTGCGGCGGCCGCTGCTTTTCCTGCGCACGCTGTCGCTGCAGGAGAGGGGCGAGCCGCTGCTGCACAAGGCGTACGGGGAGGAAGGCGGAGACGAGATCGACTGGGACAGGCGCAAGGCACTCGAGGCCGAGCAAGAGCATCCCCTTTACAAGCTGCCTCTGGAGGAGCAGCAGGCAGCGAGTGCGGGGGAGGCAGAGGCATCAGCGGTGTCCCCGTCGGCATGGAGTGTGCGGGAGCTGTTTGGAGACGAGTTCCGTGTGGGGCAGTGGGAGCGCCGCCAGGTGGTGAGTCGCGACGGAACGGCACGGCTGTGTGCGCCGGTGTTCCTGGCGACTGTGGACCAGTGCCACGCCACTGCTGCGGGCGAGGGTGCGTGTGCGCTGCTGGTGGCGCACATAGCAGCGTGGGTGCATGCACACGGGGAGGGCACGCTGCCAGGGCAGGCGGAGCTGGACGACCTCATCCGTGCCGGGTCTGCTGACTGGCGGCGCCTGCGTGCCCTCAGCGACTTCCACCAGCGCTTTCCCGATGGGCACTTTGACCTCGACACAGTGCTGGCTGCCGTGCAGCACTCCCACTGCGATGCACCCCCTCATGCGCAGACAGACTGCGGCGGGAAGGCTGTAGGTGCAGAGGCCAACAGCCAGGCACCGGACACGAATGGTGGAGGAAACACGGACCCTGGTGCCCCGCACGCTGGCAGCAGCAGCAGTGGCCGCGATGGCGGTGGGGTGGCAGTCATGCCCTGGCTGCCGCTGTGTGTTGTGCCCAGCCAGTCGTTCGTGGGGTTCTTCCACCCGCCCTGCCTTGCTGCCAGACGTGCCAAGGAGGACGCCACT
This sequence comes from Closterium sp. Yama58-4, assembly GCA_947470075.1. NCBI lineage: Eukaryota > Viridiplantae > Streptophyta > Zygnematophyceae > Desmidiales > Closteriaceae > Closterium > Closterium sp. Yama58-4. The sequence continues at coordinate 40,596 of CANIUD010000228.1, read as the reverse complement.
CGCACGCAGGGCAGCAGCACAGCAGAGGGTGATGCGGCGGATGTGAACAGGGGCGAGGTGAGAGCGAGCAGTGTGGATGAGAGCGGTAGAGGTGCAGAGGAGATGGATGGGGAGAAGGAGGGGGAGGTAGTGGAGAAGCGCACGAGCAGTTCGCCAGACATAGGAGCAAAGGGAAATGGGGCTGGAATCTTGTTGGAAAAAGGAAAGCAAGAGCACGCATCTAGTGCGGCGAGTTCTGAAAGTGTGGGGGAGAAGGGCATGCAGCAGCTGGCGTTTCTGGAGGGCATGCTGTCGTTTGATGACATCTGGGAGGCCGTGGTGGAGGCAGGCGAGGGCGTGTACATCGTGGCGTGGAACGACCACTTCTTCCTGCTGCTCCTGCGCCGGCCCCAACCCCGCCACCTCCAGCCCCAGCAGCAGCAGCACCAGCTTGCTGCGGTGCAGGTTGCATTGGATGGGGCGGTGGGGGAGCACACAGGTGAAGGCACAGGCCATGGCGGCACAGGGGGGGAGGCGAGCGGGGGGGAGGTGGAGTGTGTGGTGATCGACACGCTGGGCGAGCGGCTGCATGAGGGGTGCTCGCAGGCCTTCATGCTGCTCTTTGACTCCTCCTCCTGGGTTCACGTGGGCCTGCCGCCCCCAGCAGCGCCTGCAGGCACTGCTGCTGATGGGGCAGGCGCAGGAGGAGGAGGGGGAGAGGGTGGTGCAGGTGACGGTGGTGGGGGACAGGCGAAAGCGCAGGGCACTGTTGACAGCAGTGAGCAAGGTGGTAGGGCAGACGAAGCAGAGAGGGCAGAGGGTAAGGCAGGCGGCATGGGTGCTCAGATGCCCAAGCCAGAGACAGGCAGGCGATGGGGTGTGAAGGCAGGCAAAGGCAGTGGGAAGGGCAAAGATGGCAGTGGGAGGGGCAAAGGCAGCAGTGGGTTGGACATTGAAGTAGGGGGGGTGGGTTCCCGTCGACATGGGGTATACGACACAGTGAGCTGTGAAGCAGGTGTTGCTAAGAAGAAAGACGTGGAAGCAGCACAAGGAGCGCATGTGGCAGAGGTTGAAGGGGTGGTTCTTCAAGCAAGGCAATCGAATGAAGACACTCATGGCATGCCCGCTGCCATCACTGTCACTCCAAACCATGTAGATAGTCCTTCAGCAGACACCTGCAGCCCACCATGCGGAGATGAGTCAGCATCCACTGCAGCTGGCTCAGTGCTTCCTACAGCAGTGCATGCAGCCAAGTCAGCATGTCTGCTGACACACACTGACGGTCCAGCACAGTCACCCATACACGAGACAAAAGCCAGCACCACCAATTTTGACGGGTGTGCAAGCAGTGAGCAGCCCAGCCAAGGCGCGTCGAGCGCTGCTGCTCCGTCCCCTGCCTGCACTGCCACCGCCGCATCCCCTCCCACCTTGGCGGCACCTGCTTGTGGCGGGGAGGGCGAGGGGGAGGCAGCTCCGGTGGCGGCAGGGAGGAGGGTGTGGGGATCGGAGGCGTGCCGAGAGTACCTCAAGGCGTTCCTGGCGGCGGTGCCATTGGCGGAGGTGGAGAGCGACCTGCGCAAGGGGCTGCTGGCGTCACCTGAAGCCATCCACCGCCGCCTGCAGGTGGAGCTCCACTTCACCCGCCTCCTCTGAATATACGTCACACTGGCCATAAGACGGCCTTACATACAGACATCTGATCTGCCCCATTGGCAGAAGGGTTTGTTTTCTACCCTTTCATAGATCCTGATTAGTGTACCACAGGGTCCACAGACATACTGAATTTTGTTTCCCTAAATTGCTCATTGTTAATGTAAACAAGAGGCGACGAAATCGTCTTAGGGTTGCGGAGCATCTTTACTTAAGTACATTTGGGTGGTATCGTTATATAAAACTTAGAATCATGTAACACTTATTGCTGCTCATTCAAATGCATATTTGTAAAACGTCCCGTGCAAGAATCGAAACGGACACCTTCCAATCTCACGCTCGTTCTCAAACCACTACGCAACGTGCTACTGTCTTACGAAGTTTTTTAAATTACTCCTGTGTTTTGACGCGATGAAATCACTCACCTCTCTAAGGGTTTGTTTTTCCTTTCTCTCCCTCGTCTAACTCATCCAGATCTGTTCCCGCAAGCTACTCCCACTCCCGCTCCACCTAACTCTTCAAGGTCAGAACTAATATCTCAACTATTACCGGTAGTTAATGGTCCAACTATATTTCCCTTAGTGTCGTATCCTACTCTTTGCGTATTGTGTTCGCCGTTTTAAAGTTGTGCAAGTTGTTTAAGATAGGTTCTCAATTTTCAGTTTATGTCGTAATAGTCTCTAGGTAGTCGATAGGCCTGCATTCATTCCCGTTGTTTCATTCACGCCGCTTTTAAGCTCTCGACCTTGCATTTTCTCGTTTTCATTCGAATATTAAGTCAGTTTTCAATGGCTGCAGCCCTTTTTGCTACGTCGTTTTGAAGGGTTGCAGCCCTATTTGACGTAGATCCTAGTAACGACCAAATATACAATCCATCGATCTTGAAACTGATCTACTCCATGTGTGAATTTGAGGTCAATATTATATACTAGTCATTTGTACCCTTTTGCTTGTTTCTATGGTCGTAATGTCGTATTCTACTTTTTTACTAACGTGTTCGCCGTTTTTAAGCTATGCATGTTGTTAAAGATAGGTTCTAGGCTTTCAGTTAACGTCGTAATAGTCTCTAGGTCGTTGATAAGCCTGATTCCATTCTTGTTTATTCACTTTGCCGTTTTCAAGCTTATTTCGACCTTGCAGTGTGTCGTTTTCATTCAAATAGTGAGTCGGATTTCAAGGCTGCAACCCTTTCTGCTATGTCGTTTTGAAGGGTTGCAGCCCAATGCGATGTAGATGCTGTCAGAATCCCAGCCACTAACCACTGGGATAAAAGGGCTTGTTTGTGTAGCGGGTAAGTGCGCCCATAACCCCCCAGGCCAACGTGCCTGTAACCCTTCCCTAGGATCAATCGGGGATCACCAGTGGACCTCTGACAGATGCTAGCAACTATAAATGATACAATCCATTGATCTACTACCTAGGTCATTTTGAAGCCGAAGATGATTGAATTTGATCTACTGCATCCGTTAATATCCTGTTTTTTTGTTTCTGTGATCCTCCACCTAACTGCAGGAAATGCTCAAGCACGTTGTTGTCTCAATTCCTTGTCTTTTTAACGGTGAGAACATGTTGGAAGAAAGAGAGCGAAAGAGAGGGAGAGTACGTAAGAGCAGCGGCAGAGGATATGGCACGGGTATAGGGAGAGAGCGTGCAAGAGAACGAAAAACGAAGTTGCTGTTTTGTTTAAATCTAGGTCAAATTAGAACTTAGTAATTAAGGTCTTTTTCTTCGTATTCTTTCGAATATAGATCTCTTAACTCAATCCTCAATTCCTTCCATTTTTTATAGACTTGATTTTATGTTCTTCATTCTTTCCCCTTTTGTAAGCCCTTTTCTGTACATGCACTTTCATTTCTTTTTTATTCTTCAACATCACCTTTTTCGTTCTCTCTCTCGCTCCTCCCTCCGCCGTTTTCTCTTGCATTCCTTCTTCCTTTCTATTATATTCTCTCCTTGTTTCAGTCCTTGTCATTCTTCACCTCATGTTTATCGCATGCTTTCTTCTCTCCCTTGTTTCTTCTATTCTTCTTCGTGCTCGTTTTTTTTCTCGTTATCATAGAATACTTTTTATTCTCCGTTTTTTTCCTGTTTGGTTTGCCATTTCTTTCACTTGGTCAATCCGTGTATGTTGTTTCTGTTTGGTTATGATGTCATTCAATTTCTCTGCTTTCTCCCTTTTTCTGCCCCTTCCTTTCCCCGCCTCCCTCTCGCTCCCCCTTTTTATTATATCCTACCCTCCAGAGGCTTTGCTGTACCATTGGGAAGTCAAGACCAATATAGAAACTAGAAGTATATCAGTGTTGACTTGTATGATTGATGGTACTGTATTGCTTTGGTAGGTTTCTTTTGCCTTTTTTAATGACTTGTCTCAGTTTTTGCGCGTGCATATGTGTGCGTCTGTGTGTATGTGTCTTTACGTGTGCGTATGTATGTGTGTGTGCATTCATCCATATGTATATTGCATTGCATTAACAATGCATGTCTGTGTCTTTTAAAAAAATGATCAAACTATCAATTCCGAGAAGGTTCTTTGCCCACTCAGTGAGTGTGTTCACTTGAACTGGATTTGATGGATTTTGATCATTTTTTTAGTTTACACAGATTGTGTTGTTTTATGTAGCAGTTGGATGATTCAGCAACTATGCTATCGACCTCCCCCCCATGCTAGGCAGCACATACATGGTAGCACATACATTACATTTATGCATTTTTCATTAAATATATGGTTCATTATATCCATCCATATACTTCATCTATGCATAGTATAATCCGGCATATGCATTACGAGATACACAATCAAACGTTCACGGTGACATCATTTTGACAATATAGATTCAATCTAGGCAAACTAGAAGGAACACACTACGGCACGTGGTAAATTATGGTGGCAAATACGTAGCATTTAGTCACTTAGCTACCATTCGCTAGATATTTTCCGTCGTTTTTATAGAGGACTGAAAAAAAAATTGTACATAACGATTGTAATAGGTTGCTTCGCAACCCAAAAATATAAGACTCCTGGTATAAAAACCCATGCACAAGCTACCATCAACAGTCATGGCCAGGATTTAAGCGTAGGCATATGCCGTATCGGGAACATGCGCCACTATTTGGAACCATGTGCCGTCTGATGCATCACGTGCCTTCAAATCCTAGCAAGGACCCTGGTGGGCCCATACTCTTAGAAGCTAGGCATGAATGGCTCAAACTATCGAGTGAATTTGGTACAAGGAGAGAACCTTAAGGGGTTGTACCCCACATTATCTACCCCACTACAGCCTACCCACAAATATAGCATATGCATATATGTTTGACACACCCCCATAGGCAAACTTGGGGAGAGCAAGAGATCACAAGATTTTTCAAGAAAAGCAAAGCAAGCTCAGGGTGGATCACAACGTCACCACACACACTGAGCACAAGCAAAGGGCCACAAGGCCAGTCCACATGCAGAGGTATATATGCAACAAGAACAGTACAGTGATCTCTACCTAGTAAGAGTAGGCATGCAGGTATATTTATATATAGAGCACAGTACACACAAAAGACTACAGCAAGTGTGGAAACGTAGGCTTAAGGCCCAACAAAGTACAAAAGCGCTGATGGTCACCAGACCGAGTGGCCACGTGAGCAAGACGAAGCTGACCCCGCTGCTGCAACTCTCGAGCCAGGAAGTAACGTAGAGCGATGTGCTTCGTTCTGTGCTCTAGTCTGTGCTCCTCACACAAGGCAATGGCGGCCTTGTTGTCGACGTACAGAACTGGAGGAGAACGAGGCCTCTCTCCTAAGTCGGTCAGCAGGTAGGTGAGCCAGCGTAACTCCTGAGCAGCCATGGCTGTGGCGTAGATCTCAGCCTCACAACTGGAGCTGAGAACAGAAGACGAGTGAGTAGAACGCCAAGAAACAGAACCGGAGCCAAGGCTGAAAGTGTAACCCTGTGACGACCGCTGCGTGCAAGGTCGTCAACCCAAGAAGCGTCTGAGTGCCCAGTGAGGACCACGTCTCTCCGCCCTCCAAGCACGAGCCCCATGCCCGATGTGCTGCACAAGTAGCGCAGTACCCTCTTTGCAGCATCCCAGTGCACCTTTCGGTGCCGACCAAGAGCCACGTAGCGGGCCAGAAGGCCAAGAGGGTACGCAAGGTCAGGACGAGTGCAGGTCATCAGGTTCATAAGGCAGCCCACTAACTCTGGGTAAGGACCACTCGGCTCTACAGACTCGTCCGAAGGTGGAGCTGAGAGCGAGTGACCTGTAGCCAGAGGAGTGGACTGTGGCGAGGACCAGGTGAAGCCGAAGCGCTGAAGGACCTGCTGCACCATGTGTGACTGAGTCAGAGTGATGGTGCGGCGTGCTCTGTCCCGGGTGATCTGCAAGCCAAGGTAGCTGCGCAGCTCACCCAGGTCTGTGCACGTGTGTCTCTTATGCAGCTCCGACTTCACCAGGGCAAGAGCCTCAGTGTCAGCAGTGGCAAAGACCAAGTCGTCGACGTACACGAGGATGTAGAACGGCGGCAGTGAAGTGTCGGTGCGCAGAAACAGCGACGGGTCAGTAGTCGAAGGAGCAAACCCAAGAGCCGCAAGTGTAGTCCTCAGTGTGTCGTGCCACTCACGAGGCGCCTGGCGGAGACCGTAGACTGGCCGCCGGACGCTCCACTAGGTACCAGGCGGGAACGATCTCCTCGTGCAGGCTGCCCTGTAAGAAGGCTGTGCTGAAGTCCAGTGAGTGAAGCTCGTAGTCACGCTGAGCGGCAACGTGCAGTAGCACCCGAAGAGTGGTCATCTTCGGGGTGGGGGAGAAGGTCTAGAAGAAGTCAACTGTCAGAATCCCAGTCACTAACCACTGGGATAAAAGGGCTTGTTTGTGTAGCGGGTGAGTGCGCCCATAACCCCCCAGGCCAACATGCCTGTAACCCTTCCCTAGGATCATCGGGGATCTCCAGTGGACCTCTGACACCCCCCCGCACTGGGATGCCCGAGGTGCACACACCGGGATTCGAACCCGAGACCTTCGCTCTGATACCATGTCAGAATCCCAGTCACTAACCACTGGGATAAAAGGGCTTGTTTGTGTAGCGGGTGAGTGCGCCCATAACCCCCCAGGCCAACATGCCTGTAACCCTTCCCTAGGATCATCGGGGATCTCCAGTGGACCTCTGAAATCAACTCCCTCTCGCTGACTGAAGCCTCGAGCAACATAACGAGCCTTGAAGACAGGCGGAGAACCCGGCGGCCGCTTCACCCTGAAAATCCACATGCCATTGACGATGTTCGCCCCGGGAGGGGGAACCTCATCGACGTAGGTGCCTGTGGACTTCCAGGATGCCATCTGTGCGTCCATGGCTGCCTGCCACTGAGAGGAGTACTCACCCGCGATCGCCTCAGCGTAAGAGCGCGGGGTCGGGATGTCTAGAGCATCTGGGTCTCCCTCAGGGGCAAGCAGCATGGCCACGAGATGAGGCGCAGCGGCTGCAAGACACTCAAGGTCCTCCTGCCTGTCCTCAAGGACGTCCATGCCAAGAGCACACTCACCCCTGATGGACGGAGGACAGACAGACTCAGACTCAGCGACAAGGCTAGCAGCGTAGTCTAGACGACATGCAGCAGCAAAGTCAACAAGCTCAGTGACCAAGGCAGACGCAGCAGCAGACTCAAACGACGGGTCAGTGACAACAGTGGCTAGCAGACGCGTGACAGTAGGGTGCTCAGCACGAAACCGGTCAGACTCAGGGTCCGGAACGTCAGGCAGAGAGGACGCAGGGGGAGACGGCAGAGGAACAGACTGCGGAGCAGAGGAAGGACGACGGACTACGAGGTGTGTGCCGGGGACAGCCGGCTGACGCGGACGAGGAACACGACGACCGGAACGACCAGAGGGGACAGGCGAGACAGGACGCGACGCAGGCTCACGACGCTCAGCAAGACCCCCAGTCTGCTCAGTGTAAGGAGAAGGAGCAGGCAGTGGTGAGCCAGGCTGTAACGGAAGACCAGTAGACGACGGTAGGCTAAGAACCTGGTGAAGCACAGAGTCAGGCGGTGGCTGAGACGACGGAGACGGCGGAGCGAAGAACAGGCGCGGCTGTGCAGTGCCACCAGCACCAGCAGCTCCAGCACCTCCAGTAGCTCCAGCAACTCCAGCGGCTCCAGAACCCCCATTGGCCGCTCGCCAGGACCAGCTCCACCAGCAGCAGCACCCCCAGAACCGGCACCTCCAGTCCTAGGGTCTCCAGCCTCAGTGTCTCCAGTAGCAGCTCCCACAAGCACCTCCAGCCCCAGCAGCTCCAGTACCTCCAGTACAAGCACCTCCGGGACCAGGGACGTCAACAGAAGCACCTCCAGAGGTAGAACTCCGAGCTCCAGCAACGCGGCCCTGACAGCGACCGTACCAGTCGTGCAGCTGCTGTGAGGTGAGAGGCACACGCGAACGAAGGCGGCCACTCCAAGGAGACCGCGCACCAGCAGTCGCAGTACCCTCAGGCGACGCACCCCCAGACTCAGCACCCCCAGACTCCGCACACGCAGGCTCAGCACCCCCAGACGCAGCACCCCCAGGCGCAGTACCTCCAGGCTCCTCACGCGTAGACGCAGCACCCCCAGGCTCAGCACCCTCAGGCTCCTCACGCTCAGGCTCAGCACCCCCAGACTCCGCACCCCCAGGCTCCCCACGCTCACGCTCCGCACCCCCAGGCTCAGCACCCACAAGCTCCGCACCCGCAGGCTCCGCACTCCCAGGACCAGCACCACCCCCAGCAGGACCGGAGTCACCAGTGACCTCAACAGGCGCAGGCACAGGAGGGTCTACCTGAGAAACACCTGAAGGAGCAGGACCTGGTGTGGGAAGGGGGTCTACCTGGGGAGGACCTGGAGCGAGGAAGAGCGGCGGGGGGGTGCGAGGGGAAGTACGGTAGGGAAAGAGACGGTAGAAGGGAACGGACTCGTCAAAGGTGACGTCCTGAGACGCAAAGACACGGCGCGAGGCGGGGTCGTAAAACTGCCAGCCAGGCGCGTCAGAGGGAAAACCAAGGAAGACACAGGGAATGGCGCGAGCGGAGAGCTTGTCCGCGGTGGTATCGCGGACAAAGGCACGAGCACCCCAGACCCGGAAACGCGACGCATCGCCAACCTCCCCCGTCCACAGCAGTGTGGGCGAGGTCTCTGGCAAGGAGACGCGGGGCCAGAGGTTGAGCTGATGCGCAGCGTACCGGACTGCAAACGACCACAGAAAATGGGGGGCAGCCGCATGGATCATGGAGGTACGAGCGACCTCCATGACTAAGCCAATGCGGCGCTCAGCAACCCCATTCTGCTGGGGAGAGGCCGGAAGCGTGAACGTCTGGCGGATGCCGTGCTCCGCACAGAAAGCTGCCAAGAGGTCGAAGGAGAACTCACCACCTCTGTCAGAGTGCAAACGCAGGACAGGAAAGTCCGACTGGAACCGCTCGCGGAGCTGGAGACGAACAGCACGGATCCAGGGGATCAGAACATCAGGGACCTGACCCTTGCGCTGCAAGGGGAAGACCGTGGTGTAGCGTGTGTAGTCGTCGACAACCAGCAGAAAGTACCGCTCGCGGCCCTGCCCCTGGACGCGGGCGGGGCCCCACACGTCCAGGTGGAGAGTCTGCAGTGGAGCCTCTGTGGGAGGGAACGAGGAGGAGTGAGGAGCGACGCGCTGCCGCCCCTCGACGCAAGGAATGCAGGGCGGCGCAGGCGAGGGAGGAAGGGCAGGCAGAGACCTGGGAAGACCAGAGACCAGGAAGCGAGAGTGCATGCTACGAAGGCGAGGCAGGGAGGGGTGACCAAGGCGGTGGTGCCACAAGAGAGTGTCGTGCGACAGGCGGCGACACTCACACTGGGTAGCTACCTGAGCAGACGCGTACAGCTGTGGAGACAAAGGGGTGTAGCGTGAAACAGTGGTGAGGGTGTACAGACTGGACCCCGGCTCACGAGTGAACGTGGCCAGGTGGTTGCCTGTCCTAGAGCACGTACAGATCGCCACACGCTGTCCTCCAGGAGTAAAGGTGTCAACCCAATGATCCTGAAGGACGGTGTTGCTCACCAAGTTCGTAGAGAACGAGGGGATGTGGAGACCTGACAGCTCACCAGACGGGACTGCCGAGCACGGAAGCACAGCCGAGGGTGGCTCGTGCAAGCACTGGGCCCCCAGAGGGGTCAGCCAGTGAGACAGGGACAGGTGCAGGGAGGGGGGTGACGGTGGTACTGTCACGAAAGAAACAGCGAGAAGCACCAGAGTCAAGTGTAAACGTGTGCAAGGCCTGAGCTGACGCAGTACCAGAGAGGGCAGACTCACTAGCACCTAGGGCTGCAGTCTCTATACCTGGGTCAGGCGGGACACACAAGTAACGATCACCCTTAGCACTAACAGTCAATGCATACATGGCAGCAAGGATTGCATCATAGTCAAGATCATAGATAGGTACATCACGCCTAAGCAGGTCTGCCCAGTTGGGGAACTCAGTGGCATCAGGAAACTTGGCGCGCCAGGCGTCGCTGAGCCGAGCAAAGCAGCGGTACTCAGGGTGAAGGCCGTTGCACGTGCGGCCCTTGCGAGGGCCAGTGAGAATGACATAGGGGCAGCGACCAGGACCCCCAGACGCCCCACGCCCGGCATACCAGTCATGGAGCTGCTGAGAAGAGGGGGTCTGGCGTTGCTGCTGCTGCTGCTGCTGCTGGCCCCCACTGGAGCTCCCCTTCTGGCCGGTCCCACTCCCGCCCCCACCTCCACCGCCACCACCACTGCCTCCTCCCCCACTACTGCCGCTGCCACCTGCACCACTCCCGGTCCCACCGCTGCCCCACCCACCTCCTCCACCCCCATGACCACCCCCACCACCTCCACCACCCCCGCCGCCTCCACCACCGCTCCCTTCGCCGCCACCTCCACCACCCCTGCCACCCTTGCCGCCCCTGCCACCGCCGCGCTTCCCACTAGGAGCGGAAGCAGCTGCGACCTTCTCAGCACCGAGGAGGTCGACTGCAGCAGCAGCTGAGGCGTAGGAGGGGGCAAGAGGGGAGGGGGAGCACCCCTCAAAGAGGGGAGTGCGAGGAGTGCCACGAGCAGCACCTACAGCTAGAATGTTCTTCTCGGCTGCCAGAAGCTGCTGCTCGAAGTCGTCGAGAGTGATAGTGGTAGGGTCCTTGGCGAGGAAATGGTCCCTGACCGAGCTAAGAGTGTCAGGGAGGCAGGATGTAGAGGGTAAAGTATAGCGGGGGGGTGTTCTTGGCGAGGAACTCGTCCATAAGAGCGGCACGAAAGCGGGCGTCACTAGCGCGGAGGTGAGAGATAAGGTCCTCAGCGGTGGTAAACGAGGACAGGTCGGGGAACAGGTAGGGCAGGATGAGACGACCTACGGCTGCAGTGGCTGGGGAGGAATAGCGCGCAACTACAGCGTCATACAGCGCCTTAGCAGTCTTGTGCTGACTAAAATGCGCGCGCTCAGTGATCGGCAGGTGGTTGCGGATAGCGAGGCGCGCAGCAGCATCGCGAGTCTGCCACTGTGAGCGGTCAAGAGCAGGAGCACTGTCAGCAGGAGCAGTGGCAGTGCCAGAAGCGTGATCGAACAGTGAAATGCCATCTTTGGCATCCATCATAAGAAACAACTGCAGGTCGTCAAGCCAAGTGGCAAACTCTATCGGGCGACCGTCAGGCTCAAACGCGAGAATATTCAGTGTCGCCATTATAGCAGCGCAGGCAAAAGCAGCAGGCCAAGGCAGCAGGAGGTGGCAGGAAGGCGAGCAAGTGCACGTCAGGCAGGCAGGCGTAAGGCAGGCAGGCGCACCTCAGTCAGGCAGGGGCAAGGCAGGCAGGCTCACTTCAGGCAAGGCGCAAGACAGGCAGGCGCGCTTAAGGCAAGGTTCAAGGCAGGCATGCGCAAGGTGGGCAGCGTGCGGCTAGAGCGGACGCGTGGCACACGGGTGGCGAAGTGCGCAGGGCGAGGCGGTGGCGCACAGGTAGGGTAGGGCGCATTGGCGACGGGCTGCGCATGGGCAGGGCACGCAGCTACGGGCTGCGCGCGGCTGTGGGCTGCACGTGGCTGTGGGCTGCGTGCGGCTGCGGGCTGCACGCGGCTACGGGTTGCGCGTGGCTGCAGGCTGCGTGCGGCTGCAGGCTACGTGCGGCGGCGGGCTGCTCGCGGCTGCGGGCTCCGCGCGAGGCAGCAGCGTGCGTGCGGGCGGCTGAGCGCGGCGCGCGAGGCTGCAGCGGGTTGCGCGTGGGCTGCAGCAGCGGGGCGCGCTAAAGAAAAAAAAGACGCGCGTGTGCAGCCGAGGCGCGCATGGGCAGCAGGCAAGGCAGACAGGCAGGCAAGGCTGTAGGTGAGGTAACGCGGTAACCGGTGGGCCCTAATCTTAGGTCCTAAGGACCTATTGCTCTAGATACCATCTTAGAAGCTAGGCATGATTGGCTCAAACTATCGAGTGAATTTGGTACAAGGAGAGAACCCTAAGGGGTTGTACCCCACATTATCTACCCCACTACAGCCTACCTACAAATATAACATATGCATATATGTTTGACACATACTGGGCGTTCCGGGCCATTTCAAAGGCAAAACACGAATGCGCCCGGGTTGGCGTAGACAAAATGCGAAACGGCCGGCGGTTTTTGCGTACGCTCATGCTCGCCACACCCCCTCCCACCTTGCATGTGGTCTCGGCTCCAAACGCGCACTAACACGCCACCCTCACCCCTTTGAACGGGCCCATACTGGCGTTCCGAGCCAATTCTTGGGAAAAATGCAAATGCGTCCGGACCGTTTAGAATAATTGCGAATCGGCCGGAGGTTTTTGCGCACGCTCGTGCTCACCACACCCCCTCCCACCTCGCATGTGGTCTCGGCTCCAAACACGCACAAACGCGCCGCCCCCACTCCTTGGATTAGGCCCATAGTGGGCATTCCAGTCCATTTCTGGGGCAAAACGCAAATGCATCGGGACCGGTGTAGAAAAAAAATGAGAATCAGCCGGCAGTTTTTGCAAACGCTCGTACTCGCCACACACCCTCCCACCTTTCATGTGATCTCGGCTCAAAACGCGCACAAACGCACCGCACCCCTTTGAACTGGCCCATACTAGGCGTTCCGGGTCATTTCTGGGGCAAAACGCGAATGCGTCCGGACATGTATAAAAAAAATTGTGAATCAGCTGGCAGGCTTCGCGCATGCTCATACTCGCCAAACCCCCTCCCACCTTGCATGTGGTCTCGGCTCCAAACACGCACAAATGCGCTGCCCCCACCCCTTTAAATGGGCCCATTTAGAGCGTTCCGTACCATTTCTGGAGCAAAACGCGAATGCATCCGGACTGGTATAGAAAGATTACGAATCAACCATGGGTTTTTGCGCAAGCTCGTGCTCGCCAAATCCCCTCCCACCTTGCATGTGATCTTGACTCCAAACGCGCACAAGCGCGTAGCCCAAAAACCTTTGAACGGGACCATACTGAACATTCCGGGCCCTCTTTAGGGCCAAACGGTGTAGAAAAATTGCGAAGCGACCAAGGATTTTTTTGCACGCTCGTGCTCGCCACACCCCCTCCCACCTTGCATGTGGTCTCGGCACCAAAGGCGCACAAGCACGCCGCCACCACTTCTGTGAATGGTCCCATATTGGCTGCTTCGGGGCATTTTTGGGACAAAACGCGAATGCGTCCGGGCCGGTGTAGAAAGATTGCGAATCAGCTCATTCCATCTTCTTCTTCCTCGTTCCCTCCCCCTCTTCCTCGTTCCCTCCCCTTTTCCCTCATTCCATCCCTTTGTCCCTCATTCCCTCCCCTTCTTCCTCGTTTCCTCCCCTTCTCCCTCATTCCATCCCCTTCTCCCTCCTTCCATCCCCTTCTCCCTCGTTCCATCCCCTTCTCACTCGTTCCATCCTCTTCTCCCTCATTCCATCCCCTTCTCCCTCATTCCCTCCCCTTCTCCCTCATTCCATCCCCTTCTCCCCCATTCCATCTCCTTCTCCCTCATTCCATCCCCTTCTCTCCCATTCCATCCCCTTCTCCCCCATTCCATCCCCTTCTCCCTCACTCCATCCCCTTCTCCCTCTTTCCATCCCCTTCTCCCTCGTTCCATCCCCTTTTTCCTTGTTCCATCCTCTCCCTTCATTCCCTCCCCTTCTCCCACATTCCAGTACCTTGTCTCTCATTTCATCCCATTCTCCCCCATTCCATCCCCTACTCCCTCGTTCCATCCCCTTCTCCCTCGTTCCATCCCCTTCTCCCTCGTTCCCTCCCCTTCTCCCTCATTCCATCCCCTTCTCCCTCGTTCCCTCCCCTTCTTCCTCGTTTCCTCCCCTTCTCCCTCATTCCATCCCCTTCTCCCTCGTTCCATCCCCTTCTCTCTCGTTCCATCCCCTTCTCCCTCGTTCCATCCCCTTCTCCATAATTCCCTCCCCTTCTCCCTCATTCCATCCCCTTCTCCCCCATTCTGTCCTCTTCTCCCCCATTCCATCTCCTTCTCCTTCGTTCGATCCCCTTCTCCCCCATTCCATCCCCTTCTCCATCATTCCATCCCCTTCTCCCTCATTCCATCCCCTTCTCTCTCGTTCGATCCCTTTCTTCCTCATTCTATCCCCTTCTCCCTCGTTCCATCCCCTTCTCCCTCGTTCCATCCCCTTCTCCCTCGTTCCATCCCCTTCTCCCCCATTCCATCCCCTTCTCCCTCATTCCATCCCCTTCTCCCCCATTCCATCCCCTTCTCCATCATCCCATCCCCTTCTCCCTCATTCCTATCCCATCTCTCTCATTCCATTCCATTCTCCCCCATTCCATCCCCTACTCCCTCGTTCCATCCCCTTCTCCCTCGTTCCCTCCCCTTCTCCCTCGTTGCCTCCCCTTCTTCCTCGTTTCCTCCCCTTCTCCCTGATGCCATCCTCTTCTCCCTCATTCCATCCCCTTCTCCCTCATTCCTATCCCATCTCTCTCATTCCATCCCATTCTCCCTCGTTCCATCCCCTACTCCTTCGTTCCTTCCCCTTCTCCCTCGTTCCATCCCCTTCTCCCTGATGCGATCCCCTTCTCCTTGATTCTATCCCCTTCTCCCTGATTCCATTTTTTTCTCCCTCATTCCATCCCCTTCTCCCTCATTCCATCCCCTTCTCCCTCATTCCATCCCCTTCTCCCTCATTCCATCCCCTTCTGCCTGATTCCATTCCCTTCTCCATGATTCCAACCCCTTCTCCCTCATGCAATCTCCTTCTCCGTCATTCCATCCCCTTCTCCCTCATTCCCTCCACTTCTCCTTGATTCCATTCCCTTATCCCTGTTTCCATCCCCTTCTCCCTCATTCCACCCCTTCTCCCTCATTCCATCCCCTTCTCCCTCATTCAACCCCCTTCTCCCTCATTCCATCCCCTTCTCACTATTTCCACCCCCTTCTTTTTGTTTCCATCCCTTTCTCCCTGATTCCATCCCCTTCTCCCTGATTCCATCCCCTTCTCTCTGATTCCATCCCCTTCTCCCTCATTCCATCCCCTTCTCCCTGACTCCAGCCCTTTCTCCCTGATTCCATCCCCTTTTCCCTCATTCCATCCCCTTCTCCCTGATCCCATCCCCTTCTCCCTCATTCTATCTCCTTCCTGATTCCATCCCGTTCTCCCTCATTCCATCCCCTTCTCCCTGATTCCATCCCCTTCTCCCTGATTCCATCCCCTTCTCCCTGATTCCATCCCCTTCTCCCTGATTCCATCCCCTTCTTCCTCATTCCATCCCCTTCTCCCTGATTCCATCCCCTTCTCCCTGATTCCATCCACTTCTCCCTGATTCCATCCCCTTCTCCTTGTTTCCATCCCCTTCTCCCTGTTTCCATCCCCTTCTCCTTGTTTCCATCCCCTTCTCCCTGTTTCCATCCCCTTCTCCCTCATTCCATCCCCTTCTCCTTGATTCCATCCTCTTCTCCCTGATTCCATCCCGTTCTCCCTGGTTCCATCCCCTTCTTCCTGATTCCATCCCCTTCTTCCTGATTCCATCCCCTTCTCCCTGATTCCATCCCCTTCTTCCTGATTCCATCCCCTTCTCCCTGATTCCATCCCCTTCTTCCTTATTCCATCCCCTTCTCCCGGATTCCATCCCCTTCTCCCTGATTCCATCCCCTTCTCCTTGTTTCCATCCCCTTCTCCCTGTTTCCATCCCCTTCTCCCTGTTTCCATCCCCTTCTCCCTCATTCCATCCCCTTCTCCCTCATTCCATCCCTTTCTCCCTAATTCCATCCTTTCTCCCTCATTCCATCTCCGTCTCCCTCATTCCGTCCCCTTTTCCCCGATTCCATTCCCTTCTCCCTGATTCCATCCCCTTCTCCCTGATTCCATTCCCTTCTTCCTCATTCCATCCCCTTCTCCCTGATTCCATCCCCTTCTCCCTGATTCCATCCCCTTCTCCCTGATTCCATCCCCTTCTCCCTGATTCCATCCCCTTCTCCCTGATTCCATCCCCTTCTCCCTGATTCCATTCCCTTCTCCCTGATTCTATCCCCTTCTCTCTGATTTGGGCCCCGCCCCGGGCGCTTCGAGCCATTTTTGCACCGCTGTAGAAATGTGCGAATCGCACGGGAATTTTTCGCACGATCATTCTCACCATACCTCTACGCGCCATCCAGGATGGGCTTCAGCTCCAAACACGCACAAACATGCGTCCGACCCCCTTTGGGACGGGCCCGCTCCGGACGCTTTGAGCCATTTTTGCTCAAACGCGCGAAACGATCCGCACGCTGTAGAAAAGTGCGTATCGCATGGGATTTTTTTCGCACGATCCTACTCGTTATACCCCCACGGGTCATTCAGGATGGTTCTTAGCTCCATCATGCACAAACGTGCGTCCCACCCCCTTTGCGCGGGCCCGCCCCGGGTGTTTTGAGCCATTTTTTCCTCGTAAACGCGGTAGAATCCGCACCGGTGTAGAAACGTGCGAATTGCCTGAGATTTTTTCGCACGATCCTGCTCACCATACCCCCACGCGCTGTTCAGGACGGTTTTCAGCTCCAAACGCGCACAAACGTGCATTCCACCCCCTTTGTGCCCCCCCGGGGCGTTTTGAGTCATTTTTCCTCGAGAACGCGAAATTATCCGCACCGGTGTAGAAAAGTGTGAATCGCCCGTGATTTTTTCGCCCGATCCTGCTCGCCATACCCCCACGCGTCGTTCAGGATGGTTCTCAGCTCCAAACGCGCACAAACGTGTGTCCCACTTGTTAAACTGTATTATGCTTGTAGGCTGTAGTGGGGTAGCCAATATGGGGTACAACCCCAACTAGGGTTTCATATTTGTACCCAAACTTCTGTTAGTTCATCATTCTTGCCTAGTTATTCTGAAATGGTATTCAGAGCAGGAGGTCCCTAGGACCTACCGACCGTTTTTTTTTTAAGGGCCCACCACCGCTCGCATGCGGTTACCACGCTACCCCGTGCCCTAGCCTCGTAGCGCCCTCGTGCGCCCTCGTTAGCGCCCTCGCGCGCCCCTCGTTAGCGCCCTCGCGCGCACCCTCGTTAGCGCCCTCGCGCGCCCCTTCGTTAGCGCCCTCGCGCGCCCCTTCGTTAGCGCCCTCGCGCGCCCCTTGCTAGCGCCCTCGCGCGCCCCTCGCCGAGCCGCCCGCTCGCAGCCCGCCCGCCCGCTCGCTGCCCGCTTCGCGGCCCGCTCGCTACGCAGCCCGCCCGCCCGCTCGCTGCCCGCTTCGCGGCCCGCCCGCTTCGCAGCCCGCTCGCTCGCTGCCCGCTTCGCGGCCCGCCCGCTTCGCAGCCCGCTCGCTCGCTGCCCGCTTCGCGGCCCGCCCACTTCGCAGCCCGCCCGCCCGCTCGCTGCCCGCTTCGCGGCCCGCCCGCCTCGCAGCCCGCTCGCCCCGCTGCCCGCTTCGCGGCCCGCCCACTTCGCAGCCCGCCCGCCCGCTAGCTGCCCACTTCGCGGCCCGCCCGCTTCGCAGCCCGCTCGCCCCGCTGCCCGCTTCGCAGCCCGCCCGCCCGCCCGCTGCCCGCTTCGCGGCCCGCCCGCCTCGCAGCCCGCTCGCCCCGCTGCCCGCTTCGCAGCCCGCCCACTTCGCAGCCCGCCCGCCCGCTAGCTGCCCGCTTCGCGGCCCGCCCGCTTCGCTGCCCGCTCGCAGCGCCGCCCGCTCGCCCGCTACCTGCTTCGCAGCGCCGCCCGCTGCCTCACTGCCCGCTTGCTGCGTCGCCCGCCCACACCGCTGCCCGCTTCGCAGCCCGCCGCGCTTCTCACCTGCTGCTCCCTGCCTGTGCACTGCCGCTTTCTCCTGCTGTGGCTACTAGCTTCGCTCTAGCGTGTCCCCTCTGCTGCTGCTGCTGCTCTGCTGTGCCCTCACGCCTGAGCTATGGCCTCTATTCGCGTTCTTTCCTTCGATGCTGAGGGCCGTCCCGTGCAGTTCACTTCCTGGCTCGACGACCTGCAGTTGTATCTTATGAGCAATAGCACGGACCACATCTCCCTCTATGACTACGCGTCTGGTGCTGCCGCTGCTCCTGCTGCCACAGCCGAGCTTAGTGTTCGTTCCCACTGGCAGACTCGTGACGCAGCTGCTCGCCTAGCCATTCGCAGTCACCTCCCGCTAGCTGAGCTCGAGCATTTTGGCGACTGCAAATCCGCTAAGGCCCTGTACGACGCTGTCGTCGCTCGCTACTCCTCGCCTGCCACAGCCGAGCTTAGCCGCCTCATGCTGCCGTACCTGTTCCCCGATCTGTCCACCTTTACTACAGTCGCCGATCTTATCACCCACCTTCGCACTAGTGATGCTCGCCTGCGTGCCGCCCTTCCCACCGAGTTCTGCGCTAAGAACCCCCCTCCACTGTACTGGACACTCCACTTCATAGTCACCCGTCTCCCTGACACCCTCCGCTCAGTTCGAGACCACTTCCTTGCTCGCTGTCCCACTGAGCTCACAGTCGCCCTCCTAGAGGAGCACCTGCTCGCGGCCGAAAAGAGCATTGTAGCTGTCGGTGCTGCTCGTGGCGCTCCTCGCACCCCCATCTTTGAGGGGTGTTCTCCCTCTCCCCTCGCTCCCTCCTACGCTGCTGCTGCTGCTGTTGACTTCCTTGGTGCTGAGTCTGTTGGCGCTGCTTCTACTCCTGGTGGGAGGCGCCGCACCGGCAAGGGCAAGGGGGGCAAAAGTGGTGGTGGTGGCGCTGGGGGGGGAGGAGGTGGGGGAGGTGGGGGGGGAGGCGGTGCTGGAGGGAGCGGTGGCGGGAGCGCTGGTGGGAGTGGGGTCGGTGGTGGAGGCGGGGGCGGCGGAGGAAGCAGTGGCAGTAGTGGCGGCGGCGGCGGTGGCGGCGGTGGCGGTGGTGGCGGTGGTGGCGGTGGCGGTCGGAGCGGTGGTAGTGGTGGCGGCGGAGGTCGGAGTGGAGGCACTGGCTCGGGCCAGAGCTCCCAGCAGCAGCAGCGTCCCCAGACGACCCAGCAGCTTCGTGAGTGGCTTGCTCAGCGTGGGACGTCGGGGGCCAGTGGCCGCTGTTCTTATGTCATTCGCACAGGTGACCGCAAGGGACAGACGTGTGGGAGGTTCCACACCCCGTACCGCTGCTTCTCCCGCCTTGACGACGCTTGGCGTGAGGAGATGGGTGCGGATGTTGAGCGCCCCCGCTGGGCTGAGCTCATGAGGGCTGGTGTTGATGTCTTTGCTCTTGACTATGATGCTATTATTGCTGCCATGTATGCATTGACTGTTAGTGCCGAGGGAGACTGTTACTTGTGTGTGCCGCCTGACCCAGGTATAGAGCCCGCTGCCCTGGGTACTAGTGAGTCTGCTCTCTCTGGTATGGTGCCCCCTGTACTTGCTCCCCCCAGTGCTGTCCCGGCTGGTTTCGAGACTGCTCTCTCAGGTACCGCACCGGCTGAGGCCTGTCACACCTTCACCCTTGACTCAGGTGCTTCCCGTTGCTTCTTCCGTGACAGTACTGAGCTCACACCGCTTCCTGCACCGGTCCCAGTCTCCTTGGCTGACCCCTCTGGGGGCCCAGTCCTTGCCCAGTCCACCACTGTCCTCCCTTGTCCGGCGGTTCCGTCTGGCTCGTTGTCGGGTTTCCACCTCCCCTCGTTCTCGACGAACCTGGTGAGCAACGCTGTCCTCCAGGATCAGTGGGTTGACACCTTTACCCCTGGCGGACAGCGTGTGGCGATCTGCACGTGCTCCAGGACCGGCCGTCACCTGGCTACGTTCACCCGTCGGCCGGGGTCGAGTCTCTACACACTGACCACTGCGTCTCCCCAGGTAGCTGCTGTCGGTCAGGTGTCTGCGTCAGGTCTGGTGGCCCACGCCTGTGAGTGTCGTTCCCTGTCGCACCAGACTCTTCTCTGGCACCACCGCCTGGGTCACCCCTCCTTGCCACGCCTTCGTGGCATGCACCGTCGCCACCTTGTGTCCGGTCTTCCCAGGTCCCTCCCTCCCCTCCCTGCCTCGCCTGCGCCGCCTTGCCTTCCTTGCGTCGAGGGGCGGCAGCGCGCCGCTCCTCACTCCTCCTCGTTCCCCCCGACAGAGGCTCCTCTGCAGACCCTCCACCTGGACGTGTGGGGCCCAGCCCGCGTTCGTGGTCAGGGCGGTGAGCGGTACTTTTTGCTGGTTGTCGACGACTACTCGCGTTACACCACGGTCTTCCCCTTGCGCACCAAGGGTGAGGTCCCTGCTGTTCTGATCCCTTGGATCCGCACGGTTCGTCTCCAGCTCCGCCGCCGTTTCCGGACGGATCTTCCTGTCCTGCGTCTGCACTCTGACAGAGGTGGTGAGTTTTCCTCCGATCTCTTGAGGACCTTCTGTCAGGCGGAGGGCATCGAGCAGACCTTCACGCTTCCGGACTCCCCACAGCAGAATGGGGTTGCTGAGCGCCGCATTGGCCTGGTCATGGAGGTCGCTCGTACCTCCTTGGTCCACGCGGCGGCTCCCCATTTTCTGTGGCCGTTTGCTGTCCGGTACGCCGCGCATCAGCTCAACCTCTGGCCCCGTGTCTCCTTGCCGGAGACCTCGCCCACACTGCGTTGGACGGGGGAGGTTGGCGATGCGTCGCGCTTCCGGGTGTGGGGTGCTCGTGCCCTTGTCCGCGATACGTCTGCGGACAAGCTCTCCTCCCGCACGCTTCCCTGTGTCTTCCTTGGCTTTGTCCCTGACGCGCCTGGCTGGCAGTTTTACCACCCCACCTCGCGCCGGGTCTTCGCCTCTCAGGATGTCACCTTTGACGAGTCGGTCCCTTTTTACCGTCTCTTCCCCTACCGCACTGCCCCCCTCCCTCCCCCGCCGCTTTTCCTTGCTCCTGGTCCCCCTCCGGTAGACCCCCTTCCCCCTCAGGGTCCTGCTCCTTCAGGTGTCTCTCAGGTAGACCCTCCTCCCGTCGCTGAGCCTGTCGAGGTCACAGGTGACTCAGGTGCTGCTGCGGGTGGTGCTGCTGGGAGTGCTGAGCCTGGGGGTGCTGAGCCTGGGGGTGCTGGGCCTGGGGGTGCTGGGGCTGCAGGTGCTGGGACTGAGGGTGCTGGAGCTGAGGGTACGGTGCCTGAGAGTACGGAGCCTGGGGGTGCTGCGCCTGGGGGTGCTGAGCCTGCGGGTGCGGGGCCTGGGAGTGCTGGGACTGCGGGTGCTGGAGCTGAGGGTACTGTGCCTGAGAGTTTGCCGCCTGGGGGTGCTGCGACTGGGGGTGCTGAGCCTGCGGGTACTGAGCCTGCGGGTACTGAGCCTGGGGGTGCTGCTACTGAGCCTACGGAGCCTCGGGTTACTGCGTCTGGGGGTGCTCCGGTTCGGGGTGCTGAGCAGTCTCTCACACCGCAGCAGCTTCGTGACTGGTACGTCCGACGCTTTCGCCGTCCTAGTGGCTCGGCTGGAGTTGGGGGTGCTGGAGCTGCTCGTCCTGGGGGTGCTCGTACTGGGGGTACTGGAGCTGCCGGGACTGGCTGTTCTGGGAGCACTGCGACTGGAGCTGCTGGAGCTGGGGACTCTGGCGCTGGCGGTGCTAGCGGAGTTGGAGCTGCCGACTCTGGGGGTGGCGCTGCTGCTGGTGCTGCGGACCCACCTGGTGGAGCTGCTGCTGGTGCTGAGGAGTCGGACGGTGGAGCTGCTGCTGGAGCTGGGGACCCGGCCGGTGGAGCTGCTGCTGGTGCTGTGGACCCGGACGCTGGAGCTCCTACTGGTGCTGAGGACCCGGCCGCTGGAGTCCCTTCTGCTTCTGGAGACGCTGCGCGGCCGCGACCGTACTTCGTACCGCTCCTTCAGCAGGTTCTTGGGCAGGCTCCTCCTCCTTGTCCTCCTCCCTCCGTAGAGTGTCCTCCGCCTGTCCAGCCGCAGTCACAGCTACCGCCTGCCTCGCCTCTCCCTGCTCCCTCTCCTTATACTGGTCCCACAGGAGGTCTTACAGAGCGTCGTGAGCCTGAGTCTCGTCCTGCGTCGCCTGTTCGTCCTGCTCGCACTGGTAGCCGTGTCCGTCGTGAGCGTCCTCCTCCTGTCCCAGGCACTCACTACATGACTCTGCGTCCCTCTACTGCTCCTCGGCGTGTCCCTCTACCGTCTCCTCCTGCGTCCTCTTTGCCTGCCGTTCCGGACCCTGAGTCTGACCGGTATCGCGCTGAGCACCCTACAGTCACGCGTCTCCTCGCTACTGTTGTCACTGACCCTACCTTTGAGTCCTCGGCTGCGTCTGCTCTGGTCGCTGAGTTGGTTGACTTTGCTGCTGCCTGTCGTCTCGACTACGCTGCTAGCCTTGTTGCTGAGTCAGAGTCTGCGTCTGTCTGTCCTCCGTCCGTCGGGGGTGAGTGTGCTCTTGGCACGGACGTCCTTGAGGACAGGCAGGAGGACTTTGACTCTCTTGCGGCTGCTGTACCTCATCTCGTGGCCTGGTTGCTTGCCCCTGAGGGAGACCCGGATGCACTAGACATCCCCACTCCGCGCACTTACGCAGAGGCGATCTCGGGTCCCTACTCCTCTCAGTGGCAGACAGCCATGGACGCAGAGATGGCATCCTGGAAGTCCACAGGCACCTACGTCGACGAGGTTCCCCCTCCTGGGGCGAACATCGTCGATGGCATGTGGATTTTCAGGGTGAAGCGGCCGCCAGGTTCTCCGCCTGTCTTCAAGGCTCGTTACGTTGCTAGAGGCTTCAGTCAGCGTCAGGGGGTCGACTTCTTCCAGACCTTCTCCCCCACCCCGAAGATGACCACTCTTCGGGTTCTGCTGCACGTTGCTGCTCAGCGTGACTACGAGCTTCACTCTCTTGACTTCAGCACAGCGTTCCTGCAGGGCAGCCTGCACGAGGAGATCTGGCTGCGCCGCCCACCTGGCTTTACTGGGTCGTTTCCCCCTGGTACCCAGTGGAGTCTCCGCCGGCCAGTCTACGGTCTCCGCCAGGCGCCACGTGAGTGGCACGACACACTGAGGACTACTCTTGCGGCTCTTGGGTTCGCGCCGTCTACTGCTGACCCGTCGCTGTTTCTGCGCACAGACACGTCGCTGCCGCCGTTCTACATTCTCGTGTACGTCGACGACTTGGTCTTTGCTACTGCTGACACTGAGGCACTCGCTCATGTGAAGTCGGAGCTGCAGAAGAGACACACCTGCACTGACCTGGGTGAACTGCGTAGCTACCTTGGCTTGCAGATCACCCGGGACAGAGCTCGCCGCACCATCACCCTGACTCAGTCACACATGGTGCAGCAGGTCCTTCAGCGCTTCGGCTTCCAGTTCTCCTCACCACAGGCCACACCTCTGGCTACCAGCCACTCGCTCTCAGCTCCACCTTCGGACGAGTCCGTAGAGCCGAGTGGCCCGTACCCAGAGCTTGTAGGCTGCCTCATGTACCTGATGACTTGCACGCGACCTGACCTCGCGTACCCTCTTAGCATCCTTGCTCGTTACGTTGCGCCTGGGAGACACAGGCGAGAGCACTGGGAGGCTGCTAAGAGGGTGCTGCGTTACCTGTGCAGTACATCAGGCATGGGGCTGGTGCTTGGAGGACGCGACAGAGTTGTCCTCACTGGTCACTCGGACGCCTCTTGGGTGGACGACCTGGCTACGCAGCGGTCGTCACAGGGTTACACCTTCAGCCTTGGCTCAGGTTCTGTCTCGTGGCGGTCCACCCGCTCTTCCTCTGTTCTCGGCTCTAGTTGTGAGGCTGAGATCTACGCCACAGCCATGGCTGCACAGGAGTTACGCTGGCTCACCTACCTGCTGACTGACTTGGGAGAGCGGCCTAGTTCTCCTCCAGTTCTGTACGGTGACAACAAGGCGGCTCTTGCCTTGTGTCAGGAGCACAGACTGGAGCACAGGACGAAGCACATTGCTCTTCGCTACTTTCTTGCTCGAGAGCTTCAGCAGCGCGGTCAGCTTCGGCTTGTGTACGTGGACTCGAAGGCCAACACTGCTGATATCTTCACCAAGGCGCTCCCGCCTAGTGATCATCAGCGGCACTGTACTTCTTTAGGCCTTGTGTCCACGTTTCCTCACTTGCTCACTGCTTGACATTCTTTGTACTGTACTTTATATATATCTTGTTGCTTGCTTGCTAGGTTTTGATCACTGTGTTGCTTGTCTTGTACTATATCTAGCACTGCATGTGAACTGGCCTTGTGGCCTTTACTTGTGCTCGGAGTGTGGTGACGTTGTGATCCACCCTGGGCTTTGTTTTGCTTTGCTGGACTGGTCTTGTGACCCTTTGTTCTCCCCCACTTTGCCTATGGGGGTGTGTTAAACTGTATTATGCTTGTAGGCTGTAGTGGGGTAGCCAATATGGGGTACAACCCCAACTAGGGTTTCATATTTGTACCCAAACTTCTGTTAGTTCATCATTCTTGCCTAGTTATTCTGAAACCACTCCCATTGGCGCGGGCCCGCCCCAGGCGTTTTGAGCCATTTTTCCTCGAAAACGCGAAACGATCCGCATCGGTGTAGAAAAGTGCTAATCGTCCGAGATTTTTCCGCACGATCTTGCTCGCCATACCCCCACGCGTCATTTAGGATGGTTCTCAGC
The DNA here is from genome assembly GCA_947470075.1 of Closterium sp. Yama58-4. Classification (NCBI taxonomy): domain Eukaryota; kingdom Viridiplantae; phylum Streptophyta; class Zygnematophyceae; order Desmidiales; family Closteriaceae; genus Closterium; species Closterium sp. Yama58-4. The sequence continues at coordinate 16,030 of CANIUD010000228.1, read as the reverse complement.
TCCAAACGTGCAAAAAAAAGCAAGTCCCACCCCTTTGGTGCGGGCCCTCCCCGGACGTTTTGAACCATTTTTTCTCGAAAACGGGAAACGATCCGCACCGGTGTAGATTAGTGTGAATCGCCCGGGATTTTTTCGCACGATCCTGGTCGCCATACCCCACACGTCATTCAGGATGGTTCTCAGCTCCAAACACGCACAAACGTGCATCCCATCCCCTTTGACGCAGGCTTGCCCCGGGCGTTTTGAGCCATTTTTTCTCGAAAACGCGAAACGATCTGCACCGGTGTAGAAAATTGCGAATCGCCCAGGATTTTTTCGCTCGATCCTGCTTGCCATACCCCCATGCATCATTCAGGACGGTTTTCAGCTCCAAATGCGCACAAACGTGTGTCCCACCCCCTTTGGCGCTGGGCCGCCTCGTACGCTTTGATCCATTTTTTTTCGAAAACAAGATACGATCCGCACCAGAGTAGAAATGTGCGATTCGGCTGGTATTTTTTGCACGATCCTGCTCGCCATAACCCCACACGCCATTCAGGATGGCTCCCATCTCCAAACGCGCATAAACATGCATCCCACCCCTTTGGCGCAGGCCCGCCCCGGGCGTTTTGAGACAGTTTTCCTCGAAAACGTGAAACGATCCGCACCGGTGTAGCTAAGTGCGAATCGCCCGGTATTTTTTCGCATGATTGCTTGCCATACCCCCACGCGTCATTCAGGATGGTTCTTAGCTCGAAACACGCACAAACGTGCTTCCCAACCCCTTAGGCGCGGGCCCGCCTCGGGCGTTTTGATCCATTTTTTTTTTGAAAACACGAAACAATCCGCACTGGTGTAGAAAAGTGCGAATCGCCCAGGATTGTTTCGCTCGATCCTGCTCGCCATACCCCCACGCATCATTCAGGATGGTTTTTAGCTCCAAATGCGAAAAAACGTGTGTCCCATCCCTTTTGGCGCGGGGCCGCCCCGGGCGTTTTGAGCCATTTTTCCTCGAAAAAAAAAGGAACGTCAAAAGTAATGGCTGCTTTGTTTGGATTTGTGACTTCAAATATTCCGCCCAGTAAATTTTTATATTTGTATATTTTAGTCTGTCCAAACTGACCAATGCATTGCTTATGTTTGTGGAGATGCAGTTAGTACAATTTTCTTGCTAGTCCACTAGATTAGGCCATCTACTTTACATTTTCAATCCACATGATTTGTGATATTTCAGAGCTCCGGCTCCGCCTTGTACCTGCACACAAGCGTGCATACTGACCGAACCGACCAACGCATCATTTTCTCTGTCTAATACAGTGAATAACAGCCTAACAGCCTAACAGCCTAACTGCCAAACAGCCTAACAGCGTAACAGCGTAACAGCCTAACAGCCTAACAACGTAATAGCGTAACAGCGAAACAGCCTAACAGCGAAACAGCCTAACAGCGAAACAACCCAACAACGAAACAGCCTAACAACGAAACAGCCTAACAGCGAAACAGCTTGGGGGGATACATTGAGTAGGATCGAGCGCAAAAATCCCTGGCTGATTCGCAATTTTCTATACCGATGCGGATTCTGCGAAAATATGCCTAAAAACGTCCCGGATGGACCAATTCAAAGGGGTGGGGAAGGCGAGCGCGTGCTCGTTTGCCACCGAGATCAAGTTGCAAAGGTTTGGGGGGATGCAATGAGTTGGATCGAGCGCAAAAATCCCTGGCTGATTCGCAATTTTCTATATCTGTGCGGATTCCGCAAAAATATGCCTAAAAATGCCCCGGATGGGCCAATTTAGAGGGGTGGGGAAGGCGAGCGCGTGCTCGTTTGCCACCGAGATCAAGTTGCAAAGGTCTGGGGGGATGCAATCAGTTGGATCGAGCGCAAAAATCCCTGGCTGATTCGCAATTTTCTATACCGGTGCGGATTCCGCAAAAATATGCCTAAAAATGCCCCGGATGGGCCAATTCAGAGGGGTGGGGAAGGCGAGCGCGTGCTCGTTTGCCACCGAGATCAAGTTGCAAAGGTCTGGGGGGATACATTGAGTAGGATCGAGCGCAAAAATCCCTGGCTGATTCGCAATTTTCTATACCGATGCGGATTCCGCAAAAATATGCCTAAAAAGGCCTCGGATGGGCCAATTCAGAGGGGTGGGGAAGGCGAGCGCGTGCTCGTTTGCCACCGAGATCAAGTTGCAAAGGTCTGGGGGAATACATTGAGTTGGATCGAGCGCAAAAATCCCTGGCTGATTCGCAATTTTCTATACCGATGCGGATTCCGCGAAAATATGCCTAAAAACGGCCCCGGATGGGCCAATTCAGAGGGGCGGATGGGCCAATTCAAAGGGGTGGGGAAGGCGAGCGCGTGCTCGTTTGCCACCGAGATCAAGTTGCAAAGGTCTGGGGGAATACAATGAGTAGGATCGAGCGCAAAAATCCCTGGCTGATTCGCAATTTTCTATACCGATGCGGATTCCGCGAAAATATGCCTAAAAACGCCCCGGATGGGCCAATTCTAAGGGGTGGGGAAGGCGAGCGCGTGCTCGTTTGCCACCGAGATCAAGTTGCAAAGGTCTGGGGGAATACAATGAGTTGGATCGAGCGCAAAAATACCTGGCTGATTCGCAATTTTCTATACCGATGCGGATTCCGCGAAAATATGCCTAAAAACGCCCCAGATGGGCCAATTCAAAGGGGTGGGGAAGGCGAGCGCGTGCTCGTTTGCCACCGAGATCAAGTTGCAAAGGTCTGGGGGGATACAATGAGTAGGATCGAGCGCAAAAAAACCTGGCTGATTCGCAATTTTCTATACCGATGCGGATTCCGCGAAAATATGCCTAAAAACGCCCCGGATGGGCCAATTCAAGGGGTGGGGAAGGCGAGCGCGTGCTCGTTTGCCACCGAGATCAAGTTGCAAAGGTCTGGGGGGATACAATGAGTAGGATCGAGCGCAAAAAAACCTGGCTGATTCGCAATTTTCTATACCGATGCGGATTCCGCGAAAATATGCCTAAAAACGCCCCGGATGGGCCAATTCAAAGGGGTGGGGAAGGCGAGCGCGTGCTCGTTTCCACCGAGATCAAGTTGCAAAGGTCTGGGGGGATACAATGAGTAGGATCGAGTGCAAAAATACCTGGCTGATTCGCAATTTTCTATACCGATGCGGATTCCGCGAAAATATGCCTAAAAACGCCCCGGATGGGCCAATTCAAAGGGGTGGGGAAGGCGAGCGCGTGCTCGTTTGCCACCGAGATCAAGTTGCAAAGGTCTGGGGGGATACAATGAGTAGGATCGAGTGCAAAAATACCTGGCTGATTCGCAATTTTCTATACCGATGCGGATTCCGCGAAAATATGCCTAAAAACGCCCCGGATAGGCCAATTCAAAGGGGTGGGGAAGGCGAGCGCGTGCTAGTTTGCCACCGAGATCAAGTTGCAAAGGTCTGGGGGGATACACTGAGTAGGATCGAGCGAAAAAATTACTGGCTGATTCGCAATTTTCTTATATCCATATTTTTTACCGGAACGGATTTCGCGGCTTTCTGGGCTTAGAACCGCTCGTATAGGGGGGTCATTTTAGCTGTGGCGAGCTCGTTTGGGGGCTGTAAAATCTCAAAACTTGCTCTAAGGTCTGAATGATTGTGGCAAACATGATCGTGTATGGTATACCAGGATTTGATTTTTCTTTTATCCACATTTTATACCGCCACGGAGTTCGTGGCTTTCTAGGCTTAGAACTGCTCATATAGGGGGGTGATTCTAGCTATGGCGAGCTCGTTTGAGGGCTGTAAAATCTGGAAACTTGCTCTAAGGTCTGTATGATACTGGTAAACATGATCGTGTATGGTATCTCAGAAATTGATTTTTCTTATTTCCACATTTTATACCGGCACGGATTTCGCGGCTTTCTAGGCTCAGAACCGCTCGTATAGGGGGGTGATTCTTGCAGTGGCGAGCTCTTTTGAGGGCTGTAAAATCTGGAAACTTGCTCTAAGGAGTGTAATATTGTGGCAAACATGATCGTGTATGGTATACCAGGATTGGATTTTTCTTAAATCCACATTTTATAGCAGCACGGATTTCGCTGCTTTTTGGGCTCAGAACCGTTCATATAGGGAGATGATACTAGCTGTGGCGAGCTCGTTTGAGGGCTGTAAAATCTGGAAACTTGCTCTAAGGTCTGTATGATACTGACAAATATGATCGTGTATGGTATACCAGGATTTGATTTTTCTTATATCCATATTTTTTACCGGAACGGATTTCGCGGCTTTCTGGGCTCAGAACCGCTTGTATAGGGGGGTGATTTTAGCTGTGGCGAGCTCGTTTGAGGGCTGTAAAATCTGGAAACTTGCTCTAAGGTCTGAATGATTGTGGCAAACATGATCGTGTATGGTATACCAGGATTTGATTTTACTTATGTCGACATTTTATACCGGCACAGATTTCGCGGCTTTCTTGGCTCAGAACCACTCGTATAGGGGGGTGATTCTTGCAGTGGCGAGCTCTTTTGAGGGCTGTAAAATCTGAAAACTTGCTCTAAGGACTGTAATATTGTGGCAAACATGATCGTGCATGGTATACTAGGATTGGATTTTTCTTATATCCACATTTTATACCGGCACGGATTTCGCGGCTTTCTGGGCTCAGAACCGCTCATATAGGGGGGTGATTCTAGCTGTGGCGAGCTCGTTTGAGGGCTGTAAAATCTGGAAACTTGCTCTAAGGTCTGTATGATAGTGGCAAACATGATCGTGTATGGTGTACCAGGAATTGATTTTTCTTATATCCACATTCTATACTGGCACGGATTTCGCGGCTTTCTGGGCTCAGAACGGCTCATATAGGGGGGTGAATCTTGCAATGGCAAGCTCTTTTGAGGGCTGTAAAATCTGGAAACTTGCTCTAAGGTCTGTATGATAGTGGCAAACATGATCGTGTATGGTATACCAGGATTTGATTTTTCTTATATCCACATTTTATACCGGCACGGATTTCGCGGCTTTCTGGGCTTAGAACCGCTTGTATAGGGGGATGATTTTAGCTGTGGCGAGCTCGTTTGAGGGCTGTAAAATCTGGAAACTTGCTCTAAGGTCTGAATGATTGTGGCAAACATGATCGTGTATGGTATACCAGGATTGGATTTTACTTATATCCACATCCTATACCGGCACGGATTTCGCGGCTTTCTGGGCTCAGAACCGCTCGTATAGGGGGGTGATTCTTGCAGTGGCGAGCTCTTTTGAGGGCTGTAAAATCTGAAAACTTGCTCTAAGGACTAAAATATTGTGGCAAACATGATCGTATATGGTATACTAGGATTGGATTTTTCTTATATCCACATTTTATACCGGCACGGATTTCGCGGCTTTCTGGGCTCAGAACCGCTCATATAGGGGGGTGATTCTAGCTGTGGCGAGCTCGTTTGAGGGCTGTAAAATCTGGAAACTTGCTCTCAGGTCTGTATGATATTGGCAAACATGATTGTGTATGGTATACCTGGATTTGATTCTTCTTATCCACATTTTATACCGGCACGGATTTCGCGGCTTTCTGGGCTTAGAACCGCTCGTATAGGGGGGTGATTCTTGCAGTGGCGAGCTCTTTTGAGGGCTGTAAAATCTGGAAACTTGCTCTAAGGTCTGTATGGTAGTGGCAAACATGATCGTGCATGGTATACCAGGATTTGGTGTTTCTTATATCCACATTTTATACCGGCACGGATTTCGCGGCTTTCTGGGCTCAGAACCGCTCGTATAGGGGGGTGATTCTTGCACTAGCGAGCTCGTTTGAGGGCTGTAAAATCTGGAAACTTGCTCTAAGGTCTGTATGATAGTGGCAAACATGATCGTGTATGGTATACCAGGATTTGATTTTTCTTATATCCATATTTTTTACCGGAACGGATTTCGCGGCTTTCTGGGCTTAGAACCGCTCGTATAGGAGGGTGATTTTAGCTGTGGCGAGCTCGTTTGAGGGCTGTAAAATCTGGAAACTTGCTCTAAGGTCTGAATGATTGTGGCAAACATGATCGCATCTGGTATACCAGGATTTGATTTTTCTTATATCCACATTTCATACCGCCACGGATTTCGTGGCTTTCTAGGCTTAGAACCGGTCCTATAGGGGGGTGATTCTAGCTGTGGCGAGCTCGTTTGAGGGCTGTAAAATCTGGAAACTTGCTCTAAGGTCTGTATGATAGTGGCAAACATGATCGTGTATGGTATACCAGGAATTGATTTTTCTTATATCCACATTCTATACCGGCACGGATTTCGCGACTTTCTAGGCTCATAAGCGCTCGTATAGGGGGTTGATTCTTGCAGTGGCGAGCTCTTTTGAGGGCTGTAAAATCTGGAAACTTGCTCTAAGGACTGTAATATTGTGGCAAACATGATCGTGTATGGTATACCAAGATTGGATTTTTCTTATATCCACATTTTATATCGGCACGGATTTCATGGCTTTCTGGGCTCAGAACCGCTCATATATGGGGGTGGTTCTAGCTGTGGCGAGCTCGTTTGAGGGCTGTAAAATTTGGAAACTTGCTCTTAGATCTGTATGATACTGGCAAACATGATCGTTTATGGTATACCAGGTATTGATTCTTCTTATCCGCATTCTATACCGGCACGGATTTCGCGGCTTTCTGGGCTCAGAACCGCTTGTATAGGGGGGTGATTCTTGCGGTGGCAAGCTATTTTGAGGGCTGTAAAATCTGGAAACTTGCTCTAAGGTCTGTATGGTAGTGGCAAACATGATCGTGCATGGTATACCAGGATTTGGTGTTTATTATATCTACATTTTATACCGACACAGATTTCGCGGCTTTCTGGGCTCAGAACCGCTCGTATAGGGGGGTGATTCTTGCAGTGGCGAGCTCGTTTGAGGGCTGTAAAATCTGGAAACTTGCTCTAAGGTCTGTATGATAGTGGCAAACATGATCGTATATGGTATACCAGGCTTTGATTTTTCTTATATCCATATTTTTACCGGCACGGATTTCGCGGCTTTCTGGGCAAAGAACCGCTCGTATAGGGGGGTGATTTTAGCTGAGGCGAGCTCGTTTGAGGGCTGTAAAATCTGGAAACTTGCTCTAAGGTCTGAATGATTGTGGCAAACATGATCGTGTATGGTATACCAGGATTTGATTTTACTTATATCGACATTTTATACCGGCACGGATTTCGCGGCTTTCTGGGCTCAGAACCGCTCGTATAGGGGGGGTGATTTTAGCTGTGGCGAGCTCGTTTGAGGGCTGTAAAATCTGGAAACTTGCTCTAAGGTCTGTATGATAGTGGCAAACATGATCATGTATGGTATACCAGGATTTGTTTTTTTCTAATATCCACATTTTATACCGACACGGATTTCGCAGTTTTCTGGGCTTAGAACCGCTCGTATAGGGGGGTGATTCTTGCAGTGGCGAGCTCGTTTGAGGGCTGTAAAATCTGGAAACTTGCTCTAAGGTCTGTATGATAGTGGCAAACATGATCGTGTATGGTATACCAGGATTTGATTTTTCTTATATCCATATTTTTTACCGGAACGGATTTCGCGGCTTTCTGGGCTTAAAACCGCTCGTATAGGGGGGTGATTTTAGCTGTGGCGAGCTCGTTTGAGGGCTGTAAAATCTGGAAACTTGCTCTAAGGTCTGAATGAATGTGGCAAACATGATCGTGTATGGTATACCAGGATTTGATTTTTCTTATATCCACATTTTATACCGCCACGGATTTCGTGGCTTTCTAGGCTTAGAACCGGTCCCATAGGGGGGTGATTCTAGCTGTGGCGAGCTCGTTTGAGGGCTGTAAAATCTGGAAAATTGCTCTAAGGTCTGTATGATAGTGGCAAACATGATCGTGTATGGTATACCAGGAATTGATTTTTCTTATATCCACATTCTATACCGGCACGGATTTCGCGACTTTCTAGGCTCAGAAGCGCTCGTATAGGGGGTTGATTCTTGCAGTGGCGAGCTCTTTTGAGGGCTGTAAAATCTGGAAACTTGCTCTAAGGACTGTAATATTGTGGCAAACATGATCGTGTATGGTATACCAGGATTGGATTTTTCTTATATCCACATTTTATAGCGGCACGGATTTCGCTGCTTTTTGGGCTCAGTATCAGAATCACTAGGCAAGAATGATTGAAAGGAGAGAGAGGTTTGAACTAGCAGGCAGTTGAGTACAAATAGCAAACCCTAGATTGGGCTGTACTTGCTATAGAGTACCCCACTGCAGGCTAGACAATAATAGCATTCTGACACACCCCCATAGCCAAAGTGGGGTGTAATCAGCAGAGCAAGCAAAGCAGTACAAGCTCAGGGTGGATCACAATGTCACCACACATTCTGAGCACAAGTTCAAGAAGCAATAGTTTAAAGTTCACAGTTATGAGCAAAGCTAGAGGCAGTCACAGAGGGCAAGCGAGGAGGAGGAGGGCTGGCGAGAGGAGAGAAGATGAAAGGCGCCGACTGAAGCTGCAGACACACGGGCAACAGGAGCGGCGCGCACAGTGGCTACCGAGCGCACGAGGGCACCGGACTACGGGAGTATCTGGCTCCGCGGCTACGACGAGCACACACAGGAGCAACGGACCCACAGGCGACTGGCGAAGCAGGCTCGCTGGGCTACCGAAACGCGCGAGGGCATCCGGACTACTGGCGCTGCTGGCGTCACGACGGCTACCTCCACGCAATCTCCCCCGACCGTCCCACGCCCCTCTCACACACCCCCTGCTGACACCCTAGCTCCACTCCGACGGTACCCCCCTTAAACCCCAAACCCTAGGCTCCCACACACCACCCCCCTCAGCGGCAGCTGTAGCAGAGGGAGACGAGGGAGGAGGAGGAGCAGGGGGAGGAACTCACAACCGACACCCCCATAGCCGCCACCCCCACACTCTTCACCCCCAAACCCTAATTTAGGAGAACGGGCTGTAGGAGGGGTGAGGCGCCGGTAGAAGCACGGGGGACAGTGGAGAGGGCAGGAGCAGCGAGGAACGGGCCGCCCACGGGCCTGGTAGAGCCGCCCGAACCGCGCGCAGGCGGCCCGAGCCGCGCGCGGGCCTGGCGCTTCCCGTACGGGCCGCGCGCGGGCCTGGCGCAGCCCGTACGGGCCGCGTGCCGGGTGTACGGGCCGCGCGCAGGCCACGACGGGCGACGGGGGGCGACGCGCGGGTCCCCGTCGCCCGTCGCAGCGCCTCCCGGGGGCGACGTGCCGAGTGACGGGGCAGGAACCCGCCGCGCGCCTCGGGGCACACGGCGGGCAGAGAACCGCCGCGCGCCTCGGGGCGCACGGCGGGCAGAAAACCGCCGCGTGCCTCGGGGCGCACGGCGGGCTGAAAACCCTAGTTTCGACGCCGCGCGCCACGGGGCGCGCGGCGGACAGGGAGTAGCAGTAGCAGTAGCAGTAGCAGCGGAAGGCTTAGGTGGTGGGCCCACCCACAGGATCGACCCAGGAGGGTCGACCTGCTCTGATAGCATGTCAGAAGAACTAGGCAAGAATGATTGAAAGGAGAGAGAGGTTTGAACTAGCAGGCAGTTGAGTACAAATAGCAAACCCTAGATTGGGCTGTACTCGCTATAGAGTACCCCACTGCAGGCTAGACAATAATAGCATTCTGACACTCAGAACCGCTCATATAGGGGAATGATTCTACCTGTGGCGAGCTCGTTTGAGGGCTGTAAAATCTGGAAACTTGCTCTAAGGTCTGTATGATACTGGCAAACATGATCGTATGGTATACCAGGAATTGATTTTTCTTATATCCACATTCTATACCGGCACGGATTTCGCGACTTTCTAGGCTCAGAAGTGTTAAACTGTATTATGCTTGTAGGCTGTAGTGGGGTAGCCAATATGGGGTACAACCCCAACTAGGGTTTCATATTTGTACCCAAACTTCTGTTAGTTCATCATTCTTGCCTAGTTATTCTGAAATGGTATTCAGAGCAGGAGGTCCCTAGGACCTACCGACCGTTTTTTTTTTTTAAGGGCCCACCACCGCTCGCATGCGGTTACCACGCTACCCCGTGCCCTAGCCTCGTAGCGCCCTCGTGCGCCCTCGTTAGCGCCCTCGCGCGCCCCTCGTTAGCGCCCTCGCGCGCACCCTCGTTAGCGCCCTCGCGCGCCCCTTCGTTAGCGCCCTCGCGCGCCCCTTCGTTAGCGCCCTCGCGCGCCCCTTGCTAGCGCCCTCGCGCGCCCCTCACTAGCGCCCTCGCGCGCCCCTCGCCGAGCCGCCCGCTCGCAGCCCGCCCGCCCGCTCGCTGCCCGCTTCGCGGCCCGCTCGCTACGCAGCCCGCCCGCCCGCTCGCTGCCCGCTTCGCGGCCCGCCCGCTTCGCAGCCCGCTCGCTCGCTGCCCGCTTCGCGGCCCGCCCGCTTCGCAGCCCGCTCGCTCGCTGCCCGCTTCGCGGCCCGCCCACTTCGCAGCCCGCCCGCCCGCTCGCTGCCCGCTTCGCGGCCCGCCCGCCTCGCAGCCCGCTCGCCCCGCTGCCCGCTTCGCGGCCCGCCCACTTCGCAGCCCGCCCGCCCGCTAGCTGCCCACTTCGCGGCCCGCCCGCTTCGCAGCCCGCTCGCCCCGCTGCCCGCTTCGCAGCCCGCCCGCCCGCCCGCTGCCCGCTTCGCGGCCCGCCCGCCTCGCAGCCCGCTCGCCCCGCTGCCCGCTTCGCAGCCCGCCCACTTCGCAGCCCGCCCGCCCGCTAGCTGCCCGCTTCGCGGCCCGCCCGCTTCGCTGCCCGCTCGCAGCGCCGCCCGCTCGCCCGCTACCTGCTTCGCAGCGCCGCCCGCTGCCTCACTGCCCGCTTGCTGCGTCGCCCGCCCACACCGCTGCCCGCTTCGCAGCCCGCCGCGCTTCTCACCTGCTGCTCCCTGCCTGTGCACTGCCGCTTTCTCCTGCTGTGGCTACTAGCTTCGCTCTAGCGTGTCCCCTCTGCTGCTGCCGCTGCTCTGCTGTGCCCTCACGCCTGAGCTATGGCCTCTATTCGCGTTCTTTCCTTCGATGCTGAGGGCCGTCCCGTGCAGTTCACTTCCTGGCTCGACGACCTGCAGTTGTATCTTATGAGCAATAGCACGGACCACATCTCCCTCTATGACTACGCGTCTGGTGCTGCCGCTGCTCCTGCTGCCACAGCCGAGCTTAGTGTTCGTTCCCACTGGCAGACTCGTGACGCAGCTGCTCGCCTAGCCATTCGCAGTCACCTCCCGCTAGCTGAGCTCGAGCATTTTGGCGACTGCAAATCCGCTAAGGCCCTGTACGATGCTGTCGTCGCTCGCTACTCCTCGCCTGCCACAGCCGAGCTTAGCCGCCTCATGCTGCCGTACCTGTTCCCCGATCTGTCCACCTTTACTACAGTCGCCGATCTTATCACCCACCTTCGCACTAGTGATGCTCGCCTGCGTGCCGCCCTTCCCACCGAGTTCTGCGCTAAGAACCCCCTCCACTGTACTGGACACTCCACTTCATAGTCACCCGTCTCCCTGACACCCTCCGCTCAGTTCGAGACCACTTCCTTGCTCGCTGTCCCACTGAGCTCACAGTCGCCCTCCTAGAGGAGCACCTGCTCGCGGCCGAAAAGAGCATTGTAGCTGTCGGTGCTGCTCGTGGCGCTCCTCGCACCCCCATCTTTGAGGGGTGTTCTCCCTCTCCCCTCGCTCCCTCCTACGCTGCTGCTGCTGCTGTTGACTTCCTTGGTGCTGAGTCTGTTGGCGCTGCTTCTACTCCTGGTGGGAGGCGCCGCACCGGCAAGGGCAAGGGGGGCAAAAGTGGTGGTGGTGGCGCTGGGGGGGGAGGAGGTGGGGGAGGTGGGGGGGGCGGCGGTGCTGGACGGGAGCGGTGTTGGTGGCGGGAGGCTGGTGGGAGTGGGGTCGGTGGGTGGTGGTGGAGGCGGGGGCGGCGGAGGAAGCAGTGGCAGTAGGTGGCGTAGTGGGCGGCTGGGGCGGTTGGCGGCGGTGGTGGCGGTTGGTGGCGGCGGTGGTGGCGGTGGCGGTCGGAGCGGTGGTAGTGGTGGCGGCGGAGGTCGGAGTGGAGGCACTGGCTCGGGCCAGAGCTCCCAGCAGCAGCAGCGTCCCCAGACGACCCAGCAGCTTCGTGAGTGGCTTGCTCAGCGTGGGACGTCGGGGGCCAGTGGCCGCTGTTCTTATGTCATTCGCACAGGTGACCGCAAGGGACAGACGTGTGGGAGGTTCCACACCCCGTACCGCTGCTTCTCCCGCCTTGACGACGCTTGGCGTGAGGAGATGGGTGCGGATGTTGAGCGCCCCCGCTGGGCTGAGCTCATGAGGGCTGGTGTTGATGTCTTTGCTCTTGACTATGATGCTATTATTGCTGCCATGTATGCATTGACTGTTAGTGCCGAGGGAGACTGTTACTTGTGTGTGCCGCCTGACCCAGGTATAGAGCCCGCTGCCCTGGGTACTAGTGAGTCTGCTCTCTCTGGTATGGTGCCCCCTGTACTTGCTCCCCCCAGTGCTTGTGTCCCGGCTGGTTTCGAGACTGCTCTCTCAGGTACCGCACCGGCTGAGGCCTGTCACACCTTCACCCTTGACTCAGGTGCTTCCCGTTGCTTCTTCCGTGACAGTACTGAGCTCACACCGCTTCCTGCACCGGTCCCAGTCTCCTTGGCTGACCCCTCTGGGGGCCCAGTCCTTGCCCAGTCCACCACTGTCCTCCCTTGTCCGGCGGTTCCGTCTGGCTCGTTGTCGGGTTTCCACCTCCCCTCGTTCTCGACGAACCTGGTGAGCAACGCTGTCCTCCAGGATCAGTGGGTTGACACCTTTACCCCTGGCGGACAGCGTGTGGCGATCTGCACGTGCTCTAGGACCGGCCGTCACCTGGCTACGTTCACCCGTCGGCCGGGGTCGAGTCTCTACACACTGACCACTGCGTCTCCCCAGGTAGCTGCTGTCGGTCAGGTGTCTGCGTCAGGTCTGGTGGCCCACGCCTGTGAGTGTCGTTCCCTGTCGCACCAGACTTCTTCTGGCACCACCGCCTGGGTCACCCCTCCTTGCCACGCCTTCGTGGCATGCACCGTCGCCACCTTGTGTCCGGTCTTCCCAGGTCCCTCCCTCCCCTCCCTGCTCGCCTGCGCCGCCTTGCCTCCTTGCGTCGAGGGGGCGCAGCGCGCCGCTCCTCACTCCTCCTCGTTTCCCCCGACAGAGGCTCCTCTGCAGACCCTCCACCTGGACGTGTGGGGCCCAGCCCGCGTTCGTGGTCAGGGCGGTGAGCGGTACTTTTTGCTGGTTGTCGACGACTACTCGCGTTACACCACGGTCTTCCCCTTGCGCACCAAGGGTGAGGTCCCTGCTGTTCTGATCCCTTGGATCCGCACGGTTCGTCTCCAGCTCCGCCGCCGTTTCCGGACGGACCTTCCTGTTCTGCGTCTGCACTCTGACAGAGGTGGTGAGTTTTCCTCCGATCTCTTGAGGACCTTCTGTCAGGCGGAGGGCATCGAGCAGACCTTCACGCTTCCGGACTCCCCATAGCAGAATGGGGTTGCTGAGCGCCGCATTGGCCTGGTCATGGAGGTCGCTCGTACCTCCTTGGTCCACGCGGCGGCTCCCCATTTTCTGTGGCCGTTTGCTGTCCGGTACGCCGCGCATCAGCTCAACCTCTGGCCCCGTGTCTCCTTGCCGGAGACCTCGCCCACACTGCGTTGGACGGGGGAGGTTGGCGATGCGTCGCGCTTCCGGGTGTGGGGTGCTCGTGCCCTTGTCCGCGATACGTCTGCGGACAAGCTCTCCTCCCGCACGCTTCCCTGTGTCTTCCTTGGCTTTGTCCCTGACGCGCCTGGCTGGCAGTTTTACCACCCCCACTCGCGCCGGGTCTTCGCCTCTCAGGATGTCACCTTTGACGAGTCGGTCCCTTTTTACCGTCTCTTCCCCTACCGCACTGCCCCCCCCCCCCCGCCGCTTTTCCTTGCTCCTGGTCCCCCTCCGGTAGACCCCCTTCCCCCTCAGGGTCCTGCTCCTTCAGGTGTCTCTCAGGTAGACCCTCCTCCCGTCGCTGAGCCTGTCGAGGTCACAGGTGACTCAGGTGCTGCTGCGGGTGGTGCTGCTGGGAGTGCTGAGCCTGGGGGTGCTGAGCCTGGGGGTGCTGGGCCTGGGGGTGCTGGGGCTGCAGGTGCTGGGACTGAGGGTGCTGGAGCTGAGGGTACGGTGCCTGAGAGTACGGAGCCTGGGGGTGCTGCGCCTGGGGGTGCTGAGCCTGCGGGTGCGGGGCCTGGGAGTGCTGGGACTGCGGGTGCTGGAGCTGAGGGTACTGTGCCTGAGAGTTTGCCGCCTGGGGGTACTGCGACTGGGGGTGGGGGTGCTGAGCCTAGGGGTACTGAGCCTGGGGGTGCTGCTACTGAGCCTACGGAGCCTCGGGTTACTGCGTCTGGGGGTGCTCCGGTTCGGGGTGCTGAGCAGTCTCTCACACCGCAGCAGCTTCGTGACTGGTACGTCCGACGCTTTCGCCGTCCTAGTGGCTCGGCTGGAGTTGGGGGTGCTGGGCTGGATGGAGCTGCTCGTCCTGGGGGTGCTCGTACTGGGGGTACTGGAGCTGCCGGGACTGGCTGTTCTGGGAGCACTGCGACTGGAGCTGCTGGAGCTGGGGACTCTGGCGCTGGCGGTGCTAGCGGAGTTGGAGCTGCCGACTCTGGGGGTGGCGCTGCTGCTGGTGCTGCGGACCCACCTGGTGGAGCTGCTGCTGGTGCTGAGGAGTCGGACGGTGGAGCTGCTGCTGCTGGAGCTGGGGACCCCCGGGCGGTGGAGCTGCTGCTGGTGCTGTGGACCCGGACGCTGGAGCTCCTACTGGTGCTGAGGACCCGGCCGCTGGAGTCCCTTCTGCTTCTGGAGACGCTGCGCGGCCGCGACCGTACTTTGTACCGCTCCTTCAGCAGGTTCTTGGGCAGGCTCCTCCTCCTTGTCCTCCTCCCTCCGTAGAGGGTTTAGGGTTTAGGGTTTAGGGTTTAGGGTTTAGGGTTTAGGGTTTAGGGTTTAGGGTTTAGGGTTTAGGGTTTAGGGTTTAGGGTTTAGGGTTTAGGGTTTAGGGTTTAGGGTTTAGGGTTTAGGGTTTAGGGTTTAGGGTTTAGGGTTTAGGGTTTTTAGGGTTTAGGGTTTAGGGTTTAGGGTTTAGGGTTTAGGGTTTAGGGTTTAGGGTTTAGGGTTTAGGGTTTAGGGTTTAGGGTTTAGGGTTTAGGGTTTAGGGTTTAGGGTTTTAGGGGGGTTTAGGGTTTAGGGTTTAGGGTTTAGGGTTTAGGGTTTAGGGTTTAGGGTTTAGGGTTTAGGGTTTAGGGTTTAGGGTTTAGGGTTTAGGGTTTAGGGTTTAGGGTTTAGGGTTTAGGGTTTAGGGTTTAGGGTTTAGGGTTTAGGGTTTAGGGTTTAGGGTTTAGGGTTTAGGGTTTAGGGTTTAGGGTTTAGGGTTTAGGGTTTAGGGTTTAGGGTTTAGGGTTTAGGGTTTAGGGGTTTAGGGTTTAGGGTTTAGGGTTTAGGGTTTTTTAGGGTTTAGGGTTTAGGGTTTAGGGTTTAGGGTTTAGGGTTTAGGGTTTAGGGTTTAGGGTTTAGGGTTTAGGGTTTTAGGGTTTAGGGTTTAGGGTTTAGGGTTTAGGGTTTAGGGTTTAGGGTTTAGGGTTTAGGGGTTTAGGGTTTAGGGTTTAGGGTTTAGGGTTTAGGGTTTAGGGTTTAGGGTTTAGGGTTTAGGGTTTAGGGTTTAGGGTTTAGGGTTTAGGGTTTAGGGTTTAGGGGTTTAGGGTTTAGGGTTTAGGGGTTTAGGGTTTAGGGTTTAGGGTTTAGGGTTTAGGGTTTAGGGTTTAGGGTTTAGGGTTTAGGGTTTAGGGTTTAGGGTTTAGGGTTTAGGGTTTAGGGGTTTAGGGTTTAGGGTTTAGGGTTTAGGGTTTAGGGTTTAGGGTTTAGGGTTTAGGGTTTAGGGTTTAGGGGTTTAGGGTTTAGGGTTTAGGGTTTTTAGGGTTTAGGGTTTAGGGTTTTAGGGTTTAGGGTTTAGGGTTTAGGGGTTTAGGGTTTAGGGTTTAGGGTTTAGGGTTTAGGGTTTAGGGTTTAGGGTTTAGGGTTTAGGG
>CANIUD010000227.1:780000-811253 GCA_947470075.1 Closterium sp. Yama58-4 | reverse complement strand
TATCCCCCTTCCTTTCTCCCCCTTCCTTTCTCCCCCTTCCTTTCTCCCCCTTCCTTTCTCCCCCTCTGTCTTCCCTATTCTCACCTCATGCCCCGGTTCTACGCCTGCTGCAAGAGCAGACTGGCGCGAGAGAAACGAAAGAGAGAACCTCACGCCCATCTCTTACAGTCACTTCAAGGCGCCTTTCTTACAGTCACATGCTCTCCCTCATATATGATAACTGCATGCATACACTGCTTGGCTCACCTCATGGCCCGGTTGCACGCCCGCTGCTTGTGGAGAGGGTGTTTTTGAGACGTCTCAAAGGCACCCTCTCTACACTTGGCTCACCTCATGGCCCGGTTGCACGCCCGCTGCTTGTGGAGAGGGTGTTTTTGAGACGTCTCAAAGGCACCCTCTCTACACTTGGCTCACCTCATGGCCCGGTTGCACGCCCGCTGCTTGGGCAGACTGGCGGGAAACGAATGAGAGCAGCAGACGCAGCAGCAGGCTGGACTGGCCTCCTGAGATGTGGGTGAGGGGGTGGGGAAGAGAGGGGACGATGGCTGACAAGAATTGGGGGAAGACGAGAGCGGGATTGGTAGAGGCGAAGGAGAGCAGCAGATGCAGCAGATGTAGGAGTCACAGCAGTCGCAGTAGCAGACTGGACTGGCCTCCTGGAATGGGGGTGGGGGGGTGAGGAAAGAGGGGTTTGGAGAAGCGGCGGGAAAAGAGGGCTGCTTATGGTTGAGACGGAGTGTGTGGATGGAAAGGGTAAGAGAAAGAATACCAGGAGGATTCATGAGGCAGCAAGAGGATGGAGGAAAGATGGAAAGGGAATGCATCAGGTGGAGAAGACTGCTAAGCAGGCAGCAGGTACCAACCAAGCTGGATGCTGCGCATGAGCGTCTGAGGCAGGCTGGCCCCCCCATGAGAAAAAGATCGCGGGCAGGAGGAGAGGCACTACTGCTGCTGGAAGCAGCAGCAGTGCTGGTGGGAGGAGCAGCACCACCCGTGGTGGCAGAGCTTGGCGCTGAGGGCTCGTTGGGCTCCGGTACAGGATCGTACATTATGGGAGATCTGCACCAGACGAGAGGGGAACCATGTTTTTTGGTAAAATTTTCTGAAAAAAAAAAGAAAAAAAAAAATGAAAATTACAGGAGTGGTTAGATGCAGTCCAGGATTGTGCAGTACGGGGCATGTGCACCAGACGAGACGAGAGGGAGCATTGGAATTCGTGCTTGAGATGTTCTCAAGCAGTCCAAAGGAAGACGAACATAATGATGGGCTGTCCCACCGTACATGTGAGACATGATCGTCCTCGTTATGGACTCGTGCATTATGCATAATGCACACACGATTCACATGTACTCAGTACATTATGCACACAACTACTGCTCGAGCACGCACCTGCGTTTGCACAGCTCCACCACCACGTTCTGAGGCTGCACGCTCCGCACCACCCACATAGCGTCCTCGCTTAAGTGCTTTGATACAAGCTCAATACTGCAGTACAGTAAACTGCTATTGCACCAACCTGCTTTTGCACAGCTCCACCACCACGTTCTGAGGCTGAACGCTCCGCACCACGCGCATGGCATCCTCAGCAGCCGTTTCCGACACATGCGTCGTGCCGAGAATGAAAATTTCGCGAGGCAACCGGCGACTGTTACTGCTGGTAACGCTAGTAGTAACTCTATTGATAGCGGTATCATTAACGCTAGTAATAACGGCCGGCTGATTCGACGCATGCGATGCCTGGTGCGTGGGAATTCCATCCTCGGTACGAGCAGGCTCGTTTTTAGCAGATTCGTTAGAAGACTCGCTACCGCCTGTTTCTCTTCGTCGTTGTCTGCTGTAGGTTGCTGCACCACTACCAGCACGCCGCGTCGGACTAGATCCAGCAATTCCGGTATCGCTCGGAGACGATGCTGTATGTCGATTCCGCTGTCGCTTTTCGGTAGTCGAAACCCAACACGGGTGGCTCTGGCCATGCTGACGTGTCTTGCTGTGATGACGTGGCGTCCTGTGAAGAAGCGGCGCCTTTTAACCTAGATGACGAGGACGCAAGCACCCGAATGGCTGAAGCCTCTGAAACTTTAGGGCCAGTAGGAGATTTTAGTATGGTACGGCATGGGTATTGTGACTTCAGATTCCTAATGTCTGCATTCCCGAAGAGATGCGAAGGTTTCGCTAATCTGGTCGAATTCAGGTTGTGTGCGCTGTCTCGCGTACGGTTCGCTTGCTTCGCGAGTCCAGTCGATTTCAGACTGCGATCGGCAATCGCGAAGGGGGAAGCTGAAGCTGATGTGCAGCCATGGCTAGTGTGGTGCCGCCTTGCCCCGTGAAGACTAGTTAGTGAAGCATCTATTTTTGCCACCTGCGAACGACTTGGTCTTTTTGCTAAAATCTTGTTGCCTTTGCTTGCGAAACCGGAACGCCGCCAGGCTGATGTTCGAGCAACTGCCAGCTGATGACCAGGTTGTTCTAGATCAGGGCGCGTCCCCCCCTCGATCGATCGTGCCCTCGATCGATCGAGGGACGGTACAGTGTCGCAATTAACAGGGTAACCTAATTTCGAGAAGGCTTGCGAGTGTACAGTAATTGGCGCTCAACGATCTTGTCACCTCCGCTGATGACGATCGATGTGCCTTCCTGGCCACACCGATCTCGGCTTTCGTACGATCGAGAGTTTTTCCCCCTAAAATTTTCGAACCTGTCACCCAGGGCTCGTGATCGATCCGCGAGTGTCACCTCCTACCAACCCCCCGCCCCAACCCTGAGATCGGTGTGCCCGATCGGTTTTCCACAGCGATCTCGCGATCGATCGAGGGAGGGGACGCGCCCTTATATCCCGTCACCACAAGCATCAGACTTGGCGGGAGTGGACCTGGTGTGTCCCCAGTACAAGCTTGATTCTTTATTATCATCGTGAAGTGATGAAACGAGTTGTGTATAACATATATTGTTGTCCAGCACGACAAGCCCACTTTGCTTTGCGCGGACGAGAGACGGGGCGAAAAAAAACTGTGGTGCTAGACGGTGGTTGTCGGTGGACCAGCTTCGGATCACGAAACGGAAACATGAGGCTGCGACGGTGCTGCGTTACTGTACGTGTACAGTAATTCTGACGGATGGTAACTACATGAGGTCGAAAATGATAATCGCAAATCGTCGTCAGGCCGAACTTTATTGAATTGTAGCCACCGTGCGAAAGGCGGCCGTCATCGCTGATCCCAGTCGCATCGGAAGCACGTCCGCCGCTTTTGATCACAAGAAACTCCGTGGAGTCAGAGCAAGCCGCCACTCCGCCTCCTTTCGCCCAAAAACCGACTGACCGCGACCTCAGAAACCTGGCGGCCGAAAACCTGCGTATTCCCCGCTGCTCCTCCCAAACCCTCTTTTCCTCCCAACTCCCACCCCAGTTCCTCCTTCGCCCCACTAGCCAGTCGAGAAAGTCCTCGCGGTCCGTTGTCCAGGAAAGGATGTCGACCATAATGACGTCCAGAGGGTCGCCAATAGGTTCTCCGTCAAATTATAGACGGTCAGCGGCCAACCAGTGCCTAGAATCTTCAGACCGTCAAGTATCCACAATTCCAGTTCTGCCCTTCTCGCAAAATTTGTGTCTTGTACTGTAGCCGGCAACTCTTTGCGACGGTCAGCGTCCCGTCCGTCTGTTCGGGACCACCTTGGAAATGTCCCACCGCTCTTGCGGCCTGGAAACAAGGAACGGCTCAGATTTCTCCATCACCTTGAGAGGCGATATGAAAGCCAGCTCCAGCGTGACTTGAAGCAACAAGCATGGGAGGCAGGGAGAAGAACGAGATAACGAGTAGGAAGCGCCGCGAGCCATCCCATCGTGAGCTCACGCGAAAATCTTTCTAGTTGCCAAAATACCGTCCAAGTTCCCTTTTTTTTTTCCTCGCCGTCCCGACTCGGACTCCGTGGCGTGCCGCGCGGTGCGGTTGCTGTAGACGGGACGAAAGACCTAGGACGCTAGCATATCGCCTCTCGAATGCCTGTAAATCACTAGGTCTACTATGCTGACCATCTCTACGCGAGCATTTGTTACTGTCAACTTCACTTCGACCTTCGACCAGGACGGGTCAGACACTCTCTTGCCCAGTCCGCAGTGCAGTACCTTATCCGAGAGTATCCCTTTTGAGTATCTTTTCTCCAGAGTTGTATTTGCCACGTCGACCTCGTTGGATTACCACCCATTGTCACATTTTTCGAGGCGGCCGTGCAGGATACCCTAGCTTCGTCCTAGCAGAGGCAAACATCCTAGCTTCGTAACCTCGATACCCTAGCTTCGTAACCTGGATACCCTAGCTCACTTACTCTCTCGGTATAACATTTTAGAAATAGGGTACAGAATGACCGTTGACGATGGCGCAAGACGATCGGCGGTAACCAGCAGCAGAGGGTGCGAACTAAGACATGTTCGCGACAGCACCAGCAACTGCAGCAGACTGGTAAATTCAGGAGGCGACTCGGAACCGTGCTGTTCATATGTGCGCGACACGACGGCGGCGGGAGACGACGTCGACCAACGAAGTCCTTGGCTATCCGAGTCGCAAGGCACGACTAGCACATGCTCTCCACCCTTCTCAATTTCAGACTCCGAGATAAGCTCAGGCTTGGAGTCAGGCTCGGGTCAGGCTCGGAAATAGGCTCAGCCTCGGGCATGTCAGGCTCGGCGGTTCGGCAAGGAGCTGCAGGCGTCGTGCGGCGGCCCTGCTCCGGGTCGTTTCGCCGGCCGTATTCCTCGCTGCTGCTGCAGCCGGTCCTGCTGCTGCTGCTGGCCGCGTCGCCCGCTCCGCCCGTGCTAGCCGTTGACATGAACCAAGCCCATGGTAAGGCCCCGGGTCGTGAAAAGCTCAGACTCTACATTTATTGTGCTTTGCTTTGAGTCGACGGGAAACGTCGGGTTCGCCCGTGCTAGCCGTTGACGTGAACAACGTCGGGTAAAAGTTTCGAATCGGATAAAACCGTCGGTCTATTCCCGCCGTGAATAGCGCCCACGGACGCAAGTTCCGGACAATAGCAGACTTGCGGAACTTGCGGCCAAGACCAAGGCACTACTCTTGTGTCAATTCAACGGCTCTTCCACC
The DNA here is from genome assembly GCA_947470075.1 of Closterium sp. Yama58-4. Taxonomy (NCBI): domain Eukaryota; kingdom Viridiplantae; phylum Streptophyta; class Zygnematophyceae; order Desmidiales; family Closteriaceae; genus Closterium; species Closterium sp. Yama58-4. The sequence goes on along the minus strand of CANIUD010000227.1, from coordinate 806,160 downwards.
CGTGCTAACCGCTTTGAGCAATATCTCTAAAATAGTCCGGGAATCCGAAAAAAAAAAAAAAAAAAAAATCGTAAATTCGAAAAACCAATGGGACGAGCCAAACCCCGGTCTTCTGGTTTCCTTTCTCCCCTCCTTCCCGTCCCGCCTCTTCCAGTGGCGGCGCTGATAGAGATGCGCGTGGCGCTGGGAGTGACGGGCATGCAGTGGTGGCGCACGGACGAGGCGTCTCAAACCTTTATTCACCCCGCTCTCTCCTCCACCTCCCCCCTCCCCCCCCCCTCACCCCTCTTCCGCCAGTACTGGCGCTGATAGAGATGCGCGTGGCGCTGGGAGTGACGGGCATGCAGTGGTGGCGCAACTAAGACCTCTCAAGCCTTCCTCTCTTTCTCCCCCCTCCCTCCCCTTGCCCCAGTGATGGCGCTGATAGAGATGCGCGTGGCGCTGGGAGTGACGGGGATGCAGTGGTGGCGCACCAACGGGAAGGTGGTCTGCGGCGCGTGGATAGGCGTCGAATGCGACACCAAGGGGAATGTCGTTTCTGTGTAAGGAGCTTATAACGGGGATAGGGCTAGCTTGTAACGGGGATAGTAGATTGGGGATGCACTGGTGGCGCACGAACGGGAAGGTCGTCTGCGGCGCGTGGATAGGCGTCGAGTGCGACACCAAGGGGAACGTCGTTTCCGTATAAGGAGATTGCTTATAACGGAGATGGCTTGTAACGGGGATAGCCTGTAACGGGGATATTAGACCTGATTCAGACGGGCATGCAGTGGTGGCGCACCAACGGGAAGGTGGTCTGCGGCGCGTGGATAGGCGTCGAATGCGACACCCAAGGGAACGCCGTCTCCATGTAAGGGGCTCGTAATGGGACAGCTTGTAACGGGGATATTAGATGTGCGCACGCTGGCATGCAGTGGTGGCGCACCAACGGGAAGGTCGTGTACGGCGCGTGAATAGGCGTCGAGTGCGACACCAAGGGGAACGTCGTCTCTGTGTAAGGGGCTGGCTTATAGCGGGAATATCTTGTAACGGCGATATTAGACCTGATGCAGACGGGATATAATGGTGGCGGACCAACGGGAAGGTCGTGTGTAGCGCGTGGATAGGCGTCGAGTGCGACACCAAGGGGAACGTCGTCTCCGCGTAAGGGGCTGGCTTATAACACGGACTCTTTATTTTTTCTGTCCCCGGTCCGATTCGAATTGGTTCAACGGCTCGCAAGGTTCGATCTCTTTTGCTCATGCCACAACCCCAGGTCTCCTCGGACGATACTCTGACCTTGTTCCTGAACTTGGTGAATGTTAACACTGCTCCCACTCCTTACAATGTGATGATCAGGCCGGGTCTCCGAGGGCGGTTCTGGATCAGTGCCGTTGATGTGCACTGAATGTATTTCACGCCTGATCAAACGGTTCTGATCAACTGAATGTATTTCACCCCTGATCAAACGGTTCTGATCAACTGAATGTATTTCACCCCTGATCAAACGGTTCTGATCAACTGAATGTATTTCACCCCTGATCAAACGGTTCTGATCAACTGAATGTATTTCACCCCTGATCAAACGGTTCTGATCAACTGAATGTATTTCACCCCTGTCATTGTGTGATGTGAGTGCAGCACGGCTTACAACACGATGATTACACCAGGTCTGCTCCCCAACAGCTTCACCAAGCTCAAAACCCTCACCTATCTGTACGTGCTCTCTGTCTCTTGCCGCTATGCCCTAACCTTGCTGTGCGTTCTCTGCTCCCCTCACGTATCTGTCACCTTTCTCGCCCCTCCATCCATCCTGCTTTCCTCCCCTTTCCTCAATCAACCTCCTCTCTCCTCCATCCGCCTCATCCTGCCCTTACAGTCAATTTTTTGGCCCTTGCTCCTTCTCTCATCGGCCCCTCTTCTCTACTCCCCCGCCTCCTCCCCCTCTCTCCTCCCCGTCCCTACCCCTCTCTCCCCCTTCCCCCCCCCCCCGTCTCTCCTTCACTTCCCCCTTTCTCCCCCGTCTCTCCCCCACACTTCCTCCACTCTCTCCCCACAGCGATCTTTCTTCCAATCGCCTCAACGCATCTCTTGACCAGTTCGCCCGGTCCTTGCTGCACCTCCCATCTGTTCCCCTTTTTCTCCTCTCCCATCTTCCCCCGCGTTCCCCCCCCCCCCCCCCTCCCCCTCCCCCCCCTCCTCCCCCACAGCGATCTCTCCTCCAATCGGCTCAACGCATCTCTTGACCAGTTCGCGCGGCCCTTGCTGCACCTCCCATCTGTCTCTTCCCCGTGGCCCTCTTCCCCCTATCGACCCCCCTTTCCCCCTCAGCGATCTCTCCGCCTCACCGCATCGCTCGACCAATTCACCTGGTCCCTGCTGCACCTCCCTCCCATCGGTTTCCCCTTTCTCCTTCCCCCCCCCACCCCCTACCCCCACAGCGATCTCTCTTCCAACCGCCTCAACGCATCGCTCGACCAATTCGCGCGGCCCTTGCTGCACCTCCCCAACCTCCGCGTTCTGTGAGTGTGGCTCTGTCCTCATGTCACTCCTTACTCCCCCTCTCCCCTCTCCCCTCTTCTCTTCTCTCTTCCCTCTCCCCTCTCCTCTCGTCCCCCTTCCTCGTCCCTATTCCTCTCATGTCTCCCCCCCTTTCCCCGGACCCCCCCCCCCCCCCTCTCCAAACCCCCCCCCTCCCCCCCTCTCTCCAAACACCCCCCCCCCCTCTCCAAACGCCCCCCCTCTCCAAACGCCCCCCTCTCCAAACGCCCCCCTCCTCTCTCCTCTCTCCCATCTCTCCGTCCAACCTTTCCGCGCCTGGACAGGATTCTGAACAGTAACAAGCTCTAACCCCCTTCCCCATTCCTCCTCCTTCCTCCCCCCTTCCCCCCCTCCCTCGCCCCGCGTCTCACCTCCCCCTACCAGGATTCTGAACAACAACAAGCTCTGGGGCTCTGCGCCCTCCTACCTGCTGCTGTTCCTCTTTTCCTCATTTGTTAATGTCTCCTTCCCTCTCCCCACTCCCTCGCCTCCCCCTTCCCCTTCCCCGTCACCAGGAGTCTGAACAACAACAAGCTCTGGGGCTCTGCGCCCTCTTACCTGCTGCAGAGGGTTTGACTCGTACTCATCTTCTCCTCCTTATTCGTTCGTGCCTCCGTCCCCCCCCACCTCTTCCCCGTCACCAGGAGTCTGAACAACAAGCTCTGGGGCTCTGCGCCCTCCTACCTGCTGCTGCTGCTTTGACTCGTAGCTTTCCTCTCTTCCTCATGTCTCCTCCCCTTCACCTCCCCCTCCCCCTTCACCTCCCCCCCCCCCTTCACCTCCCCTCCCCCTTCACCTCCCCCTCCCCCTCTTCCCGCTCGCCAGGAGTCTGAGCAACAACAAGCTCTGGGGTTCTATACCGTCCTACCTGCTAATGAAGCCCAGGCTGCAGAAGCTGTGAGTGCAGAAGCTATACCCCCCCTCCATGCCATCCCTCTGTACCTTCCTACCTGCTAATGCGGCCCAAGCTGCAGAAGCTGGGATTCCTTCCCTCTCCACCTTCCTATAGCACAATATCCTCACCAGAATACTCCCATCGCATCTTGAAAAATCCAAGTCCCTCTCTAGATGTCCAATCTCCCACAGATTTTTTTTTCTCACGTTCCTCCCCTCTCTCCCCTCCCCTCCTCTTTCTTTCCCCCACATCCCTACACCCCCATCTCGCCCCCACCAGCCTCCTATCGCGCAACTTCCTAACCGGTACTCTCCCACCCAAGAAATCCAAGACCCTCTCTACCCTCTCAATCTCCCACAACTTTATCCGCGGCCGCTTCCCCCTTCACCGTGCCATGCTCTTTCGGTCCCCTCCCTCTACCCCTCTTCTCCCCCCCCCCACCAGCCTCTTATCGCGCAACTTCCTAACGGGAACCCTCCCACCCAAAAAGTCCAAGACCCTCTCTGTTCTCTCGATCTCCCACAACTTTCTCCGCGGCCATTTTCCCTTCACCATGTCTTGCAACACAGTGGGTAATTGCTTCGCTAACCCCGGGGCGAAGTGCACTAGTTACCCTCAGCGCACGCCCTCCCGCTGCCTGGCACAGTGTGGGGGAGCAGAGGTGGGTGCTACGGCTGGTACTGCTGCTACAGCTGCTTCCCGCACCTCTACTGCTGCCGCCACTACTTCCCGTACTGCTGCCACTGCAGCTGCTTCCCGTACTGCTGCCACTGCTACCGCTTCCCGTACTACCACTGCTACTGCTTCCTGTACTGCCGCTGCTACCGCTTCCCGTACTGCCGGTGCTGCAGCTTCCGGCACTGCTGCTGCTGGTGCCGCCCTTTCTCCAAGGGACCCAGCTGCCCTCATAGCCACCGCTGCTGCCACTACTGCTGCTGCTGCTGCTGCTGCCGCTCGTTCTATCCCTCGCACCGCTGCATCCGCCTCTCCAACCGCTCTCAAACCTGCCAACACCACCACCACCGTTTTTTCCTCCTCTTCCTTTTCGAAACCATCATCGGTCTACTCAGCAGTGCCCTTCCTGACGCCCTGTGGGGGCTACGGGCGGTGCCAGCCCAGTGTGGACGACTCCCCTGGGGATGTTTCAGCCTCCTTACTACCTGCTACCCAGTGGACGTGCATGTGCGCTGCTGGGGCGCACTTGAATGACAATGACGTGTGCGGTGAGTGATATACCTGCTGAGCGTGTGGGTGGGGTGGAAGGTGGTGCTACGGCCAGTGCCTGCATGTGCGCTGCTGGGGCGCACTTGAATGACAATGACGTGTGTGCTTCTGGTGAGTGCAATGCCATGTGTGCTTCTGGTGAGTGCAATGCCATGTGTGCTTCTGGTGAGTGCAATGCCATGTGTGCTTCTGGTGAGTGCAATGCCATGTGTGCTTCTGGTGAGTGCAATGCCATGTGTGCTTCTGGTGACTGCAATGCCATGTGTGCTTCTGGTGAGTGCAATGCCATGTGTGCTTCTGGTGAGTGCAATGCCATGTGTGCTTCTGGTGAGTGCAATGCCATGTGTGCTTCTGGTGAGTGCAATGCCATGTGTGCTTCTGGTGAGTGCAATGCCATGTGTGCTTCTGGTGAGTGCAATGCCATGTGTGCTTCTGGTGAGTGCAATGCCATGTGTGCTTCTGGTGAGTGCAATGCCATGTGTGCTTGTGGTGAGTGCAATGCCATGTGTGCTTCTGGTGAGTGCAATGCCATGTGTGCTTCTGGTGAGTGCAATGCCATGTGTGCTTCTGGTGAGTGCAATGCCATGTGTGCTTCTGGTGAGTGCAATGCCATGTGTGCTTCTGGTGAGTGCAATGCCATGTGTGCTTCTGGTGAGTGCAATGCCATGTGTGCTTCTGGTGAGTGCAATGCCATGTGTGCTTCTGGTGAGTGCAATGCCATGTGTGCTTCTGGTGAGTGCAATGCCATGTGTGCTTCTGGTGAGTGCAATGCCATGTGTGCTTCTGGTGAGTGCAATGCCATGTGTGCTTCTGGTGAGTGGAATGCCATGTGTGCTTCTGGTGAGTGCAATGCCATGTGTGCTTCTGGTGAGTGCAATGCCATGTGTGCTTCTGGTGAGTGCAATGCCATGTGTGCTTCTGGTGAGTGCAATGCCATGTGTGCTTCTGGTGAGTGCAATGCCATGTGTGCTTCTGGTGAGTGCAATGCCATGTGTGCTTCTGGTGAGTGCAATGCCATGTGTGCTTCTGGTGAGTGCAATGCCATGTGTGCTTCTGGTGAGTGCAATGCCATGTGTGCTTCTGGTGAGTGCAATGTCATGTGTGCTTCTGGTGAGTGCAATGACATGTGTGCTTCTGGTGAGTGCAATGCCATGTGTGCTTCTGGTGAGTGCAATGTCATGTGTGCTTCTGGTGAGTGCAATGCCATGTGTGCTTCTGGTGAGTGCAATGCCATGTGTGCTTCTGGTGAGGGCAATGCCATGTGTGCTTCTGGTGAGTGCAATGCCATGTGTGCTTCTGGTGAGTGCAATGCCATGTGTGCTTCTGGTGAGTGCAATGCCATGTGTGCTTCTGGTGAGTGCAATGCCATGTGTGCTTCTGGTGAGTGCAATGCCATGTGTGCTTCTGGTGAGTGCAATGCCATGTGTGCTTCTGGTGAGTGCAATGCCATGTGTGCTTGTGGTGAGTGCAATGCCATGTGTGCTTCTGGTGAGTGCAATGCCATGTGTGCTTCTGGTGAGTGCAATGCCATGTGTGCTTCTGGTGAGTGCAATGCCATGTGTGCTTGTGGTGAGTGCAATGCCATGTGTGCTTCTGGTGAGTGCAATGCCATGTGTGCTTCTGGTGAGTGCAATGCCATGTGTGCTTCTGGTGAGTGCAATGCCATGTGTGCTTCTGGTGAGTGCAATGCCATGTGTGCTTCTGGTGAGTGCAATGCCATGTGTGCTTCTGGTGAGTGCAATGCCATGTGTGCTTCTGGTGAGTGCAATGTCATGTGTGCTTCTGGTGAGTGCAATGACATGTGTGCTTCTGGTGAGTGCAATGCCATGTGTGCTTCTGGTGAGTGCAATGTCATGTGTGCTTCTGGTGAGTGCAATGCCATGTGTGCTTCTGGTGAGTGCAATGCCATGTGTGCTTCTGGTGAGTGCAATGCCATGTGTGCTTCTGGTGAGTGCAATGCCATGTGTGCTTCTGGTGAGTGCAATGCCATGTGTGCTTCTGGTGAGTGCAATGTCATGTGTGCTTCTGGTGAGTGCAATGCCATGTGTGCTTCTGGTGAGTGCAATGCCATGTGTGCTTCTGGTGAGTGCAATGCCATGTGTGCTTCTGGTGAGTGCAATGCCATGTGTGCTTCTGGTGAGTGCAATGCCATGTGTGCTTCTGGTGAGTGCAATGCCATGTGTGCTTCTGGTGAGTGCAATGTCATGTGTGCTTCTGGTGAGTGCAATGCCATGTGTGCTTCTGGTGAGTGCAATGCCATGTGTGCTTCTGGTGAGTGCAATGACATGTGTGCTTCTGGTGAGTGCAATGCCATGTGTGCTTCTGGTGAGTGCAATGCCATGTGTGCTTCTGGTGAGTGCAATGCCATGTGTGCTTCTGGTGAGTGCAATGCCATGTGTGCTTCTGGTGAGTGCAATGCCATGTGTGCTTCTGGTGAGTGCAATGCCATGTGTGCTTCTGGTGAGTGCAATGCCATGTGTGCTTCTGGTGAGTGCAATGCCATGTGTGCTTCTGGTGAGTGCAATGCCATGTGTGCTTCTGGTGAGTGCAATGCCATGTGTGCTTCTGGTGAGTGCAATGCCATGTGTGCTTCTGGTGAGTGCAATGCCATGTGTGCTTCTGGTGAGTGCAATGCCATGTGTGCTTCTGGTGAGTGCAATGCCATGTGTGCTTGTGGTGAGTGCAATGCCATGTGTGCTTCTGGTGAGTGCAATGCCATGTGTGCTTCTGGTGAGTGCAATGCCATGTGTGCTTCTGGTGAGTGCAATGCCATGTGTGCTTCTGGTGAGTGCAATGCCATGTGTGCTTCTGGTGAGTGCAATGCCATGTGTGCTTCTGGTGAGTGCAATGCCATGTGTGCTTCTGGTGAGTGCAATGCCATGTGTGCTTCTGGTGAGTGCAATGCCATGTGTGCTTCTGGTGAGTGCAATGCCATGTGTGCTTCTGGTGAGTGCAATGCCATGTGTGCTTCTGGTGAGTGCAATGCCATGTGTGCTTCTGGTGAGTGCAATGCCATGTGTGCTTCTGGTGAGTGCAATGCCATGTGTGCTTCTGGTGAGTGCAATGCCATGTGTGCTTCTGGTGAGTGCAATGTCATGTGTGCTTCTGGTGAGTGCAATGCCATGTGTGCTTCTGGTGAGTGCAATGTCATGTGTGCTTCTCGCATGCTTCTTACAGACACCGACATGTGCGGTGAGTGGGGTGGAAAGAAAGGGTGGGAAGCTGCACCTGCTCACCCCACCCCATTTAACTCTTCAATCGGTCTCCCCCCCGTTCCTCTTCCACCCCATTTTCCTCGTCCATCAGAGTGTGAGAAGAAAGCAAGTTGCGTGGATCATCGCTGCCTCGCCATGTCCTTCTGCAAAACGCACCTGTCCCTTGTATTCTCAACCTTTCTTCCACCCCTGTCATTTCCCTCCTCCCTTTCCTTCCCTCTTCCAGAGTGTGAGAAGAAATCAAGTTGCACCAACCACCGCTGCCCTGCCATGTCCACCTGCAAACCGCACCTGTCGTGCCTTATTTTGTCAATCTGTCTCTCCCCCACCCTCCCCTCCCCCCACCCCATTCCTTCCCATTCTCTCCAGAGTGCCGACCATCGCTGCCCCGCCATGTCCTGCAAGCCGCACCTGTCCTGTGTGGGCTTCTCAGCTACCTGCCTCTCTCGTTTCCGTCCCTCCCCACCATCGTACCTCCCCTCTCCAGAGTGTGAGAAGAAATCAAGTTGTGCCGACCACTGCTGCCCCCCATGTCCTCGTGCAAGCCGCAACTGTCGTGCCTTCGCTTCTCATCTACCCTTCTCTTCTCCTTGCCCTGCCCTCCCCCCCCCCCTTCCTCATCCTTTCCAGAGTGTGAGAAGAAATCAAGTTGTGCCGACCACCGCTGCCCCGCCATGTCCTCTTGCAAGCCGCACCTGTCCTGTGTGGGCTACAAGTGCGAGTGCCAGTGGCCCCTTGTCCCCGTTATAGGCTCAAGCGGTACAGTGATTAAATGCCGCCCCAAGTGGCCGTGGGAGAAAGCCCGATAAGCTTGATATTGATAGTTGATTGGAAGAATGGGCATCGTAGTTTGGGATAGGTGATTTGTTGCCTCCTTAATAACTGTGGGGAGAAAACCAGATGAATCCGATATATGGTATTAATAGTTTGATAGTTGGAAGACTAGGCGTCATTGGGATAGGTAGTTGGTTTGTTGCCCCATTGAACCTCATCCCCTAAAAATGGTATGGCATGGATGGAATCAATGCATTTGGCAGATGAGATGAGATGTACTGATTATACACCACTGTCAACGAATAGATAGTGTACTGTGGAAACAGGTGTGTTTTGTGTCATCCCAAAACAGCACCACAGCATCCCTATGACTCACATCACATCCCCTAAGGATGGCATGGCATGGCATGGCAGGTGCAAGTGATGATATGAGCTCTTTACACACGGCGATCAACTAATGAGTAGTGTGGTGGAGTGACACATGGTGAAGGGCATAGCATGGCATGGCATGGCATGGCATGGCATGGCATGGCATGGCATTATGGCAGGTGTCAGAGATGAGATGAACTGATTTCACGCAACGATCAACAAATGAATACCGTACTGTTGAAACATCAGTGTACCGACATTACCATAGCTATTTCACTGTAGCAACGAGTCTATATCCGGCACCACAACAGCCCGCTGCCTCACGTCCCCTAGGAAATGGCACATGCCCGATGCGGCATTCACAGCCGCTAGCTCCTGGTGGAATATGCAGGGCGAACCGGCTAGGAGCTGGTGATGGGGGGAAAGGGGGAGGGGGAAGGAGGAGAGCGGGGAGGGAGAAGGGAGGGGTTGGGTTTGTACAGGTTCGGCACATGCCAGATGTGGCACTCACAGCCGCTAGCTCCTGGTGAAATATGCAGGGCGAAGCAGCTAGGAGCTGGTGATGGTGCAAATTGAAAATGGGAGGGTTGGAGAAGAGGCAAAGGGAAGGAGTGAATGCAAGAAATGGCACCCAACACAACACATCAAATAGCGCCTCTCCGAGCCTCATCTTCAGGCTCCCATCATCATACACCAGAATGTAACAGGCTTTTGAGGGGACTCAAAACCCATAATCTCGCAGGCTGCTTTCGAGTATGATACGGTAAAATGATCGCAGATCACTCACATCGAATGATCAAAGTCCACTCACATCGAATAGCGTGTCAGCCTCATCTTCACGCTCCCATCATCATGCACCAGAATCTCGCAGGCTTTTGCAAAGACTCAGAAGCCTTAGTACGAATCAGGATACTCACATCGAATAATGTGTCGCCAAGCCTCATCTTCACACTCCCGTCATCATACACCAGAATCTTCCCGATCCGCCCCTCGGGCAGCGACGAAAGCTCATCCAACGGCCCAGGTTCGCCCGGCGCCAGCTCAGCTGCCCGCTCCCGGCGCACGGGCAGCGCGGCGGGCAGCTGGAAAAAGATCATCCGGTCATCAAGAGAAGAAGCAGCGTTAGCAGCAGCAGGGGGTTTAAGCCGAGTTCTTTGGCTGGAGGCACAGCAGCTTCGTTGAAAGGACGGGACAGAGCCTCCTCTCCAAACTCAGCCTCGTTTAGCAGGTCTGGGGAGAGGGGAGATGGGGTGTGGGGGAACAGGGAATGAGGGAATGAAGGAGAAAAGAAGTAGCAGCGCCGGTAAGCACTAGCTAGACAAAGTTTGATGGGTGGAGGCACAGCTGCTTCGTTGAAAGGCCGGGACAGCGCCTCCTCTCCAAACTCAGCCGCGTTTAGAAGGTCTGGGGAGGGGAGAGGGGAATGACGGAAGAGGAATGCGGGAATGAGGGAACAAGAAGCAGCACCGGTGACGGCTAGCTAGAGACAGCTGTGTGGCTGGAGGCACAGCGGCTTTGTTGAAAGGGCGGGAGAGAGCCTCCTCTCCAAACTCAGTCTCGTTTAGCAGGTCTGAGGAGAATGACGGCAAATGAGAGAGCAAGGGGATGCAGGAAGCACTGAATGCGGGAATGAGGGAAAGTGGGATGCGGGGGAACGAGGGAGAGGGAGTGAGAAGAATCTGCACCTCTAGCATCTAGGCCAATAACTGGATAGAACATCTACCTGAGTACAGGTCTGTGAAGGCCTATAAACCACTGTTTCTGTGGCACATTAAACATCGAGTATCGATCAATCAAGCTCGATAATGCTTGGGGCCCGGAGTTTGGGGGGCGCTTACCGGGAGGCCCGGAGTTTGGGGGGCGCAGAGGAAGCGTTGTGGGGTAGTAGCGGCTGTAGTCCTGTTTTCAGATGGAGATGCGGGTCAAGAATAGTATGCCAGTATGCATGCATACACACATTCACGCAAGCATGATACATACCGGCAAGTAAAATGTATGCATGCATACACACATGTGAGAAGAGCTCGAGTGATTGATTGCACGGAGAGCACAAAGGGGTACCAAGTAGGCCTCTATTGCCCGCAAGTTGACCACAGAGAGACTCTGCGTTTCAACTTCTGAAAGGGGACTTGAAGCCACTTCGCCCTTTTCATGATCCATGTCACTCTCTTTTCATTGCATGTCACTCCCTCTTCAATCAATGTCATTCTGTTTTCAATCCACGTCACTCCCTTTTCATTCCACGTCATTTTGTTCTCAAGCCACGTCACTCACCACGTCTCTCTTCTTTGCCTTCTTCTCATCCAATCTGAACGAGCCCTCTGGCACAAGTTGTTACGGCAGTAAGCGGATGGAGAGGAGGAGGAGGGGGAAGGGGCGGGGAGTGGAGGAGGAAACGGGGGAAGAAGAATGGGGGAAGGGAAGCAGGGCAAGTGGAAGGGGAGAAGAGGGGGGAGATGGGGCAATCGTTGGGTCGCTTGTATTGATCGAAACAGAAATGGTTAAACTGTGTGCATTATTTCAGAAATCCAAAAGACGGTTTAACTGCGTGCAGAGGAACAACTCCTTTCCCCCCTGCTGTCACCCAGCAGGAAACGGACTAGTAGACAGCAAAGGACTAGCCCAGCGGACTTGAATGACAAGACAAGCACACGCCGTGCCCGTCCTTTGTTTCCTACTGGGGTACGCAACCCATCGCACCATCCACGGTCATCCTCTCTGCCTCACACTCACCCCTCCCTCCTCTCTCAAGGTTCTCGGACATCTCAAAACACACTCTCACCCACTCTCACCCACTCTCACCCACACTATCACCCACCCGGCGCAGGGAAGTCGTTTGCAATCCCTGCACCATCCACGCTCATCCCCTCTGCTTTCATCCTCACCCCCCCCCTGCTGTTCAAAGGTTTTGGGACAGTTGGAAACGGTGGACATTTGGAAACGGTGGACATTTGGAAACGGTGGACATTTGGAAACGGTGGACATATGGAAATGGTGGACAATTGGAAACGGCACCTCACCCACCAGGCGCAGGGAAGTCGTTCATCATCCCGAGGTGACTTTTGAGTCGACTGACTTTTCACTCACCTCGTTCACCTCGTTCACCTCGTCCATTATCCCTGCACCATCCGCTCTCGCCCTCTCTGCCATCATTTCCATCCCTCCCTCATATGCCAAGGCTTCTCAACCATCTCAAACCCCCATTTCACTTACCAGGAGCAGCAAACTCGTTCATCATCCCTGCACCATCCACAGTCATCCCCTCTGCTTTCACTCTCACCCCTCCCTCCTCTTTCACTCCGCCTTCCCCTCCCCCTCCTCCTCCTCCTCCTCCTCCTCCTCCTCCTCCTCCTCCTCCTCCTCCTCCTCCCCCTCCCCCTCCCCCTCCCCCTCCCCCTCCTCCCCCTCCTCCCCCTCCCCCCCCACCTCCTCCCCAACCACCACCCCCATCGCCAAAACTGCTGCCGCTGCCCCCTTTGCCCATAGAGGGAGGCCCCACCCCCATCCCCGGTGCTGCTGCTGATGCACCAAAGCCAAAGGCAACCCGCACCGCAGCACCTGAAGGGGAGAGAGCGGAAGAGGACGAGAGAAGAGAGAGAAAGGAGAAGGAACAGGATGAGAAGGAATGAATGGGAGCTGCTGCTGCTGCTGCTTTTGCCATGCCATTCCCACAAACTCTCACGATCTCACATTCTCACATTCTCACATTATCAAACTCTCACATGATCACATTCGGACATGTGTTTATTCGCACCTTGAAAGGCTCGTTTGGGTGCATTGGATGAATCGGCTTGTGATTGCTGCAGTCGCGGGGACGAGGGGGGAGAGAGTGAAGAAGAGAGATGAAGAGTGAGGCGGGGAGAGTGAGGAGAAAGGGGGAGCGAGCAAGAGTGAGGGAAGGAGAGTTGGGGAGAGTGAGTGTGGGCGAGTGAGAGTGTTCGTGAGAAACTAGCAGGGGAAAAGACAGTTTTATACTCCAATAAAGGACAGGAGGGGTGTGAGAAACCAGCAGGGATAGGTGTGCGGATTGAAATAAAGGACAGGAGGTTGGTGGGAAGGGAGGATTGGAGGGGAGGGAGGATTGGAGGGGAGGATTGGAGGCAGGTTCGGTTTTAAAATTTATTGGGGGATGAGGACTAACCAGGAGAATCTTTCGCAGCTCTTCTGGTAGTTCCGGCTCCGCTCCTTCCTCTCTGTGTGTGCGGGGAGGGTGGGGTGGGGTGTGTGTGGGGGAGAGTGTGTGCGGAATAATGATTGAGATGTAAAAAGCACAGAGCGACTCCTCTGGTAGCTCCTGCTCCGCTGCTTCCTCCTTGAGTGCGCTAGGGGAGTAGGGCGTATGTGGGAGTAGGGCGTATGTGGGAGTAGGGCGTATGTGGGAGTAGGGCGTATGTGGGAGTAGGGCGTATGTGGGAGTAGGGCGTATATGGGAGTAGGGCGTATGTGGGAGTAGGGCGTATGTGGGAGTAGGGCGTATGTGGGAGTAGGGCGTATATGGGAGTAGGGCGTATATGGGAGTAGGGCGTATATGGGAGTAGGGCGTATATGGGAGTAGGGCGTATATGGGAGTAGGGCGTATATGGGAGTAGGGCGTATATGGGAGTAGGGCGTATATGGGAGTAGGGCGTATATGGGAGTAGGGCGTATATGGGAGTAGGGCGTATATGGGAGTAGGGCGTATATGGGAGTAGGGCGTATATGGGAGTAGGGCGTATATGGGAGTAGGGCGTATATGGGAGTAGGGCGTATATGGGAGTAGGGCGTATATGGGAGTAGGGCGTATATGGGAGTAGGGCGTATATGGGAGTAGGGCGTATATGGGAGTAGGGCGTATATGGGAGTAGGGCGTATGTGGGAGTAGGGCGTATGTGAGAGTAGGTGTATGTGCGCATTAAGACACACAAAGCAAGTAGCTGCTCCTCTGGTAGTAGTTCCCGCTCCACTGCTTCCTCCCTCCCTGTGAGGGGAGTGGGACGAATGTAAGAGTAGGGGGTCTGTGTAGGGCGGGTAAGCAAAGAAGCACTAGGACGCACAAAGCACACAGCAGCTGCTCCTCTGGTCGCTCCTGCTCTGCTGCTTCCTCACTGTGTGTGTGGGGGTTGTGTGTGGGTTGTGTGTGGGTTGTGTGGGGTTGTGTGTGGGTTGTGTGTGGGTTGTGTGGGGGTTGTGTGTGGGTTGTGTGTGGGGGTTGTGTGTGGGGTGTGTGTGGGTTGTGTGTGGGTTGTGTGTGGGGGTTGTGAGTGGGGTGTGTGTGGGTTGTGTGTGGGTTGTGTGTGGGGGGTGTGTGGGTAGTGTGTGGGGTTAGTATCACTGCCTAGACGGACATATACAAACATCTATAACCATCTAAAGTCATATAAGCTACAAACATCTAGAACGTGAGCACGCACGTGGCATTACATAGCATGGCGCATGGCATGGCATGGCATGGCATGGCACGGCATGGCACGGCATGGCATGGCATGGCATGGCATGGCACGGCATGGCATGGCATGGCATGGCATGGCACGGCATGGCATGGCATGGCACGGCATGGCATGGCATGGCACGGCATGGCATGGCACACGGCTAGAGCACTCACGGCTTGACTGCCTTCTTGTGGGCTCGTCTGGCCGGCACCTTGGGCACAAACTTGGGCTAAAAACACAATCAGATGTGTGCAGAGGGATGGAGAGGGAGAGAAACGGATAGAGAAGGATAGAGAGGGATGAAGAGACAAGCCGTGCAGCCACAAGCCAAATCCAACGGTTTCAGCTCAGCAGGTTCCATGTATTTCCGTTATGGAAAGATACTTACTAAACTCGTGTCATCTTTGAGTCGACTCAAAAGGTTCCATGTATCCCCGTTATGGAAAGATACTTACTAAATTCGAGTCATGCAGAAAAGTGCTACTGCTTACCTTGCGAACTCCTGCCGTGTCCCCCACTCCTGCGCCTGTTGCTGCCGAACTTCCTGCTCCTGAACCTGTTGCAGCTGAAGCTGTCACTCCTGCAGCAACCGAACCGCCAACCCCAGCCTCAGCCTTAGGGGCGGAAGCGGAAGGGGCGGGCCTGGCGGAAGGGGAAGCGGAAACTGCGCCACTGGCTCCGCCCAAACCCGGAACCCTCAACGCTTGCGCCAGTGCCGCCCCTGTCGTTTGCAGCCGTCCGATCGGATCTGATACGCTGCCCAATCGCGGAGTTCCCCCGACTATCCCCGCTTGCTCTGCCCCCTCCGCCGAGGCCCCGCGCGCCCTCCCCCTTCCCCGCCCCCGCCCCCGTCCTCGCCCCCTCCCCGGAGCTCTTCCGCCGGCATCAGGTGCGCCAGATGCATCCGCCATTCGAGACCGTTATGGACGGTAGCGATGGTTCGAGTCCTACGGATGATTAGGGTTTCCGAAAAAACGATTTTATGACGACACGCAACGAGCGCGGTAACGATTTTAAAACCTCCGCCAGTAGCGTGACATAATCCTTGGTAACCCGGTTACACTATCATGAACTTTCCGCAAAATTGCAGGATGTAGATTTTTTGTGATTGTTTTGGAACAATGGTACGAACGCGCTATAAAACAACTTCCAAATCGCCAAAACACAGCACTTCACTGAATACTCGATCATAATTCAAAACATTTATTACCCACCTTTGGCTCAATCGAAGTACTGACAAATTTTATTCATGCTTTGACGTGGGGAAGGCTGAACGGTCCCCCCTTCCTCCAACATCCAGAACTCCTCTTTCTTATTCTTGATGCATCAAGGCAATTTCTAAGCAGTATTAGGGCGTGGTTCCTATCAGGCAACCTCGTATCAATTTCGCGTCGAACCGCACTAAAACGCATCCAACCGCAGTCGAACACACTGAAATGCATTTCACCACACGAATCTGATACGAGGTGTTTCTGATACGAGGTGTAGGAACACGCTCTTACTTCCTAATTATGGGGGTATGTGCGCCATTCCCCATCCCTTTCGCCGCTACAGCCCCACCCGGGCTTGCTTTCACTCCTGCTGGAGATTTTCCTGCCGCCCCTCCCACTATTCCTACTGCTGAGCCTTTCGTCCCCCCTCCTCCCACTGCTGTCCCTTTTATCCCCCCTGCTCCTGCTGCCATGCCTTTCGTACCCCCAACTCCTGCCGGCCCTCCCTGAACGCCCCCTGCTGCTGTTCCTTTACCCCCTCCTCCACCTCCTCCCGCCCCTCCTGTTGCTCCTGCTTTTGCTCCTCCTCCTGCTGCCCCTATTGCTACTCCTACTGCTGTTCCTGCTTTCTTCGCTGCTGCTCCAGCTGTTGTTCCGGCTGTAGCACCACCTGTAGCTCCCTTCACTCCTCTTGCCACCGCTGCTTCTCTGCCCTTCCCGTCTCTCTCCCTCCCCTCCTTAGCCCTCCCTTCCCTCTCATACACCCTAAACATCAAGACAGACTTGGCCATTTGTGGTTCCCTCTCAAGAGCTGCAATCACATCCTTTAGTATCACATTCCTAGGCCCCTGCTGCTTCACCAAACCTCCCGCTCCTCCCGCCCCAGCGGCCCCTGTTGTCCCTACTCCTGCCAAACCTGCAGGCCCGGCTGCCGAACCTCCAGGCCTGGCACCACCAAGCTTGCCATCAGGTGTACCTGCACCAGATAACCCTCCCTCCCGGCTACCAGCCCCCCCACCAGCAGCCCCACCTACCCCTGATCCCGCCCCTCCTGCTGCTGACGTGGCAGCTCCTGATTGGCCTGCGGCTGCAGAACCTCCCGAAGCGAACCCTTCCGTACCTGTACCCGAGCCTGCACCTGATCCCGGGCCTGCACCTGCCCCCT
This sequence comes from Closterium sp. Yama58-4, assembly GCA_947470075.1. Classification (NCBI taxonomy): domain Eukaryota; kingdom Viridiplantae; phylum Streptophyta; class Zygnematophyceae; order Desmidiales; family Closteriaceae; genus Closterium; species Closterium sp. Yama58-4. The sequence goes on along the minus strand of CANIUD010000227.1, from coordinate 789,379 downwards.
CCTTGCCAACCATATTCCCCCCTGCTCCTCCTCCTCCAACTCCTGCTCCTCCTGTTCCTGCTCCCCCTCCTGCTCCTCCCACTGCTCCTCCTCCTCCAACTGCTCCTCCTCCTCCTGCTGCTCCTGCTGCTGCTTGCATCTTTTTCAGCTGAGCATCACGGAACCACTTAGCAAAGCGCGGGTCAACTCCCACTGCCACTCGTGCTGCCTCGTTGGCCCTTGTTGCCTTCTCCTTCTCCTCCTCCATCTCCTTGGCCTACAGTATAAGGTACGTACAGGGGTACAGGGAACAAACTATAAGATTCAAGAATAAATGTACACGACGTTTAACATGCATCATCCACTGAAGGCTTAAGGTTCAATTGGCACAAGGTCCAAGGTCCTCCCAGCGTTCAATTGATTTCCCAGCGGACCTCACCATCCTTGACATACCTTTTGAGCTTTAATTCGGTGCTCCTCCTTCTCTTTCTCTGTTATGTTTGCTTTCTCCTTCTCCTTGCTCTCCCTCTTTGTTTCACATTCTCCCTCTGGCCCCTCTGCATCTTGAAACACCCACCTTCTGTGCCTTGATTCGGTGCTCCTCCTTCTCTTTCTCCGTCATGTTTGCTTTCTCCTTCTCCTTGCTCTCCCTCTGAAAAAAACGACCGAGGGGGTTGGGAAGCAAAACCAACGGGAGAAACGATGAAAGGTATGAGACACCTCAAGAAACAGGCTGGACAGAAACAATGGTCAGATAGACTGGGAGAAAAAACAGTAGAAAGTTGTGAGATGCATCGAGAATGGACAGGGCAAAAACAACAAAGTGGATGATCGGTGGGGAAGAAGAAAAAACAGAAAACGAACGAGAAATGCGGTGCCTCAGAACCAACCTTCCCACCTATCCCAGCACCCACCTCCCCCCAGCACTCACTTCCCCCCAGCACTCACCTCCCCCCAGCACTCACCTCCCCCCAGCACTCACTTCCCCCCAGCACTCACCTCCCCCCAGCACTCACCTCCCCCCAGCACTCACCTCCCCCCAGCACTCACCTCCCCCCAGCACTCACCTCCCCCCAGCACTCACCTCCCCCCAGCACTCACTTCCCCCCAGCACTCACCTCCCCCCAGCACTCACCTCCCCCCAGCACTCACTTCCCCCCAGCACTCACCTCCCCCCAGCACTCACCTCCCCCCAGCACTCACCTCCCCCCAGCACTCACCTCCCCCCAGCACTCACCTCCCCCCAGCACTCACCTCCCCCCAGCACTCACTTCCCCCCAGCACTCACCTCCCCCCAGCACTCACCTCCCCCCAGCACTCACCTCCCCCCAGCACCCACCTCCCCCCAGCACTCACTTCCCCCCAGCACTCACCTCCCCCCAGCACTCACCTCCCCCCAGCACTCACCTCCCCCCAGCACTCACTTCCCCCCAGCACTCACCTCCCCCCAGCACTCACTTCCCCCCAGCACTCACCTCCCCCCAGCACTCACCTCCCCCCAGCACTCACTTCCCCCCAGCACTCACCTCCCCCCAGCACTCACCTCCCCCCAGCACTCACCTCCCCCCAGCACTCACCTCCCCCCAGCACTCACCTCCCCCCAGCACTCACTTCCCCCCAGCACTCACCTCCCCCCAGCACTCACCTCCCCCCAGCACTCACCTCCCCCCAGCACTCACTTCCCCCCAGCACTCACCTCCCCCCAGCACTCACCTCCCCCCAGCACTCACCTCCCCCCAGCACTCACCTCCCCCCAGCACTCACCTCCCCCCAGCACTCACCTCCCCCCAGCACTCACCTCCCCCCAGCACTCACTTCCCCCCAGCACTCACCTCCCCCCAGCACTCACCTCCCCCCAGCACTCACTTCCCCCCAGCACTCACCTCCCCCCAGCACTCACCTCCCCCCAGCACTCACCTCCCCCCAGCACTCACCTCCCCCCAGCACTCACCTCCCCCCAGCACTCACCTCCCCCCAGCACTCACTTCCCCCCAGCACTCACCTCCCCCCAGCACTCACCTCCCCCCAGCACTCACCTCCCCCCAGCACCCACCTCCCCCCAGCACTCACTTCCCCCCAGCACTCACCTCCCCCCAGCACTCACCTCCCCCCAGCACTCACCTCCCCCCAGCACTCACCTCCCCCCAGCACTCACCTCCCCCCAGCACTCACCTCCCCCCAGCACTCACTTCCCCCCAGCACTCACCTCCCCCCAGCACTCACCTCCCCCCAGCACTCACTTCCCCCCAGCACTCACCTCCCCCCAGCACTCACCTCCCCCCAGCACTCACTTCCCCCCAGCACTCACCTCCCCCCAGCACTCACTTCCCCCCAGCACTCACCTCCCCCCAGCACTCACCTCCCCCCAGCACTCACCTCCCCCCAGCACTCACCTCCCCCCAGCACTCACCTCCCCCCAGCACTCACCTCCCCCAGTCTCCTGAGCCTCTCTCTCTCCTCCGCTGCTCTCCTCTCCTCCGCCTCCCTCTCTGCCCTCTGCATCAGCCGCAGCTGCTGCAGCGGATTCGACGTCACTTGCATCACAGGAACTGCTGCTTCTGCTGTTGCTGCTGCTGCTGCTGTTGCTGCTGTATTCGCTCCTCCTGTTGTTGACCTTGTTGTTGTTGCTGTTGCGGCCGCTGCAACAGTTGGTGCCGATGCTGGCCAAGGCGCTGTGGTGGGGCAAGGGGAGTTGGAAGAAACGGAAGTGAGGGGGAGGAGGGGAAACGGGAGGTGTGAGGGAAATTTCTTTCTTTCTTTTCCAAGGATATGTTGAGTTGTGGAATACAATCGTTTCGCATCATACAAGGCACTTTGGTTATGGAAGGAGTAGAGAGACAAAGGGAGAGAGACACTCAGATGGGCTGACAGTCTCGAGAGTGCTGCGAGCAGTGAGTGCATTCGCCTTTTTAGGGGTCCCAACAGCGTGCTAAGAGAGATAGGTACTGAGTGCGTGCCATCAAGACCAGTGGGGACGCATGCACAGGAGAGGGAATGAAACACTCACATGGGCTGACAGTCTCGAGAGTGCTGCGAGCAGTGAGTGCATTCGTTCCTCTAGAGCCTGTGGAGTGGTGAGGCACGACACAGAGAGGAGAGGATAGAAGCAGGTGAGAGTGGAAAGAGTTGAGTGAGAAACAGGAGGGTGAAAGGGCAAGAGTGCTGCGAGCAGCGAGTGCAATCGCTCCACTAGAGCCTGTGGAGTGGTGAGGCACGACGCAGAGAGGAGAGGATAGAAGCAGGTGAATGACTATCAGACAGCAGGGGCAAGAGAGTTGGACAGCTTGTGCACAGCCTGCATGTCCATTCGCTCCTCCAGGGCCTGTGGTGAGAGAGGGGAGAGGCAGGTGACGGGCTGGGGAGAGTGCAGGGGCAAGAGAGTTGGTAAGCTGGTGACTCATTGCGTGCATTCTCTCTTCGAAAACCAGCGGTGGGACACGATGCAGAGAGGAGCGAAGCGAGCGAGATAACACGGTGTAGATTTTCACGTGCACCGAAGGCTCATCGATATACAAAGTCTACTAGATTCACCCCATTCCAGGTACCCACTTCGGCCATCGTATTGGCAAGTTACAGTATTAGGCACATATACTACTCACCCTTGAGAGGCACACATAAACTGCGTCACTGATAGTGCGAAGCCCAGCCTTGGAAGCTGAAGGAAGGCGGGTGGGAAGAGGGGAGGTGGGAGGGGCGCAGAGAGGAGGGAAGGGAGGGGGAGAAAGGTGAAGAGACGATGGCAAAATGAGAGGCACACATAAATGGTGTCACTGACAGTGCGAAGCCCGACCTTAGAAGCTGAAGGAAGCGGAGTGGGAGGTAGCGTGGGGGGGAGGGGAGTTAGGGAGGGGAGGGGAGTTGGGGAGAGAGAAGGAGTGAGGGTAGGAAAGGTCAAGTGAGACGACAAATGCAAGAGCGTGAAAAAGAGGTGCAATCGTCCAAACGTCAGAAACCAGAGTTTTAGGAAAAAAACAAAACAATTCAAGCCGTCTGTATATCGGATGCTCCTCCTTCCTGATATAATGTCCGAACATGCGATTATCCTGGAGGTCCGCTGCAAAGGTCCTTCCCACGTGAAGAGTTGTCAACTCAGGGCATGACGACGCAGTGTCGAGATGCTCGACGCGTCGTCATGCCCTGAGTTGACGACTCTCCATATAAGCCATCTCCGCACCATTTGCCCATTCAAATATCCTCCCAACCGCACAACACCCATGCACCTATCCAATCCACCACGTCGCGCAGCAAGGGTCGGTCCATCAGCAGCCACTGCTCCTCTTCCCAAGCAGCCCAATTACCACACACACCTACTCACTTATCCTCCCAACCACACCACAACCACTCACCTATTTGCCCCACCACAGCGCACAGCACCGGTGGGTCCATCAGCAGCCGCTGCTCCTCCTCCTTTGCCATGCGCCTCCATGCCTCCGCCTGCACCTTCTGCTGTTGCTCTGCGTGACTATTTTTTAGACACCTAAAAAAAAGGCGCCTAGAGAGACTCCCACTCTCCACCCCACCTCAAAGCCCTTCCCCTACCCAACCCCAGTGGTACACTCACCAACCCTCCCACCCCCAGCTGCCCACGCATCTATCCGCCCCACCACGGCGCACGGCAGCAGTTTGGTCCAGCAGCAGCCGCTGCTCCTCCTCCCTCACCGCTGTTGCTGCGTCTGTACGTCCCTACCGAGGATTCCACAGCTGCCCACTCACCTATCCTCCAAGCTCACGCACCTATCCTCCCAACGACAGCCCGCAGCAGCGGTCGGTCCATCAGCAGCCGCTGCTCCTCCTCCCCTGCAATGCACCTCCTGGTGCTGCTGTTCGTCCCTAGACTAGAAACGCTCCCACACCACACCAAATCCCACCTCACAGCACCTCACCTATCCGCCCCACCACGGCGCGCAGCAGCGGTCGGTCCATCAGCAGCCGCTGCTCCTCCTCCCTCGCCATGCGCCGCCATGCCTCCCCCTGCACCTTCTGCTGCGCATCCCCCGCCACCGCCATCGCTAACAGCTGCTCCTCCTCCTCCTGTGAGGAGAAAGAGGGAGCAGGAGGGACATAAAGACACAAAGGAGACAGGAAAGGGGGAGTTGACCTCTCTTGCTCTCGTTATGCATGCGCCGCCATGCCTCCCCCTGCACCTTCTGCTGTGCATCCCCCGCCACTGCCATCGCCAGCAGCTGCTCCTCCTCCTCCTCCTCCTCCTCCTCCTCCTCCTCCTGCAATGTTGTGAAAAAGAGATGAACAAACAGCGGGAAGGGGTGAAATACTGCCCCCATTGCCTCTCTCTCTATACATTCGTCCAGGGATGGCTGGCAGCGGGGGGAGGTGAGAGTGAGGAAGATTCAAAAATCTGAAGGGTGAGCGGAATAAAAATACAAGCAGACACCCTCTAGGTGACTTTTGAGTCGACTCAAAAGTCACCTGGGGAGGTGAGAGTGAGGAAGATTCAAAAATCTGAAGGGTGAGCGGAATAAAAATACAAGCAGACACCCTCTAGGTGACTTTTGAGTCGACTCAAAAGTCACCTGGGGAGGTGAGAGTGAGGAAGATTCAAAAATCTGAAGGGTGAGCGGAATAAAAATACAAGCAGACACCCTCTAGGTGACTTTTGAGTCGACTCAAAAGTCACCTGGGGAGGTGAGAGTGAGGAAGATTCAAAAATCTGAAGGGTGAGCGGAATAAAAATACAAGCAGACACCCTCTAGGTGACTTTTGAGTCGACTCAAAAGTCACCTGGGGAGGTGAGAGTGAGGAAGATTCAAAAATCTGAAGGGTGAGCGGAATAAAAATACAAGCAGACACCCTCTAGGTGACTTTTGAGTCGACTCAAAAGTCACCTGGGGAGGTGAGAGTGAGGAAGATTCAAAAATCTGAAGGGTGAGCGGAATAAAAATACAAGCAGACACCCTCTAGGTGACTTTTGAGTCGACTCAAAAGTCACCTGGGGAGGTGAGAGTGAGGAAGATTCAAAAATCTGAAGGGTGAGCGGAATAAAAATACAAGCAGACACCCTCTAGGTGACTTTTGAGTCGACTCAAAAGTCACCTGGGGAGGTGAGAGTGAGGAAGATTCAAAAATCTGAAGGGTGAGCGGAATAAAAATACAAGCAGACACCCTCTAGGTGACTTTTGAGTCGACTCAAAAGTCACCTGGGGAGGTGAGAGTGAGGAAGATTCAAAAATCTGAAGGGTGAGCGGAATAAAAATACAAGCAGACACCCTCTAGGTGACTTTTGAGTCGACTCAAAAGTCACCTGGGGAGGTGAGAGTGAGGAAGATTCAAAAATCTGAAGGGTGAGCGGAATAAAAATACAAGCAGACACCCTCTAGGTGACTTTTGAGTCGACTCAAAAGTCACCTGGGGAGGTGAGAGTGAGGAAGATTCAAAAATCTGAAGGGTGAGCGGAATAAAAATACAAGCAGACACCCTCTAGGTGACTTTTGAGTCGACTCAAAAGTCACCTGGGGAGGTGAGAGTGAGGAAGATTCAAAAATCTGAAGGGTGAGCGGAATAAAAATACAAGCAGACACCCTCTAGCCACGTGAAAGAACAGAGGTAACCTAGGAACAAGAGGCTTCAAGGGGGCTATTTTTGTGTCGACTCAAAAATAAGAACAGAGGTGACCTAGGAACAAGAGGCTTAAGCATAAAAAACGAAAACTCACCCTGAGGTTCACCCCGCTGACTGCTGTGACGTCATTAAGCTGCTCTATCCCATCGCTGTCTGGCTTGGGCTTCTTGCTGTGCGCACACAGGGGTACAGGGGAGATGGGGGAAGGGATGAAGAGGGACGGGGGACGGGGAGGGGGAGGGAGAGTTATGAGGGAGGGAGTCGAACTGGAAAGGATGCCTCTGCTGAATACTTGCCGCAAGTGGCAGAGTGAGTGTTCGAGTCATTTGAGTGCTGAGATGAATTCTAAACGGTTCTGGAAATCCTAGAGAATAGGGAATTTCTGAGAGGGATTACTGTGCTGAAATGAAACCTGGATAATTTTTAAGCACTCACAGAGGGGGTTGCCCTGGCGCGGATGCGTCTGCTGGATGCTTGCTGCCGGGTGGCTGAGAGGCTTGAGAGCCTGGGGGCTGTGGTTGGGGTTTGGGAGGTTGGAAGAGAGATGGGAGGATACGGAAACGAGGAGAGTGGTACTGTGAGGAGAACATAAGTAATGGTGCACAACAGAACACCGAGGGTCAGCGAGGGCGGGCCCCAGGGGAAGGGGAGGAGAAGGGGGACGGGGGAGGAGGTGGGGGAGGAGGCGGGGGAGAGGATGAGAGGGCGAACCTGTGGTCCTGCTGCTGTAGAAGGCTTGGCTGGTGTAGCCGCCCCTGTACCTGTTGCTCCTGGTCTGCCTGGTTGGGCAGCCGTAGCATCAGCTGCTGCAGCAGCAGCAGCAGCAGCACCACCAGCAGCAGCAGCACCAGCACCAGAACCGCCAGCAGCAGCACCAGGGGCGGCGGTGGTGGAAGGAGCAGGTGCGGCTGCAGCACTAGAGGGCATAGCGCCGCCGTCGCTCTCTGTCAGCCTCAGCCGCTTCACCTCCGGTTCCTCCTCTCTTCTCAATCCCCCTGCCGCCCCTGCTGCTGCCCCTCTTGCTGCTACTGCCCCCGCTGCTCCCGCTGCTCCTGCCCCTCCTGCAGCTGCGGGTGTCTTTCCTCCTACAGCTCCTACTGCTCCTGCTGGAGCTCCATCCTCTAACTTGACTGCTGCTCCACCTGCAGCAGTTGTACCAGGAGCAGCAGCAGCCCCAGCACCACCAGCACCACCAGCGCCAGCAGCACCGGCAGCACTTGCAGCACCAGAAGCAGCAGCAGCAGCATCAGGCGCTCCCCCAGCAGCAATCCGCTTCTTCTCCTCCTCTTCCGCCTTTCTCTTCGCCTCCTCCTCTCGCTTCTTCGCCTCTTTTCTCAACTTCGCTTTCTCATACTTGGTCAACGGCCGACCTCCAGGCGTCCCAGCAGCAGCACCGCCAGCAGCGGCTGCATGTGCAGGTTTCCCACCTGCGCCTGCTTTACCTCCTGCTCCTGCCCCAGGTTTTCCCCCAGTCGCCTTTGCCCCAGGTGCACTGGTACCTGCATCGTTTGCTGCTGCTGCCCCTGTCCCTGCTACCCCTCCTGCTGCTGCTGCTGCTGCTGCTCCTCCTGCTCCCGCCCCTGCCCCTGCCCCTGCTGCTCCTCCTGCTCCTTCTGCAAGCACTTTACCAGGAACCGCAGCAGCACCCCCCACTGCCGCTGCTGCTGCTGCTGGTAATGTTGCAGCCACACCTGCTGATGCTGCCTCTCCCACTGCTGCTGCTGTAGCAGTCACACCAGCACCTGGGGGGACTTGACCCATAGCTACACCTGCAGAAACCCCCTCCTCCTTCCCATCCATACCAACTCCCGACCCTGCCCCTGCTGAACCTACATGTGGGCTCGGAACCCCAGCCTGGAGCAGCACCGAGCCTATCTCCCCTGGTCCCGAACCTACATAAGCGGGGTGGGGACCGGATGGGTGCGGCACAGCTGCAGGTCCGGCAGGGTATCCGACCCCAGGCTCTAGCTTCGGGATAAGGGAGACTGCAGGGCGAGGTATGGGGTACGGAGAGGTGTGGAATGCTTGGGAGGGGTGGGAGGGGTGCGAGGGATGGGGGCCCATGGTTGGTCGGAGTGGGGGGGATTGCATGGGGTGGTAGGGTTGTGGCTGACCCATAGTCATGGCTACTCCTGCTCCTGGTTCAAGCTTCGACCCTGGTAACTGCTGCTGCATCTGCTGCTGCTGCTGCTGCTGCTGCTGATGCTGCTGCTGCTGATGCTGCTGAAACGCTGTCCCTCCCTGCATTTCCCCCAACCCACCTGCCCCAACACCCACTCCCCTAGCGCCTGCCCCATTCCCCACACCACCACCAGCTGTACCTGCCCCAGTTCCACCCACCCCAGTCCCAGCTATCATTCCCCCACCTGCCGACCCTGCTCCCAACCCTCCTTGCTCAGACCCAGGCCCGGCCGAGCCTGCTCTCAAGCCTGCTCCCGAGCCTGCTTCTGATCCCAAGGCTGCTGCTCCGGCTGTTGCTGGTCCTGCTACAGATGCGCCGGCTGTAGCAGGAGGTGCAAGGGAGCCTGCAGGAGTGGAGTGTGGTGCCACGTGGTTGTTGGTTGCAGCAGCTTCTGCTGCCATTTGCTCCTTCATTTGCATAATCTTCTCTCTCTGCAGGGAATGAGAATTGAAGAAAGAAGGAATTTTTTTTCACTCGACTCGAAAAGCAGCAGCTGCTGCTGCCATTTGTTCGTGACGCTCCTTCATATGCATCATCTTCTCCCTCAGCAGGGAATGAGAATCGAAGAGTGAGGGACAAAAGGGAAGGTGTGGTGAGAGCGGAGAGGGAGCAGGGGGGAGCGAGGAGAGAGGAGGGAGGAGG